>VXAY01004425.1:69343-95063 GCA_013399855.1 Oxyruncus cristatus | reverse complement strand
CCCCGGAGTCGGCGACCTTCCCGGAAACTCTAAAAATTTCCACGGAAGAAACAAATGAGCGTTTGAGAGCCAGCCGGCATCCTGGCGGCGGCAGGGCGCGGGCTCCGGCAGCGCCGAGCGGTTGCTCGCTCCCTCCCTCCCGTTCCGTGACGCCGCTGACTCCGGTAACGCTTCCCCGAGCGCATCCCGAACGCCCAGCCCGGGACGGGCGGAGCGCTCGCGTGGGGAGCCCGAGCGCGGCCGGAGCCGGGCAGGGTGTGGCGGGGGCGTGCGGCTGCTCCGGGCTGAAACGTGGCCGTGGCACGGCCGGGGTTCGGGGTTGTCTGCCGTGCCCTGCTCGGGACCGGCTTCCTGCACATCCCTGGCTTGAGTTACGGTTGTGTGCGCGCTGCTGACCCGCCCTCCTGTGCATGGCACTGACATTGACGTTGGAAGAATTCTTCCTTCTCCACCAGTGTTTGCACAGGTGCCTAAGAGCACTTGGTGAAGAGAGCTCGCTGTAGTTAGCCTCGTTTTGCAGGTGGAGATGATGTCAAACTCCGCACTTCTTCAGCTTAGACCACAGGTCTGAATCCACTGAGATTCGGGGGTCCCCGTCTCTTGTGCTACTTTCTATGCCAGTTTTTCCCAGTTCTGATAGACCTGAAGTTAATTGCTTTAAGCGACAGTGATTCTTGGAAGGAATCTGACTCTGCCTGAATGAACAACTCAGTCTAGTCATTTGAATTTTCCAAGTAAGCTGGCTTGAGCTGCGTTCTTGTAGTCGGTAGGATTACAGAGGAAAAGTGATTCTGAGATACAATACAGAGATTATTCTGGTATTTAATCATTCTCTAACAGTTGCTGGAGGCTGAAGGCTTCTCCCGAACTACTTGTAGATGGCAGCTGCTTAGTTTTAGAAAGTGACAAATGAGAAAATATCCTTGGTTGGTGGGACAAGCCATGAAAACAGAACCACATCTTAGAGTACTTGGGAAGAAAGGCATTTTTCTTTCATCTCCTTTGGGGCAATAGACAATTACAAGTTGTCAGCACCTTTTCAGAAATGCCTAAGGCTTGTGGAAGTGATGAGTTCTTAATTTTTACAGTAGGCCCTGATATGGCAACCACTGTCATGACACTTCAGAGGTTTCAGTTTTGATAGTGGATATAATGTGTTTTAGGGAGGGGATGTGTAAATATTGAATCTTGTCTTCTGCCTGGCAGGGACCCATGGAGTGCCAGACTGTGCACATGCTCTCCTAATTTGTCATGGTATAAAGGATAGAGGTATTTTTTTTTAAGGAAAAAAAGATGTGAATCATAATACACTAAGGGAGTGAGAGATCCCATGTGAGTCAGGATCCACAGGGTGTAATTTCTGCCCTCTTTTGCATAATTAATAGCAAAGAAACTTTTGATTGATGGTACAGGATTTATAGTAATTATAAGAGAACTTATATAGATCCTAACAAAGTGATTCAAGCTAGTTGGAAAACTTGTTTTTTTAATTTTTTTTTATTTGATCTAAGCCCACTGGAGGAAGGTCTGTAAAGAATTGGGGGCTAAGAATGCTTTATAACATTACATATGGTGTGTCTTTTATCAAAAAGCTCAAACTTTATGCAAAGGTAAGGTAGACTTAGTCTTGTTCAGATATTTGGGATTTTTTTATTGTTTGTAGTGTCATGTTGCTTATTACTTTGTTGGGAATCACATGCTCTCTAGGAACTAGACAAATTCCTCTACTTCTGTCAGAAGGGACAGTCTGCACCAAATGCAGGGGAAACAAACTGCAGCAGCTGCCACAGTCCCAGAGCAGTGTTTAAACTATTGCTCCTGCGTGTTCAGCCCCCTGCCCCCTCCCTTGGCCCAGTGCTCTTACCTGGCAGGTTGGAGTAGTTCCAGCATGTAAAATATGGAGAATCACTGGGCTAGGGCACTTTGCCTCCCAGTTTGGAGAGTAATGAGTGAGGGCTGTGCACAGGATGCTGTCAGATAACCAATACTTTCTGTAGGACGAATTTGTATTTGGGAAAATATGATGTGTTACGGCCAGGGGAGGGAACTTAAAGTGCAGCGGATTTTCCTGAGGCTGGTGTGTCCTACTGCCTTTTGTAAGCGATGCAAATGTAACTAAATCACTTGTCCTTTCATACAGGCTAAAGAACCCTTTATAAAGGCTCATTTGTGTGTTTCTAAAATGTTACTGCGGGGAAAGCCACCTGTATTGTGCTTTGCCGTACCTGTATCAGTGACACTTAAATGTGGTTAACTTTTCAGAACTGATCCGAATCAAAGCTGAGTAGGCAAAACAAACAGGTGATTTGTCTGCAGCAGCTTCCCAGCCCAGCTCCCTGTGTGAGCACACCAGCATCTGCACAGAGGAAGGAAAGGCTGGGATCAGGTGGGGACTGCCTTGTTGAAAGCAGCAATGCTTTATGCTGGCAATTATGGCACGTGTTTGCCTTTCGTCAGGGCCCTTCCTGTGTTACATACTGCTTTACTGCTGTGTAACCAGCCCCTGAGTGATGTGGTTGGCCTTGCCTAGGATTGCTACCCCTGGCTTCAACAGAAACCATACATCGAACCTTCTGTCATCTCGAGTGGGTGAGGTTTGCATGGGTTGTGTTTCTCTGAGGTTTTAACACAGTTCCTTTTCTGCCTGGAGGGAGCCACTGGTGCTGTGCCTCCTGTGCCTGGATTCAAAGATCTCTCTGTTGGAAAACATCCCGCTACGTGTTTTGTGCCGTCCTCTGCATATTTCTTGTTGATGCATTAGTGGGGTGGGTGGCCAGCTCTTCCCAGAAAGCATTAATAAACCAAGCAACATAAATAAACGTGAAAGGCTAACAAAGCTTGTTATGGCAGAAGGGTTCTGAGTGGACAAATACCAAGTAATTTGTTGCAACTGAGTCATGTTCTGTGGGGGAGGAAGGTCTGGTGTTCCTTGAAGCCCTGCCCTACTTTATTTAAATGTTTAATCATTTAAATACTGCAAGGAGCAGCAGGGCCAGTGCTTTCTCTGTTACTGTATATCTCCGGTGTAGCCTGTCCTATATTCAGTTCCTGTCCTGGAAGGTGATAAAGGTTGGTATTTAGAACTCCTGTGACATCCATGCACGCATGGATGCACTCCCTGGCAGTGGTTTTTCTTTGGGAAAGCACTTGGTCACGTGTGAATGTCCAGCTAAGCTGTGCTTCCCTAGGACGCTCACAGCCCTTTAACTGGTACATTGACCTTAGTCCAGCTTGGCCCCCGCCCTTCCTGTAATTCAGTTCAGCAGCTGATAATAAATGAAGGTAGAATTCAGCACTCGGCAGTACCTTGGGAGTGCTGCAGTGTTTGCCTTCCGGGCAGTGAGGGCCTGGAGCTGGAAGGTACAGCAGCTTGCAGTCACTGGGAAGTTTGGTTACTGAATGGGCAGTGTCACTGTTGGTGGCAAAGAATGTCTTGTCAAAATGTGTTGTGATATTTGCCAGGAAGTGGATAGTCCATGAATGACCATAAAAAGCCCTCCCTAACGCAGTTATGATGGCATTCAGCCTGCTGGTTAGATGCAGACTGGGCCATATAAGCTGCAGCTGCTTTAAAAGGCTGTGCCTTTAAATTTAATTTTGGTAATTTCTTTTGGAAGCGCTTTTCTAGTAAAAGTTTACCACAAAGTTTGCTACAGAGATGATGAAGGGCCTAGAGGGGAAGTCATAAGGAGTGGCTGAGGTCACTCAGTTTGTTCAGCCTGGAGGAGGCTGAGAGGAGACCTCACCACGGTCTGCAGCTTCCTCAAGAGGGGAAGTGGAGGAGCAGCCAGTGACCTCTTCTCTCTGGTGACTAGTGACAGGACCCGAGGAAGCTGAGTCAGGGGAGGTTTGGGTTGGATCTCAGGAAAAGGTTCTTTCCCCAGAGGGTGGTTGGGCACTGGAACAGGCTCCCCAGAGAAGTGGTCACAGCCCCAAACCAAAGAGAGCTCAAGGAGTGTTTGGACAACACTCTCAGGCACATGGTGGGATTGTTGGGCAGAGCCAGGAGTTTGACTTCCATGATCCTTGTGGATCCCTTCCAGCTCAGGATATTCTGTGATTCTGTTATTGACTCTGTACTTCCTTGTAGTGTTCGTATATCTGACCAGAGGCTTCACCACAGAGATGTGCTCCTGATCTCAGGCAGTGCACATGGAGGCTGGAGAACAGCCTTTGGAGTGGGTTTAAGACTGCAGGGAAGCCTTTGTTCCTTAGCAGCTGAGGCTGTGTTTCATTAGCCAGAGTGATCCCCGGTGCCTTATGCCAGCTGACAATCACCAGGTGTATTTGGCCATTTGACTAATGAAGAGAAGGATTATGGAGGGAGTTGTAATTCAAGAGAACAGTGTTGTCAGAGGATTTTGGTGAGCTTACAGTTGCATTTTTCTTCATTACCATATACTCAATATTTCATGGTTGTCTTTATGTCTGTTTTCATTGCCACCTGCTGCCTGGTCTGAATGGGATATTCCTGTCCAAGAAAGAGTCACTTTTACTTCAGAGTTACAGTGACAAACTGAGGACAGAAAAGAGGGTAAACTCAGCTCTCTCACTGTGCATATTGTTCATGGCTGAAGGGTCCAGTTAAGTCAATGTCCAATTATATAATGAAGAGATAGTGATCTGTGTAGCCTTTTAGAAAATTGAATTCCGCTGAAACAATGTAACTGGAACTATAGAAGTAGGAGGAAAGCTATTTTCCATTCTGAAGCAGATCTTTGTATAGTGTTGCGAGCTGGGTTTTTTAAACTCACTAACAGTAACTAATAACTTGTACTTTATACAGCCCACACTGAGTCATTGTTTACTCAGGGAAATGACTTTCAACAGCCAGACTTGTTTGCTAACTTTAATAACTAAAATATGCAGTTCTGTGCTTTACAAGGCAGCACACTATAATCAACTTTTTTTAAAAAAAAAAAAAACCAAAACCTGATACATGTTTGCAACACTACACAGTGTTGCTTTACAAGTAATACCTCTGCAGTTCAGGTTTTGGTCTGCAGCAAAGGCTGAGGTGTCCAGTGGTTCAGTTTGGAGAGTGGGAAAATTATTGCACAAAATTATTGTTGGGGTTTTCCAGAGTTTTATTGAACCTTTCAAATTAGAGACCAGAAAGCCTTGTTCTCTGTCCACACATCTTGTTCTTTTAAATAACAGGTTGTCTTCCACTCTTAGAAGTTTTGGAGTCTGTTTGAAATTGCCTCTCGGGAGGGAAAACCACACCTTTGCACCAGGATGCCAGGAATTCTCTCTCTTGAGAGAACTGGAATTTAGACAGCAAAACAGATGTTTCTTTTGCCTCGTTTAAGTGAGCGCTGCAGTTCAGTCGTGAGCAGTTTCCTGCCTCTTCCTGACTATCTGCTGTTCTCTGTGAGCACAGGGTTTTCTCACAGGGTTTTCTCACAGGTGTTCCAGGCAGCTTTCCTACCCACCCGTTGCACCGGTTAAGATTGTAAAAGCCAGTGTTTGTGTACCTGGTTGGTTTTGGTGGCTGCACAAACCGTGCCAGGTGCACACAGTGCAATGTGTCAGATTATTCCATCAGTTTGTTCGTGTGGGAGTGAAGTGGGGGCAGCTCAGCATGTCTGACACTCCATGTGGAGGGACAGGGAAGAGGGTTTGGATTTTAAAATATAATTTTTGAAGCTATTTCAGATCTTCTCTTTGAATTTATGCATTGATGAATTTTGTGGTTAGTTCTCTTTCTTCTCTCTTCAGAACTAGTAAGTACTGTGTAACTAAAAAAATAATGCAGCTTGAAGGAGAAGATTCAGAGCAACATGATTCCTGGGAAAGCATAGTAATGGATAATGAAGAACTGCTTTTATATCTGTTTTATCTTTCCAAAAATAACCAAAAAAGCACCCATCACATTTCTCAAGTAAACCAAGTGCTGCATTTTGACTAGTGTATTCAAAATGATTATTTTCAGTTTCTCCAGAATCAGTCACAAGCTTTTTTGGACACAGTCTTGTTTGAAAATAGAAAGGAAAACTTAGTCTCGTGTGAAAATGAAGGCAGATACAAAATACATGACTTGCAAAATCCTCATTTTATTTGTGCATGGATTTGTTTGCTCTTATGGTTGGGGGAGGGGATCAAAAGCAAGTTCTGCAGAGAAGCACAGAGTGTGTTTTTTTGGGTGCCCGACCTTAGCACTCTGTGGGAACGCAGATGATATTTAACTTCAGTTTTGATGATCTTCTGTCCAGAAAGCTGACGGATAGGAACTGGGAACAGCAGCTGATGGAGCCGTGAGTGAAGCTCAGAGCATCTGTGTGAAACTCTGATTTTTACCATCTCAGAATTTCTCACGTTTTACTTTTGTACCTCCATTGACACAACTAACTGTACAGAGCTGTGGGATTCCTAGCAGGATTGAGGTTACTGAGAGACCCAGCGTGTTTCCTTGGGCATAAAACTGTGCTGTTGTGACTGCAAGATGTCAGGATGGATGCTGGAGTGTTTCTGGTCAGCTGGGGTACAGAAGAAGTCAAAGTATGAATGTGCATATCAAGGTGAGCCCCAGTTGTTTGGAAAGGGAATTTACAACTTCATAACCTTAAGGGGGTTTGAATATCATGTGCTGGATGAAAGGGTGGGAGTCTGAGGGGAAAACCTGAGGCTGAAGACCTGTGGGAGGCCAGAAGGAAAAATGGAGGCTGAGAAAGAGTGGGAGATCAATAAGAAAAGCAGAAACCAAAAAGGAGTAGGAGGCTAAAATGATGTGAGAGGTCAGCAAGGAAAGTAGAGGCCAAGAAGTGGAGGCTGGAAAAGTTTGAGGGAGATAGATGTGTGGGAGGCAGAAAAGGTTATGAGGCCAAAATAAGCCTGTATCATAGATCTGATTGATCTTATTTTGCTTTCCCTTTGGTCTCTGCATCCTCCCAAAGTAGTGGATCCGCAGATTATTTTGCTAAAGAAAATTAAAGCTCGGCCTTATCAAATTTAGGGACAAATGCTCATTATCTTGGCTCTCATATTATTTCAGTTGGTGCTGAGTTTCAGCACTTACAATTTTGGTTTCCAGCAGAAAGCATCTCTCTAAATGCAGATGGGCCGTGGTGCTTTCTGTGAAATGCTGGCCACCTTAAAATACTGTCCTTTAAGATCACCTAGATGTGTCTGCTCAATCCACAGAAGAAACAACACTCTCATGACTCCTTATACAGGGCTTGGAGAAAGCTGGAAGCAATTTGGGATAATAGAAGGGATAATTTATGCACATTCATGAGGTATTTCTAAACCAGGTGCACTAAAGTCCCATAGAACATTTAAGAAAAACATGTGCTGACATAATGAAGAAGCACAATATCTTTTCTTTTTTGCCTGATGTACTTAGAAGAATACATGGGCTGATGGTTATGGGCCATAAATATATCTGTATATTTGGGTAAAGCTTTCAGATGTTATTTGACTCAAGTATAAACTAATCTGATTTGAGGTATTTGTGTCTCGATACAAGGAAGAAGCATAAAGGAAAGGAGAGCAAAAAAAAAAAAAGAGTCCAAGATGAGCTGCACTTCCTGGAGTCTGCTGTAGACAGAGCAGGGGATGGCTGGTGCTGGGAGCCTGGCAGGTAGTGAGTGTTGGGAGCCAGGGCTTCCCTGCTGCTCTGGCAGACTGGTCATGAGGCTCCATGTGAAGAGGAAGGGAGGAAGTGTTGCAAGAGATGTGGTGTTCTCTATGCAAAAAAACTTGCAGCGTGAAGGAGGGTGTTTGATCTCACTCTTCAAACTGAAACCCGACTGGTTGCCAAGAGTCTCGTTTCTTGCTCTGCAGTTTCCGGATCTAGGTGGGGACAGGGGAGTTCCAACGGTAAGCCTGAATGTGTTTAGAACTGGCAGCTGCTGGCATCCAAACCACTTTTCTTAGCCCAGCTTGCACTGGGAGGAAAATTCCGCAGAGCGGTTCCGTGGTTCTGTGTAGGATGGGAATGTGAACTATGTCCAGGCTCACGTCCATGGAACTCCAGAGCCGCACTCGTGTAACTGTTTACTTTTTTCTGGAGGCTTCAGTTAAGTTGGCTGTTTGTTGCTGAAGGCATTTTCGCCGGAATGCTCCTTGTCTGCCATCGGAACAGGAAGCACCTGTGAAAGGATTGCGGTGCCACCTGAGTGGAAATACTGAGGGGGAAGAAGATCAGTGGTGCTGCAGGGTGAGTGTACTCCTCTGGGATAAAAATCTTCTCCAAGCGTTGTACAAGCAAGCTATTACCATCCAAGGAAAAATTTAGTTGGGACAAATCTTGCTTTTTATTTTGGTTAGACTGGGAAGGTAAATTCTGGTATACAGGTCTAAAAGTAGCTGTCAGCTTGGTACCTTGCTGCCTGTTTCAGCAGTGAATTTCTCTGGTTAATCTGTGTGCTGAACTCTCCAAAGTGCTTTTCAGGCCACACTTTCTGGCCTCAAACAAATTATCTTAATTGCAAACCACTTATCTGAACTGATGGGTAGTTAACACAAATGTGACACATTGCTCGTTAGAGTAGAAAATCAATCAGTGTTTAGTGTGGGCTGGATTGAGATTTGTGGACTGATAGGGAGTGGGAAGGTTCATTT
Source organism: Oxyruncus cristatus (assembly GCA_013399855.1). Taxonomy (NCBI): domain Eukaryota; kingdom Metazoa; phylum Chordata; class Aves; order Passeriformes; family Cotingidae; genus Oxyruncus; species Oxyruncus cristatus. The sequence goes on along the minus strand of VXAY01004425.1, from coordinate 86,498 downwards.
GGGTCAATAAGTGGCCCGGTGATGAGTGTGTGAAGTGAGCTGTCCCCCTCCTGTGCGCTTGCAATCAGAGTCCGGCAGCATCAGCCCTCGTTTCTAAGGCACCTGCCAAAAAGCATCAGTTGTTTGCAATCTTGTTGAATAGCAGAGCAGTGTCTTAGCTCGGCATGTTTCTGAGGGCAGATCGGGTGTGACATGAATCCCCACATGTGTCAGGATAGGTAATTTATAGTGCTGCTTCCCTGCTCGTGGAACGCTGCAGCTGACAGGCTGTAGCCTCTGGTGGCATTCCGGGGCTTGTCCCTGAGGCTGCCGGGGGTGATACTTGTACGTGCATCACTCCTCAAGGTTTTCAGTGTTTGGAGGCACGTGTATGTGCAAAGTGCAGGGGATGAAACAAGCAGCCAGAGAGTCTTAGAGCTTCATCCGCGTCACTCTCCATGAAAAGCCCTTCCTTTACGTGTCTGCCAGGAGGATGTATTCCCCCAGTATCTAAAATAAGCTTATGCTGACAAGAAGTTCTGTTTAGAATCGTAGGAAGGTTCGACTTGGAAGGGACCTTAAAGATCACCTCTTTCCAGCTACCCTGTCATGGGCAGGGGCACCTTCCACTAAACCAATTTAAATGGATTTCCCCGTAGTTCTCCACTCCTTGCCCTGTACCTGAAATGGGATCCATTCGACCCTTTGGTGAATGAATTGAAACAAAGTTGGGAGAACACTGATGAAGAAAAAAGTGTTTTCTGTTTGTTTAGTTCTTGAAGTGTCTTGTCACAGAGCTGAACGGATCTCAGTCCAAGTCCAGAGGAGGGAGAGGACCAGGACAAGCACAGCTGGGACAGAGGATGAGCTGTACCACAGTAATATCAGCTGTCTGGGTCAACTGACAGCAAGCCTGGGACTGCGCTCTGGCACCTCAGAGGACACTTGCTGTGCTCTTTTCACCTTGCACAAGTGTCTGTAATGTGATGATGTGGGAATGATGGTTTGTGTAACTGCTCTCTTCTTATGCTACCGTGCTTTGATCCTTGAAGTCAGCGAAGAGAAGTCTGAGTTTGCTAGAAGGTTCTGCAGTCATACTGGGGGACTTTTGTGCTCAGATGTGTGGGCTGATTGGCACTAAAACCTCCCAGCATGTGGATGTGGAGCTAGGCCAGCTGTTTGGAACATAAATGGTAATTAGTTGTTTTCTAAATGTTGGCTTTATTAAGATTTACAAACAGAATACACAATCTCCGCCCCAGTGCTTGTACTGGGGATTCACAAGTTCCTATAGTTATCCCACAGTTGTAGCTCCTAAGCAGTTCAGGAACACCTGCCCGTGCAGTGCCTGAATTGCTGTGCCCATTAATGTGGGATCAGGTCAGGAAGAGAGAGGCACTGATAAATGCTGCCAGGGTACACACGCCTGGACACTGAACCAGGAGAAGCTGAAGTCTGTTCTGCCTCTTGCCAAAGCAGCAACACAGAGTGTCCGGGGTCCAAAGTGGGGAGCAGAGCCCAAGGCAGGGGTGTCCAGTTGGGCACTGATGTCAGAGTGTTCTGCTCTCTCTGGAGCAGATACACCCCTGCCCCTTCCCAGGGTGTTGCCAGGTGGGGAAGGAGGTTGGGAGAGCCGGTGCACTGTGGGGCTGGAGGGAGGATGTAGGGATGCCCACTTTGGCACTGCTCTTCACCAGCCGCAAAGGTTCAAAGGACTTGTGGGCCCCGTGGGACTCTGACAAGGTGAGTGTGTGTGTGGCAGCAGGACAGGGTTACTGTGCTGTGGTATCTGAGCATGACGTGAGCAACACAGGCAGGAAGGGTAAGGGAGAAGGAATTAATTTTGCTGCCAAAACCTTTCGTGCAAGAGGTTGGATCTGGGCTGTGAGCCCACTCTGGGCAGACGTGCAGGTTCCTGCAATTTGTAGCTTCTGTTGCTGTCACCACCAAGTAGTGGCACCCAAGTAAACAAAATTTAGGAATGCCATCCTGCAATAGAGACTTCAAGAGGCTATTTCTAGATGGAATTGAAGCTCCATGTGATTTAGTGAACTGCAGCCTTGTTGTGAGGGTAACAGGCAACCAGAAGTGGTTTGAACTGGAATTCTTAATTGTTGCTAGTGCTGTAGTGGGCAGCTGGATTAAACTGTTTTGGGGCTTTACTCCTTTTTGATACCATACCAGCACTCTGGGTAAAGAGGCTTCACACACAGCTGTCACCCAGCAGGTGAGCTGGAGCAGCAGGGGCAGTAATGGGTCAGCACTTGGATAAGTGAATTTTGGAATAGTGGGGTTCAGCCTTGCAGCTACCTGCACGTACCTGCCTACTCTGTGACCCATCAGCTGTTGCAGGAATTCACAGGAAGGTGGAATTTGTCAGATCACCAGACAAGTGTGTGCTGCCTGTCACACACGCCAGGAATCCTGAGAATGTGAAGGACTCTCAAATTCCAGTTCTTTATGTCCCTTCCCCTCCTCCTCTTGGGGCTTCCACCGGAAAGGAGGTCAGGCTTGAAATACAAAGTCAAAGAAGAGGAATTTGTGGATGTATAGCAGATAACGACCATCAGTCACTGTACTTTGCCACTCCCACTCCCCCCTCCTTTGTGGAAAGTGTGATTAAAGCCAGCCGCTCCACCCTGGCTGTCTGAGCCATACATCCATGCACAAATGCCAGATTCTCTTCATTCCAGGCTGCTGACTTCAAGAAGGACTTGCTCTGACAAGCTGGAAATGAGAGCTGGCAGCTTCGTCTGCAACTCAAAGGCTTTATCTCTCTTAGACACTCTTCCTACCATTTCCCACAAACACTGCTCTGCTGGTAGGAGCTGTTGCACACACAGGATCCATCAAGCACTTATGAATAAAGCCTTACCTTGTGTAACTCTCCTTAGAACAGGCAAGGAAGAATTCATAAAGCAGTTGGCACCGGGCCCACAGCAGAGCTTGCTCTCCTTGTGCTTCAGCCTCATTATTTGGGGAGAGGTAGGAAGAGTCGGCTCAGCCTTTGATTCTCTTGTCCCCCTCCTAAGCACTGGTGTTCTTTCCTTCACAAAAATCCTACAGTCCAGCCTTCATCTCCCACTTGGAGCATTTCCATCAACTGATAATGCTTCCATCTCGAGCTTCCACAGCATATTCCTATGGTTCATCACCTTGGCCTCTCTTTCCACCCTTTCACATTTCCACTTTTTCTCCACTTCTCCACGGCAAGCACGAGTTCTTTGACTTCTAGGATTGTTCTGGCTGCACCAGCAGCTGCTGTTCCCCTGATGTTGCCTCCCAGCATTGTTGCTTCACTACTGCCTCTGCTGCCTCTGCTCCCTGACGGATGCCAACTGTGTCCACCTGTTAGGGTTGTTCAGCATGTGTTTTAAGCTGCCTGCTTCTGCTGCATATGCAGTCCTGCACTTGGAATATTCATACTCCCTGACCTATCTCAATCGGTTGATGAGCTCAGCCTTCAATAAATGCTTTCCCAGAGTGAAACCTATTTCAGAGACGTAAAAATTGTTCTAGAGAGCATCTGTGCTAGCAATTGCAAGATGGCCAAGCTCTTCTTTGATTGCTGGTTTTGTTTCAGAATTAGAATTAGAGCAAGTACATTTTTACATTTACATGAAATATTTAACACGTGAAATTGAGATAACTTTAAGCTTGATGCAGTAAGGCGTGCACCCTGTTATAAAAACTTATCCTAAATCAAATTTGAGTACTCATTATGGTTGTGACATGATTTCTGCTTAAAAGGGTATCTTTGATGTCATCATCATATTGCTTCAGAAGAAGCTTGCCAGTGTTATTTTAGGTTGTGGAGGGTGTGTACGTGTCTATAGTTTCTAAAAACCATAAGACCAGTGTCAAATGTCTGCCCAGTACTTCACAGATTTCACAACTGGCTGTTAGCAGACAAAACTTTTTTTGTCTGATTTTTTGGGTGAGGGCTGTTATCACAGGGCCTTGACTTACAGCCCCATAACTAACCATGTTGATCAGAAAAGGGATGCTGCCATTCTCAAGTCCAAAAGCTCTCTCCTGACCATGGGACTGTGCTTTTTGGACATTGTGTGAGAAAAGATTGGTGAAACAGAAGCTCTAATTTCCCTTTGTCAAGCTTAATACATGCACAGAACTCCAGAGCAGATATAAGAGAATTAGTGTTGTTGCAGTGAGGATTTTGAACAAGAAGCCTCATGAAGTACCCAAAGCATTTAACCACTGTGTTTTATTCATCCTGGAGCAAGTGTAATTTAAAGTGACACCTCTATAATTGATGAAGTATCTTTTTACCATTTGTTTAATTACCAGTTTCAGTGTCTAGAAAGCAGCAGATCAATAATTTACAGTGATGAACTTCCTTGTGTTCTCTGTTTTTCTGCTTCAGCCATACAAACAACAGCTCCTGAAACAAACCCTCCAGTTCTGGCTGCTTTTCTTTAGGTGATATGAAAGAGCTTAACCTGTTTACTTGCCACAGGTGCCCTCCAACACAAGTGAAGCTGATGGCAGAGCTCACACTGACCTCAGCAAGGCAGGGATAATCCAGGGCTTGCCCTGCACAGTGTATGAGCTCTCAGCTTTTTTGCAGCCTCCTCTCATTGTTGTGGAGTGATGAAGGCTGGGCTCATGTTGTTGCTGTAATAGCAAACGATGCTGCCCTGGCAATATGAGTTGTTAGAACAGAAAGTTTAAGCCAGGGAACCCGCTGCCTGTGGTTTGTATGTATTTCTTACATTATAGGGTTTGATACCACGTGTTGACTTTTGTATGTGAAGTGCCTGTTCTTGAGACTCTTGGACACTTCTTTCAGATTAGAGCTCAGATTCTGTCATGGTCCTGCAGCACTTGCTCTCCCCGAGGGGACCTACAGAAACTATACCTGTCAAATCAGAGGAAAGAAAGTGTTTCCTTCCCCGTGGGATGAGCCTTCTGACAGTTCCTGTTGTGGTCCTGGCTCCTCACACACCATCAGAAGAGAAGATCTAAAGAGACCCAACTTCCATGAGGTCTCCAAATCCATGCCATTCTAGCAGGATGCGCCCTTGTGTGGAAAGGACTTCCACCTACTCAATACTTTTTGCTTTTTGGAGGATGTGCTCTTTATCTGCATCAGCACAAGTGGATGCTTTCCTGTGTCTGACTCTTAAGGGTGCCAGTCCTCATCTTCTGATGGAGAACAGGACACTGTGGGACAGGTGGTGTTTCTGTTAGTGTCACCACAGTCAGTTCCTTCAGGATCTCTCATTTGAGGTCGAGATCACAGCCCAGAAGTTTTTGCTTAAATAGGAGATGTAAAGGGCCACGAGGAAGATTCCTGGGCCTGGGACCACCTCTTGTGTGCCTCAGCAGGGTTTGTGTAGTTTTGAACCACCCAATGCAGGACTATGAGTAAGTCAGACAGAGGGAAAAAAAAAAAGGATTTGGGCCTAACCACAACTGGGGAAGGAATGTTTCCATTCTCTGGATAGCCCATGTTTATCCAGATGTGGAACACGCGTTCCTGAGAACCACAAAGGGATGGACTCCTTGATTATTCTGTGGTGTCTTTGTTTCTGATTAAGTTGATGTTGCTGATAATGCAGAAAGTCTTGAAAAGGAGATGAGCAGGACAAGGAAGTTCTCCTGAGTGAGCAGGGGGCTGGAACTCTGCCTTGGACATGAGCTATTCCTTACAGTCCGAAGGGTACTGAGCTGCAAGCAGCAGTTTATTTATTTATTTATTAGCATCAATGTGATTACTACTTCTTTTGCTTAAAAAAAAAAATGATTTAATGTAGTTTTGATTCAATAGGAATATAATTTTTTAAACTGTTGGAAAACAGTTTTCTGGATTGTTTGATGAGTGCAAGCTGATGGAGGTGGATGTGGGATATCCTTCTGAGATGCTGGCTGTATTTTCCAGGCAGCCTGGAATACTTTTGCCAACATGATGGCAACTCCTCATTCCCTGTGTACTGTTAAGTGATGATATATCTATTTTAGTATAAAAGTGTCTGCGATTCACAGAAGCGTTTGAAGACTGTTCACTGTGGGCTCTTTGGGGCGCTGTCAGGGCAGTCAGGAGGAGATTACCTCACACAATACCCTTCATCTGGTAGCTTTTCCCCTCCTTTTCAGCAGCAGCAGGACGGGCAGGGGAAAGGGAAGCAGCTCAGACATCAGCTGCAATATCATCTGCCCACGTGCTCCGGGCGGTCGCCAGCCCTGGAGCCTGTCACGCTGCCAGGGCCAGGCTGCGCTCCCTGCCTGCTTCCCTCTCCTCTGCCTTTGGAAGCTGCTCAGCCCCTTTCTTTTTAGCATAATCTGGAATTTCTTTAGATCACTGAATATTTTTATTTTGGGTTCATGTTCTAGTTTTACTCCAGGCCATTGTTGAAACTCTCCCCTTAAACTTTTCGTAGGGGACTCAAGCCATCGCGATAAATGTAAAACGCTCTTTGTTCCCTTACAAAGAAGGGTTTGAAAGAATGTTCAGTATCATGTGTGCCCCTAATAGTTTTATTAGAATTTATTTATAACTTTTCACCATCCCAAAATAACTGCCTGCCTTGGGCCTCAGGCCAGTGAAGTCAGTTTGGGACAGAGTCAAAAAAGAAAAAAAAGTGGTGGAAGTACAAATTGTGCCTGTAAACTCTTCACTTATAAATCATCAAATTAAAAACTGCTCCACTTGTTTGAATGTCTAAAGCATTGAATGTGCCTTTTTTTTCTGGACTCGCAGAACTTGACTCTGCTTAGTAACTTGCAGTTTGCTTACAGCACTGCTACGTTTGCATTAAAAAAGGGTCACACCCAGAAGGAAAATAAGAACTTGTTAGTCCCAGGTATCACCAGCTCCTGGCACCAGGATGGAGTGTTGCAAGAATACTTGCAGATTGCTGTTTCTGAAGGAACCTGTAGATGTTACGTGGAACAACCTATGACAGGTGCAATTGTACCAATACAAAAAATTGCTCATAGCAGCATTTCCCTAAATTTTGGGTACAGATTACACTGGTATCATAGAAATTATACTGATATGTACATCTTCATCCTACTGTAAACTCTCCATACTAGGGATTTGGCTATTACAGAAACAAGAGTGGGGGAGTAGGATTAGTTAGTTTTTGGGGCATCACTCATGTACAAACTATTTCATAAAAAACTCCCAGAATTTAAGGAAATATGTTCCATATGTGATCCTCTTTCCCATGCTTTTCAGGAAAGTTTGAATCATTTGACCTTTATTTTTTTGACATTGGAAGCTTGAACATCCTCATAAAATCTAGATATTACCTCTGTTCCAGTCTCCATATAATGGAAAATTCATGGGTTTGACAATAAACTACGAGTTCACAATAGCTTTATTCAGGCTTGGTGAAAAGGAAAAGCTTCACATTGACTAAAAGAAACAAGTTCATTTGGCTATTTTGAAGGGAGGTATTTCCTTTTTGAACTTTTTCACAGTACCAATGATCTGAGTTTGGGTGTGGCTTGTTTTAATGCAAAACTGCCTTGCTGAAAGTTGTCAATTAAAAGAAAAAGGGGCAGCATAGGACAAGTCAGTCAAGTTTAGTTGTTTCCTATAAAGCAGTCTGATATAGTAGATAAACTGGGTATTTGGAGCTCTGTAAAATGATGTGTGTTGGCACAGTTAAGAATAATGTCATTCAGATGGCCTTCCCTAGGTTTCAGATTTAACCCACTAAAGACATTAATGTAACCAAAATTCACTGTTTTAGTGTCAGCAGTTCTAAACAGACAATTCCTATATTTAGAGAAGAATGTTGCAATTGTCAGTGATGGCACAGAGGAGACCTGGGATCCTGACAGTACATCAGTAGGGGTGGCTGAACTCTGCTTTCAGACTGCCAGTCTCATACCTGCGATTCTTCTCGCTTTTTAGAGCCAAGACAAATATCTTATTTCTCCTGGAGCAGATTAGGAAGCTGAACAAACAACGTAGTGACTGCGTCCTTGGAATTGGGATGAAAAATAAGTAGAGGAGGCAACTGTGATAAGGTCCAGGTTTAAAGCTGAGACTTCATACTGATTTAAATCCACAGGGAGCTAGTTCCCAAAAATGTTTTTTGGTTTTTTTTTTTTTTCTAAATTTAACTTTCAGATGCCACTGACCACAAGCCATACCAGCATAGGCCATCTTTCTGAATTGCTTTATAATTGTTATGGAGCGACTATTATAGGAGACCAGAGGCATAAGAGTATTTGATTTAAGCGCTTTCTTGTAGTTGTTTTTCTCTAAGAGTCACAACCGCTTGTTTTTACCGGTCCTGAAAAAAAACCTGCCTGTTGCCTGCACTTGTTTTCCCCCTCGTTGTGCAGTCAAGGATGTGAAGTCTTTAACTGGACAAAAATTAAAGGTCAGTTTAAAAATCTTCAGAAATCAAGATGTCCCTAAAGATAAGTCCAACGTGAAACATCCTCTTGGCGCAGAATTGCTACATGCCCTGGAAGGCTTAACACACCCTTGAGTGCACACCCGTTTTTTGGCCAGGTATTCTGGGGACAAGGGCCAGAATGTGAAGAACATACCTGAGAGCCTGGTTACACTGGAGCAATCCTGTGGAACAGTGGAAGGGATTGGAAATCTCAGCCGTGCTCTCCTGGGGACTGTGAATGCTCAGATGTAGAGAGTGCTCTGCTGTCAGGACTCTGCTTTACTGTCTCATCAATGAGCCTTTCATAAGGGCAGCCTGGGCTGCCTTTTTAAGGCTCTCAGCCTAACTTTGCTGTGGCAAACTGACCACTGCAGCTCAAGGAGGTCTCACCAGCCGACACAAAAATGCTGCCTGGGATTTGTCCTCACCTTCCGCTAGAAGCTGTGCGTGGAGACAGACGTAGGATGTAGCAGGGCTACAGATACGAAGTTGTTTGTACGTTTTGTCACAAACATCTCTTGTTGTCAGGGGAAAAAAAAAAAAGTCTGGGTGATAAATCTGTCTAGCAATTTATATTGGTGCTCATTTCCGTGGCAGCCCTGGGACTGTGTCAGACTGTGTTTGCTCAGCAAACGTCCCTGCACTGGGAGCTGAGACCTCCTGGCCTTGTCCAAAGACAAAGCAGAGATGGAAAGATACCCCTCACTGGGGATCACAGGGAAACGTTCCAGTTCCATCACTTTATCCAAACGAGGCCTTTGTGAGCATTGTTGTAGGAACTCCCTTTCATTTGTATACGAAGGAGGAAAATCTGTCTTTAGCTGGGCTTGCAGATTTTGCTGAAGAGATGGTGAAAAGCGTGTGTTGGAGCTACAGCTTGACACAGGTCAGTCTGACGACTCTTTGCTGCTGAAACTGTTGACCTGCAAGACATTAACACCTACAGCTATGTGGGAACGCTTGGAAAATGAAGTTGAATGGCTCTTTCCACAGGTGCCCAATATCTTTACAGTTTAAAACTGTCCAGTTCACAAAATGCAGCAGCAAACCATTGTGCCCCTTGGATCTCTTGCCCAGGAAGGGGAGCTGTCAGCCTGCCTCCTGCATTAGCACTACCCAGGTTGTTGTGCTTTGGGACGTGGCTGTGTCTTTTCCTGCCCTTTCTGTGTCAGAGTCGTGCTCAGCCTTGCTTTGCAGGTGCTGTTTTGTAGATTTAAAAGTCTGTCTTTTTTGTGTCGTGAAGAAAAGCAAGGGCATGACAGAAGAAGGACATAAGGACACAGCAGCTCTAATTTGTACATTGAGTTTCTATTTTGGGCTGTGGGAGAGGACTCTGCTCAGCAGAGGAGTCACAGGTTAAATGCTGCCCCTCTCTGTGGAGGGGAGCCCTGGGTCACTGTGTGTGAGGAGCCCTGCTCTGCCCCTTCTGTCCCTCCTCAGCACTCCTGTCCATCCTTCTCTTCCAGACTGCAAACAGTTTAGTGCTGATCTGGCCTTATATAGTAATTTCCTATTATTAGAAACATTTCCTTGGGATCTTGCTCAGGGAGTAGCAGAGGGAAATCCTGTTTCCTCCATCTAACATGCAGGCAAAGCACCAGTGTTCACTCTTTCCTTATCTAGTGTGCATGGAACAAGAAGTTTTTGTTATGATATGCTTTCCAGTCTTAAGCCCTTTCTAACACTGAGCCTCTTTTCAGAAATGCAGGAAAAGAAATGTGAAGGAATAGGAACTGTCAGTCACCAGTGCGAGCTGTGAAGTGTTGTCTACAGCTTGCATGTTCCCCGTTCTTTTACATCATCATCTTCTCACTCAGGTTTAGCTGTCTAATGCTTTGGGAAACCAATCCTCTTTTCATGTTGTTTTGTGTGAAAAGGGGTGTGCTAGGCTGTTTCACCTGAGTGTGCCAGGGATGGCAGAGAGCCAGTGGCCGTGTTAAAAACGAGGAACAGCTTTTGATTAAGGAGGGAGAAGTTTTTGTTCTGCGTGCAACGAGAACGTGTTTTTGAAGGCGAGATTGGTCACTGAAAGCACAGGCTTTGAACACTTAATTTTTCCTGTGAAAACATTTTTTCCCCTTAAAAGGAAGATGTAGGTCCTGCCACTGGGAGTGACTGTTTGGAAAGTCAGTCGGGAGGAATGCACATGAGCTGAACTGAGTCAGGCTGTTTGTATTAACAGCTCCCTCCGAACTGCTCTTGGTGTTCCTGCCACAGACACTTCAGGGGAGCTGCTTAAAATGATCCTATCAAAGCACGGGCAGAGCAATCAGAAGGAATTAACTGTTGTTTTTAAGCTTTGCTGTTGAAGTTAGTGCAGCAATTACTGTTGGAATCAGGACGGGCAGAGTGTGTTTGTAAAACCAGCTGAAGAGTCGACCGATCTCACAGCCCCATAAAGCACTGACAGAGCTGTAACACGCGCAAGCAGGAGCAGCCACAGGCATGAGACAAACTGGCATCACATTAAGGGCATCTGGTAATTATAAAGTGGGACTTTGTTCTGATGGTCACTCTCAAAGCCAGTCATCCCTTTCTGTTTCACTGGTTCAGCAGAAAGCAGCAACAAGGAAAATTTATCTTAATTTGTTAGATTAACCCAGTTTCTGATTTCGCTCACGTCATAGACCCAGAATTATTGTGTGTGTGCGGGAGCCATAACTAAATACGAGCCCTGCGTATGTGCTTTTTAATCTGCTGCTTCTCAAACACGTCCATCTCCAGGAGCATCAAAACAGTGAACAGCCCTCACAGAAGAAGTGTAGGAATCCCGGGAGAGGTGTGCATCTCCATCGTCATTTTTCGTAATACTCCTTTTTTGTTGTTTATTTGTGAAAGACTGTGCTTGGGAAGAAGAGGCGTTTAGTGTTCTCACTGTCGAAGCTTCCTTGGAACAAACAAAACCAGTATTGACAGTTTTAGGCATTATAAAAGCATAAATTAGAATCCAAAATAATAATCTAAATCTTCTTTGTCTTCTGGTTTTTGAATCCCTTTTGGCCACACCTCACGTATTTTTAAGGTTTTGTCTGTAATCCTGCGAACACAGCCACGCAGAGTCGGAGAATTCAGTCATGAAGTTTGCAGTAAAATTAAGGAACTTTCACCGTCCTGAGACACCTTTTGAGTGAGTATAATGGACTTTTGATTTAACCTTTCTAGGTGTGCAGTTTCATAACTGGCCAGGAATGTTGTGTCTCTGGGGACCAATGTCCTGTGTTCAAACTTGTGTTCCTGGCTGCTTGTTTGGAGCACGGCTGGCTGCCCTCCACGTGGGGAAAGAGGAGATGCATTGATCCAGACAAAAACAGGGTAGAAATCAGACAATTCTTAGCAGAACTAATGGTATGAGGAGGAGGTTCTGCCTTGTTATCAAGGCTGCTACAATATTTAGCGTTGGCTCTTGGGCAGGGCATTGATTTACCCAGTTATCCTGCAGTCACATGTTCCTCCTCTGCTGGAACAAGGCTTTTTTCCTAAGCAGTGGGACAAATGTCCTTCAGAACCTTCAGTTTCTTCTACAGGGTGTCTTAGGAATGTGAGGCATTTTAATCAGTTTTGGATCAGTATAATCCGGACAGCAGGACACGGGTGACAGGTTAAGTTTCTGTTTTTTGGTGAAGATGTTCCTCTGACCTGTGAGAGGAAGGGCTCTCGAATTCCTGGCCTGTTCAGGGTGGTTTCTTTCCCATGGTATCTTTGCCAAGTGCTTTCTAATTATGGAACGCGTGTTATTCTGCAGTTCTTTTGCAAGGCAGAAATAACGAATATTATAAAAATCCAGAAAAAAGAAAAGGCTGATAGATGAACTTGACATCTTTTGCTTTTAGGATAATGTAGATGTGATCTGCGTTGATTTTTGAATAGCATGAACCCAAGGCAGCATCTTGTACCTCCAGATTTATATTGTGCAGTGGAATCTGCACAGCACAGGGGAGGACTGGTTTCTTGATGCTGGTTTCATGAGGCCAAACTCTTGTTTTATTTGCCAGCAGAGCCACTGCTTGCGGGTGTAGCTCAGCAAGTCCCGCTCGGCTCTGGGAGCCTGTCAGAGCAGGGCTGACAGGAAAGGTTTCCAGTCCCCTTGCTTTGAATGTGAAATTGTATGCAGGGAATCAGCTGCTTATCAGCACCGAGCAGAGCAATCCCAGTGCTCTAATCCAGGGTTTATATGAGTCACTTCTAACTGGTGAGGCCTGGAAAACTTGATTCATACCTCTGCCTGTAGTTGCCTGTTGTAGTGATCCAGACCTTGCCAGCCATCCTCAGCAGAAATCACAGACAAGGGCTGGGCTCTGCTGCTGGAAAGGAAGAGTCTGGTTTTATCACCTTAATAATCCAAGATCAAGATCTTTTAAAGTAAAATTATGCTGGTTATCTCTGCTTTCCAACTATTTTTTCCCCCTCCTGTTTTAGACTAACCCACATGCGGGAGTGTTTTCCTCGCCAGCAAAAGTTGGGCAGTGGTTTGACTGCAGAAAAAAGCATTTTAAGTAAAGGTCTTGCCAGTGAATAAATAAATAAAAGGGTTCTCCTGCATTAAAAAAAAAAAAGCCAAGGGAAATGTGTAAAAAATGTACTTCTAAATATTGTGCTGTTGTATATTCTTCTCTTACGGGGCATTTTCAGTGATGTGTTCTGAGAAGTGTTAGGAGATGTAAACTAGGGGAAAGGAAGTTGTTTACATGAAGATAACTCTGCTAATACTTAAAATTGTAACAGGACTTTTACTGACTCTGGCTACAGCTAGACAGGTTTGAGGAGTGATGGTGGAGCACTGACATTCTCGTCCTGAAGGTTTAGAGCCACCAGGCTACAGCTTTAATTATACCTGGAAAACTCCTGGCTTGGGGCTCACTGCTGTGATTCAGCAATGGCTGATGTGGCTCAGTTTGGGAAATGCAGCTTATATTACCTTTGATCTTACCTGTGCTCCTGCACTGAGGTGGGCTTGGAGTATTATTATCCATTTCCTTCGGTGTTCTGACAGACCAAAGCTAAACCCACCTCTGAAATGTGTCCTGGGGCTGCCTCTGTTAATAACTCACCCAACCGATTGACGATAAGTGAATAAAAATCCTGCCAAGCTGTTGTTGTGCAAGCACTGAGAGGTACTGCGAAGGCTTTTCAAAATGGAGTGTGGTGAGGGCAGAGGAGCTGGTGGCTCCCCAGCACTCCCAGAAGCCGAGCTCCATCAGAAATCCTTGGCACATTCTGCCTGTGCCGAATGACAGCCACGGCAGTGCGGGATCTCTGGGATCGATGCCTTGGGCCAGAGCTAATTAGAGGGGAGTGCTGCACCCAACCACTGACAATATCTGCTACGTGTGCTCGGTTTTAAATAGCCTCCTGTGTGAGCAGTGGCCGTGCGTGGCCTTGTAGTGCTTTGCTTTGAAGCTTTTTAGCTTTTTGCTTTTAAGTCTTTGTACTTTGGAGCTCGACTTTACCCTTTCTGTAACACAACTTGAACAGGATGCATTTTGATGAGAAGGAAAAAAACCAAACAAACAAAACCGCTTTTAAGCAGAGCTGACTGCAGGTAGTGCCAGTCATGAAACACCAGCAGTTAAACTTGGGAATCATTTCGTGGCTCTGCCTGTTTGATGGTTAGAGAATCTGCCTGACAGCCCATAATGTGAACTACCTGCAACACCTGAAGGGCGGTACCCTTTGGCTGGGCTTTGTAACAGATCTATAGCTTTGTTTGCTGTACTTGTAATTCATTTTACTATGACTACATACCTTAGTCCATTGAGAAACAAAATGATTAATAGAATCATAGAATAATTTTAGGTTGGAAAGGACCTGTGGAGATCTCTGATCCAAGCAGGACCAATTTAGATCAGGTTGCTCAGGCATTGTCTGGTTGAGTCTTAAATATCTCCAGGGATGGAGTTTCACAACTTCCTGGGCCCCCTGTTCCAGTATTTGACAGCATTCACTGGGAAAAAAAGTTTCCCAATAACTCATTGGAATTTCCCTTCTTCCAACTTGTGTCCATTGTCTCCTTGTTCTTTCACTTTCCACCAAGTGCTAGCAAAGGTTGTGTATACAGTGTTTTTGTCAGCACGCCCTTATCTCTGAAGGGGTGGGGTGAGCTTTTTCACCCTCTTGGTGTAGCTGTGGCCGTAAGCGATTTTGTGTGAGACCAAACTGGTGGGCTCAGAGACACCAAAATGTGCTACTTGTGTTTGCAAGGGCTTGGGGCTGAGGGCAGCAGTGGCTGGAGCATGTCCTACGAGAAGGGTCGTACCTGGGAATGCAGGTTATTTTGAGATGGGGACCTGAAGGACCTCCATACGAAGCGTGTGGTTTTTGGGGGTGGATGCCTCAAAATGAATCTGGAATAAATCCCTGCTGAGCCACTATGCTAAAGCCAGGCTGGACAGGCCTTGGAGCAACCTGGTCTGGTGGAAGGTGTCCCTGCCCGTGGCAAGGAATTGGAGTGAGGTGATCTTTAAGGTTCCTTCCAACCCAAACCATTCTGTGACTCTAAACCCTTGCAAGGGCAGACAAGGCAAACTGCATCCTACCCCTGGACACTCTGTGATCCTTTGATTCGCTGAGGGGGTGATTACAAGTACGATTTGAAGCCCAGGGGGTTTGCTGTGGGTGGGGTGGGGTGGGGAGCCCTCTCCATGCTGCTTTTTCAGTACAATGACTTGCTGTACCGGAGCATATCCTGCCTGTTTGCTGTGGTTCGTGTGCTGGGCTCTGCACCAGGTTTTCCAGCGCCTGTGATTGCTTTTCTTTCCGTTTTTCCCTGTCATTGGGCAGCGGGAACTCCACAGGCAGAGCACAGCTGACTTCTCTTGGACTGCCTCTCATGGTCTGTGCACGTCGGTCGGTCTCTCCTGGTTGGGAGGGGAGGAGAGTTCTTCGCCTTCTCCTTGGAAAACGCCCTCTCCAGGATGCTCCAGTAGGAGCTGGTGGGAGGGAGGGAGTTCGAACTGCACCGAAAATGTCATGAAAAAAAAAAAAAATAGGCAACTGACAGAAGAGAGAACTTGTCCTCAGATTGCTGCTTTTTGCAGCAGCGTAAACTGAGTGTCTGCAAGTGCTGCAGGAGGTGCAGGAGGCAAAAATGAAGTTCAGAGGCGGGGTAAGATTTATTTAACTCCTCTGGTGGTTTCACAGCTTTCGTATGTGTATCTGCTCTGACAAGAAGGGAGAGATACATTTTCGGGGTTTCAGGACGTCGGTGAAATGCTTCAGCCTGCTTTGCAGAAGACCCCTTCACTGGAAAGTTATGTGAAAGGGGGTGAAATAGGATAAAAATGCCAGGAAATACCTGTTTGGAGGAGGAAGCCGAGGTGGGAGTTGAGAAAGTGGGAAGAGAAGGGGAAAGTTGTGCTCTTAGCTAGGAGAGAAGAAAGGGTGGAGCTTTTGCTTGGGTGGAAGGCGTACGAGGATGGGAAGGTGCCGTCCTGCTGTTGGGCTCTGCTCCTGCCCTGTCCAGGGACCTGGACTTCTCTGTCTCTGTGACTGCCATCCTAGGGAATGGCAGGAAGTACCTGCTTAAGGACTCACTGCCACTCAGTTCCTCCAGGAATTTACTTTAGGAAGACTTTGTCCGTGTTTTAGCAGCAGCCAGAATGCCTGGCTCTGTGCACTGCCTCTGCAGCAGCAAGACAACCCCAGGAGCTTGGGAAAATGAGTTTGTGGCAAAAGATTGAGAGGACTAGGATTGTTACCTGGAAGGAGATGAGTAGGAGAGGAGGGGTTAAAAAAACATGTCCAGCAGTGCCACAGAGAAAGCAGCTTGTGAGCTGCCTTTTCTGTGTTGTAGCTTAGAAAGAGGGACATTCAGTTAAGTTAAAAGTTGCCAAAGAGATGCAAAGATTATTTTCATACAATGTATAATTGGGCCACGGAGTTCACTGACTGTGGAGGATGTTGAGGTCAAGAATGAGGGAAGGTTACAAAAAAGTTTGTGGGGTTTTTGACTGCTCAAGGCTTTAACTGGTAAACTTACCAAATTTAGGAAGAGAAGGATTGAAAACGTCACGTCTGAAGATTTAAGCAATTCTCTGTTGAAGGCGACTTAGCATGGGGCTGGAATATCCCATACCTGCTCTATCCAGAGATCCTTGCATGTTTTCCTGCATAGTCTGGTGTTGCTCACCATCTGAGAAAGGGTCTTAGTGATGAAGGGAAGGGGGCAGAGCTTTTGGAGGACCTGCTGAGTCCCTCTTTACAACACCAAGTCCAGAGGTGGAGATGACAGGGATTGAGAGGCTTGTGCTTGGATTCCTATTGGCAAAGGGGATGCTGGAGGCAGGAAACCTCTGTACAGCTGTGGGCACGGAGAAAGGTTGTCAGATATGATAGGTGAGAGTGTGACGGGCACAGTTCTTGGCTGGGGTGGTGCTTGGTGTTCTCCGAGAGAACATGTGGGTGTGGACTTGCCCTTCGCATGCCCCGGGAATGCACGGGAGTGCTTGTTCTGTTTGGAAAGTTTTACTATCTTTGAAAGACATCGTGGTCTGAAATGGTTGTGTGGGGTGTGTGGAATCCAGTGGGGACGGGGGGGAGGGCAGGGTGCTGCAGGAGTAAGGGGGTGAGCCCTGTGGTGTTGGCAGTGAGAGAGACCACGGGGAGCGCGGCAGTGAGCGGAGCAGAGAACGGGGTTGCGGGAGGTACCCCACTGCTGCGAGGGGCACGGCCATGCCCTGGCTCTCACCTGTGGGATAGCATCTGAGTTGCTGCCCCCACTCACCTGCTCGCTCTGATCTGGGGATCAGCATCAAAACTCACTTGCAAGGGCAGCAAACTGAGGTTTTGCCTTTTTTTGCCCC
>VXAY01004425.1:20665-69278 GCA_013399855.1 Oxyruncus cristatus | reverse complement strand
TAAGCTGTTTGTCTTCTGGAGCTGCTGTGGGATGCACAGGCCTGTGGTCACAGGTAGTACTGCCAAGCAAACTGTCATCAGCAACATCTTGTAACCAGCAGCAGCTTGTGTCCTCTGCTCAGGAGCAAAAATGTCAGCTCCCTAAATATAGAAATTCAGTGTATTTACTTTTCCAGCCCCGGTGATCTTTCTGGTCTGCCCCAGTTCAGTTTTCGTACTGCTATTTTATATTTAGCCTGTTGATTGAAATATCAACCTTCCCCCTCTTAGGGGTAAACATTTTTCCTCTCCTTCAAGTTAGTTCTTACAAGTACCTTTTCCTTTTCACTGCTATTTGCTTCTCTTCCTACCTTATCCCCCTGCAAAGTCAAATGTAGAAAATATAATTATGTTATTAACACTGGACAAATGGTATTACCTGCTTACCATGCGTATCTCCATGGCTTTGTTTTGTTTCTGGCCCATCATAATTTGCATTTTTAATTTCCATTGGAACTCCTTAGATGGATTCTTACTATTCTAAATCTTGCAGATGTCAAATGTCACTGATTAATATATTGAGTCACAATTAATTACAACAACATCTGCACCCTCCATTATTGTTTTTCTAAAGATCAAATTTTGCATTCGCAGTTCGAACTCCCCATGTGCTGCCTGCATTTGATAAATGCTTAAAGTGATTCCCACAGTGTGATCCATTGCTTATATTTCCTATTCTGCTTTGCATTTTAGGGTGAGAGATTTAATGACTCTGTAGGTTGGAAAGTGAGGGAGGCAGAACTTTAACTTTGAGGTAATTTGTTAGTGACGATGTTGTTACATCCTTACAAAAATTGTAAAATGTTGTTACATCCTTACAAATCTTTGTAAGAGCAGAATAAACTGGCTTCCCCTGTATTTCCAATTATTTTAGGTTTTAAAGTGTTTCAATTTGTCCCTACTTAAAATGTGGAAGACTTCAAAATAATTACTTTACAAGAATTAGTCAAGGATGTAGCATTTCTCTCTCTTTAATACAATTTTTGAATGGCGTATCCTGTAGTTAAATCCTTCCAACATCTGGTTTAGGATGGGAAGTATCAGGGAGGGAGAACCAGGTTCTGAGCATGGCAAGTGCTCCCTGACTCCAGACATTCCATTGTTGGTGGTGTATTGCTCTAAAACAAGCAAAACTAAAAAGTTATTCTGCTATAAATGGTCCTTGAGTGGCAGCTGCTGACGTGGTAACTTTGTTTGCAAGTTACAGTTGTTTCCTTTAACTCTGCTGGTCTGTGTTATCAGAGTCATTACCTGGTTTCGATCCCAATCCATCTGACAGTTCTGATTTTCTCACGTTGTCTTTTGGGAAATCAATTAAAAAGCAAAATAAAACATTTCCTTTTGTTACTTAATTTTTTTAAGCTAAACAAGCCAAACGCGTGTCATATAAATTGTTAGCTCAGCTCAGGTGGCTTCAGAACGGGCAGACAAATCCACATGGTTGGTTGTAGAGGATTTTAATGGGAAACCCGGAGCTGCCTCTCAGGGAACCTTCTTTCCCACAAACTCTGTTGACTAACAGGGTTAGTTGTGTCCAAAATGTGCAGCTAATTTTCAGTGTGGCAGGAGGAAGG
The DNA here is from genome assembly GCA_013399855.1 of Oxyruncus cristatus. Lineage (NCBI taxonomy): Eukaryota > Metazoa > Chordata > Aves > Passeriformes > Cotingidae > Oxyruncus > Oxyruncus cristatus. Next base: position 67,665 of record VXAY01004425.1, on the reverse strand, counting down.
AGGGTCCTAAGTGGCTGCACTTCAGCCCATCAGGGATTCGCTGGCAGACAAGGGCTTGACTAAGATCCCTTGTTTCTGGTCCACCTCCGTTGTTTTCATTATTGCTTTTTCCATGCAGAGGGAAAGGGGAGCTATCCCATTCTGCACCTCGGGAATTGAGGCCCTGGATAAAACATTGATTTCTGTCAGCTCTGCTGTCTAGCCCAGGCCGTGTCCAAACCCTTTCCCAGGCTGTAGAGTGGAGTAGAAATCAAAGGAATTTTCTTTCCTTCCTGCAGCTCTGGCATGACAGTGAAGAATGTCAGACTATCCAGGAGACTAATGTTTTTTAACTGCCACCTCCCCACGAGAAGTTCGTTCTTGGTTCAGACTTGTATTGTCTTCCAGAATCTAATCTGAATTTCCCTTCCCACTCACATTTGGTTCTTGCCTGTTCTTCCGTTCCCGGCTTTGTAACTATTTCTGGAACCTGCAGATCAATCATCTTCCACTTGATACCAAGATAAAGGTGCCTCTTTCCATATGGCACCCGCTTCCTGTGGTTATTTAAGTGCAAGTCTCCTAAATGGATACAGTCTAACCTGTAAAAATACGTTGCCAGAAGAAAATATTAAAAGATACATTTTTAGATGTTGAAGCAGAAATCCTGTTTACGTTGGGACTTTTCTTCCTGATTATGGAGTTTCCCTGCTCCATCCCAAGCCATTCACTTTGAGAACTCCGGGTGTTTTCATGTGCATCACTCCTGGATGCTCCAGGAAGGAGTGGGAGTTGCTGGTGCTCCAGGTGCTGCCTGTTCTCTCAGTGGTCAGCAGCACTTGTGTGTCTGGAACCGCTGTGCCAACATGGACCACCCAGGTACCCCTCTGGGAATGAGTCCTTGCTACACCCGTTGAGCTGGGTATTCCATGGCCATGGACCAGCTGATGGACAACTTGCTCTGTTCACATCAGCCCTGAACCCCTGTGCTCATGGCGGAGTTACCCTCCATCTTGCAGCACGCAAGAAAATTTCCCCAGTGTCCTCAAGCTGCCTGACTCGGATACTTGGGATTTTGTTGTGCAGAGCAAAAGGTCCTGTTTTTCATTGTTGAGGTGTATCAGCTCTCCAAGTCCTAAGCAGAGGAAAAACTTTATCACACTTTGGCATTTAGTTTAAAAGAAAAATATGTGTTTACACCTTCACAATACCATGTCAGCGATTTACTAGTTCAGCTTAGGAAACTCTTTGGTACAGTCTTGAGTGGTTTTGTACTCCCAGGAGCTCGAAGGTATTTTCTGATCTTGTTGACTCTTGTGTGAACACAAAGAAAGGCTGGAACCTCAGCCAATGTAAACCTGGCTCTGCAGGCTGCATTCAGCGGCACCGATTTACACCAGCGGCGGAAAGTCTTTCCCAAACTTTAATCACAGGGAGGGAAAAGGCATGTGGAAGTAGTACCGTGTTGGTAGTTGCACTGGCCTGGTCCCCACCACTCGGGAGTGATGGCTTTTCCCGTCCTGGCAGGGAGCCACTGTTGTGCTGACGGCTCTGGAGAAGAGATTAAAAGCAAAGAGTGGGTTAAAATAGTGTGGGAATGAGTCCCTTGAAATGGTACCATGGGGTGGGTTTGAGAAATGGTGGTGGCAAAAGTCAGCTTGTGCACTCTCGAGTAGGAGTGACCGTCAGGACGGCGGGTTTAGTGCGGCATGAAAGGCGAGTCTGAGGGAAGGCATGGGCACTCCTTAAGCCCATAGGCACCAAGATCACATGGAGATTGTTCAGATTTTTGCAATTCACTGTTTGCAGCCTGTGCTGGGTGTGGCATTAGCAGTGTGTATCCATCCTGCAAAGCTTGGGCCTCCTTTTGATCCCTCTAGGCCGGTCTCAGCTGCACATGGTGGAGCTGACCTAGCTAACTTATTGTCAGTGGACACCTGTGCTCCCCTTCCTCCTTTCCCTGGATCTGACACTCACCCATTCCCACTGTAAGGCGATTCAGCTCACGGCCTGGACAGAAAACTACCAGCTTCTCTTTTCCTGGTCTTTGTTTTGCTGATTTAGTGAGTTGCATTGGCTTGGCTTAGAGACAGGTCATTGTGTAAACCGGTGCCAGGGAGGCAGCAAAGCCCAGAGGAGGGGACATATTCAGTTTGGTGCTGAGCTCTGGGCTGCACCTGACCTGCCTCTTAGGTGGTCGTTTCACAAGCACTGAAAGACAGCAGGAACTGGCCTTGCAGCTGAATTCTTGCTCGTCCCTGACTCCGCTGTGGTTCCCCATCACCGTATCTGTGGCCACTGCGAGTGATTACATGTGGAACCAGTGTGGGAAAATTATCTGAATTAAAGCAATAGAAAAAAATCAATCTGAGTTAGTTTTAATCTCTGTCAGATTTCCAGTCTGTCTTATTGCACAAGCCAAGGGGTGCAGCTGCACAGAGGGCAGGAGGGATGGTCCCTCCGCCTCTTCTCACTGTCACAAGGGCTCGTCCACCACTGCACTCCCATAGCAGCTCCCAGAAAAACTGATTTTCACAAGGAAGGATCTAATCAGACCCTCACAGCCTGTGTTCTCCTAATTATCTGGAATACACACCCCCTGCCACGGGGCTTTTGGAGTTGTCCAAGCTGATCTCTTGTCTAGAACGGGGCAGAGGATGTTGTAAGTGAACTGTACGTCAGCCGGGGGAGGTTTGGCACAGAGAAATCTCCAAGGGAGCCAGTCCTGTCCATAGGCAAACTGCTTTAATGGTTAATTAGCTCCACTGTAACATATTTAACTCCCCAGACTGGGTTTTCTAGCAGTGATTTACAACCACCATATTTGGTGTCTGCCTGCTAACAGAAAATAATTAACATTTTAGTTATTTTAATTTATTCAGTGCCTTACTGTCACACTCATCATTCAGTAGGAACATATGGTCATCACTGTGATTATTTTTTCCTAAATAGTGTCTTCTTTCCCTGCTTCCTTCCTTCTGCATTACTGTTCTGTTTCCATTTTGCAGAAAAGGTTTTATTTCCACCTCCTTTTACATTGCATCTGTTGAAGTTATTGGCAGTCAAACAGTTAACACTGACATTTGAAGCTGGTGCTAGACTTGGACATATGCAATAAAGCAAATGAGCAAATGCTGGCACTGAGAAGTGCCTCTTGCTCAGCTGTGGGTTGTGGCTGATGTTTATATTTGTGTTGAACTTGGGCTTTGGAGGGTACAACACTGAGTTAAGTTTATATTCTGGAGAATCTGACTGCAGCACGTCCCCTGATGGGTAACCTGGTCCCATTTGAATTATTACCCAAAAGTTGCATTTAGTTGCATTGTTTTGGGGGTGGAGGGGGGTCGGTGTGTTTCTTCTTTTTAACTGACTGAAAATTTGAGGTGATTTCTTTTGTTCTCACGGAGAGGGTTGGAGTTGAATGGGAAGACAAAAGCGCGGAGGAAACCGAAGCTGCTTGGCCTTAAATGCCTGTCCCAGGGGAGGCGGCCAGAGAGCAACTCTGTGTGTTGTCAGTGGGGTGGATTGGCTCTTCCCTCGCCTGGATGTGGACAGCTGGGATCAGTTTGTCCTGGGCTGAGGGAGTGGCTGATGAAAGAGCTGCTGAAACTGCTAAGTGACGTTTTCTGTGAAAGTCTTCAGGATTATATAAACTTTGGATTAACTGTGCGAGGGTGGAAGTTTCTCCTCGGTCGTTTTTGAGGCAGCTGTGTTTTAAGGCTGTAGTTATAAACTTACCCACTTGAAAAGTAGCTATTTTCTTTTGGTTTTGCCTTTGTTCCCGTTACCTTGTCCAAAACTTGCTCCAGGGCTCCATTACTCTGACAGAAGAATTCTAATTTCTAGGCAGAGTTTATTTGTATGTGATTTATCTCTATTTCTCTTGCCAGTGTTATCCTTTATCTCACCACCTTCCTTTTCCAGGGGTTATCCCTTTTCTCTTCACCTTGGCTAGGACGGTAGAAGAAAACAACAGAACATTTTGCTGAAGGTGTGGAGGAATTAGCTTGGAAAATTTGGGGCATTTTAGAAAGATTACTTGATGACAGTATCTGCAGAACCCCTCCCAGACTGGGTCTTTCCAAGCTTAGAACTCAGGCCTTCCAGACCATGAGACTAATTGGAAAAAAGAAAAGAGGAAATCAAATGATGTTTCTTTGTGGTATTTGAGCCATTAGAGTGGATCTGGACTTGAGATTTCCAGAAGGAACTAATTTTCCTATCCGAAAACTGCTGGTTTCATGCAATCAGTTCTGCCCAGGCGCTTGACTTGTGGGGAGGAAGTCAGTTAGTACTGGTAGAAATAGGCAAAACTGCATTTACCAATCATTTACCAAATCAAACCCATTGCTTACCAATAAACGATTGGTAAGTCAAAACAACTGCAGGCTGAGGGAATTTACACCCATTTAGACCCAAATTTCTACTTCAGCGGGTCTTGCCTTTATTATTGTTTAACAAAACTTCAGGTAAATTTTCTTCTGACCAAGGCTGGTTTGGTTTATTGCCCTGCACGCCATCAGTCCCTGTACTCTGACCACTATTATATCTTGAGAAGGAGCAGAAAGAAGAAAAACAGACTGTGTGAATCAGCAAAAGTCACCTACATCACTGTGGAGGGTTTTGGGGCTGGATGACACTGTTGAGGGTCCAACCTTCCCAGTTTGTGACGCTGCTGCAGGAGAGGGTGTCTGTGTATTTCTCTTAGTGTGTGAACATCTGTGGTGTTTGTGCCAGTGATGGCAACATCCCAGAATATAACAACATTCTCTGCAATGCATCAGTGCTTTAGGGAGATCACTGAGGAGAAGGGTTGCTTGCTGTGAGGAGTTTGCAAAGTAGGAAGGATTTCAGAATATGATAAGGAAATGCAGACAGGTGTGAGGCAAATGGTTCAACACGTTGTATCTCCTGTCTCTGGTTTCTGTGGTGTCTCTCATCTTGAACACCTTGTACATCATCTCTCTGTTGTGTAGAGATTTTCCGGGCAAGTAGCAACTGAGTCACCACTTGGTGCACGTTACCCCTCCCTTTTTTAGTACGTGAGGCTGAGTGAAGTCAGAAGTCAGCAGACGAGTGTTTTCCAAAGATGGTTGTGTCTGAACCCACATCACATCGAAAATGTAACCTTTAAAAGAAGGTCGGGGAATAGAAGTTGCTTGATGCATGTTAGTGTCACAGGCTAAATTCAGTGGCGTGGGATGCAGAAATGCCCATTTCTCATTTCTTCTACATTTTCTCAGAATTTTCCCATTGGTTGTCTTGTAACAGCTTTTAAATTGGTCAGCAATGTGAAGCTGTTTGCTTGTGAGATGAATCATCATTAGTCATAAAAGATTCCGTACCTCGAAACGGCTTCCCGTTGTGAAATGAGAGAGAGAGGTGGAGAGAGCACATTTCAATCTCCCTCCTGCTACAGGATGCCTGGGCAGGGAAATCCGAGATTTATTCTCTGTATCGAATGCTTGTTTGAGTGATTGATTTAAAGTTATTGGAAGTTTGACCATAACTTTTCCCTCAGGCTGCCTTGCCTTCCATCAAAGCAGTTAGTGTAAACCAAGTGGTCAGGTGTTGGTACACACTGAGCAGGGTTTGCAACAGTAGCAGTGGGATTATTCTAACCCCCGTGGCTGTCCGTGGGTAATTGTGGTTCTTGTGGATGGGGAGAGCTGCATGAAAACCACAGATATCCCAACCTTCCTCTGCTCTTGGCTGCAGGGGTTAGGAGCTAACGGCATCCGGCTGACCATGGAGAGCGCTCTGACCGCCCGGGACCGTGTTGGGGTGCAGGATTTTGTGCTGCTGGAGAACTTCACCAGCGAGGCAGCATTCATTGAAAACCTGCGGAAACGCTTCAAGGAGAACCTGATCTACGTGAGTAGCAGTGACAAACACCAAAGTGTTCATCAGTGACCTGAATTTGGGTGTTTGGTGCAGAAGGTATACCCAGCTCTGCTCTGCGGTTGGATTCGGAGGTGGTGGTGTCAACTTTCACAGACCATTGCTTGTGTCAGAGCTCGTCTGGGATATTGTCATGTTGACAGATGTAGGGTCTCCCTGCAGTGCTCCCGTTGAGGTCTGCTGGCAGGTATAGATCTTGCCAGCACTGAAAATCCAGTTTTCGCCACGTTCTTCCATGTCATGAATTCACTCACTTCCAGCAACTCCAGACTTGAACTTGATCCTAAATGTGTATCAGAAATAATCCAAATATTCTTGCTGTTAGAAGCACTAAAACTGTTTGCAGGTGCTGTTTATCCAGCAAGGATAACATGTCTGGCGTAACTCCAGCAGCGTCACTCTCGCAGCGCTGAGAGGTCACTTCCCCAGCACCCTTGGCCTGTTTGGAAACTCCTCAGGAGCATCCCCAGGGCAGGCACTTGGCCTTCAGAGAAGTCTGAGCTCTCAGACTCTGCTGCCAGACCGTCTGTAACCTCCCTGCTTTTTGTTCTCTTTTCCAGACCTACATCGGCTCCGTTCTGGTGTCTGTGAACCCGTACAAGGAGCTGGAAATCTACAGCAAGCAGAACATGGAGCGGTACCGCGGCGTCAGCTTCTATGAAGTCTCTCCTCACCTGTGAGTGAGTGGCCTGTGGGTAACAGAGCAGTTTGTGCCATTCCCACGCAGCTGTGAGCAGCAGTGACACGTGAAAACAAGCAAATAGGACTTTCCCTCGCTCGGAAAATCCTAGGGATATAAAGGACCCTCCGGAGGGTGTGGTGTGCGGCTCTTTCTATTCCTGTTCCTGTCTCCAAAGAGGATGAGTTGCCTTTGCAGGAGCAGTATTTGGAAAGGGAGTCGGTTCCTTCCTGGCAGGAGGAACAGAGTTGCTTACCCCTGGCAGGACAGGAGTTCATTGTTCCAGGGTTACTTGGGGTCTCAGTGTCCAGGCTGTGAGTTTCCCCAGCACAGGACTATCCAAGGGGAAAGAGTGTGTCTGTTGTGTGGGGGTTTCTTTCCTACCTCTGCTGGTACTGCCTGACCAATATTTATCTGGTATTTCCCTTGTTGCTAAGATACCCTCAGCCTGTTGGAACAAGGAATGTATTTATTTACATGGTCTGGCTTGCTGAGTGTTCCCAATTTCCCACTAAAAAAAAAAAAAAGGAGAAGTTTGAGGTTTAAAGTTATTTTTGAAAGCATTTGATTTTTTTTTTTTTTGTCGGACTGAATGGCTGAGAGCTGAGGCCACATGGCTTCAGAATGTTTTCTTTCAGGACCAAGGGCCAAATTCTGAGCACCTCTTGGAGGGGCTTTTTATGTTGTATTCTGTTTTGGGGGGGTTTTTTTAGAGGTCTTGGAAGAGTAAATGCTATTATTTTTGAATTATTTTGAACTATTTGGGTTGTTTCTTATTGCTGGCACATAGCCCAGGAGAGTAAACAAAACAGAATGCGCTGCAAGCACAGAGAGGGGGAGAAACACCATTACTTGGGAAAGTCTAAACACTTGAAGTTGGTTTTTTTATGGTTAAAACGTGATTTTTATTGTGTGAACCTATGTGGGGGGAAAATTTAAACCTGAAAAAAACCTGCATTCAAACCTCCTCAGTTCTCCCCTTGGTGTAGATGTTCCACTTTGGCCTGTGGTCAGGGTGTTCTTGAAGGGCTTCTGTGTCCTTAGATGAGAGTTTTGGGACTCTCTGGAAAATCCTTGGGACTGTGGCTCCGTTTTTCTGTGTGCAGTAGGTGCAGGACTGAGGATGATGGCAGTGCTCATGGATAACTTGAAGCATTAAGCAGATGTGCTTTAATTCCTGTATGTGCTACACTAAAATCACAGAGCAGCTGATTATTTCTTAGGCTGTTCTCTTTTCTTTTAACTAGTCCCATAAGAAGTTGTAAAACGTGCAGCTCATAAGTAAACCCTGGAGAACTGTGGTGCTGGATGCCACTGCTGCTCCCACTGGGAAAACAGTGTTTTTCTTAACTGTTTTTTTTTCTTAACCCTTCCATTAAACCCCGTTGCATTATTTATTTACACTGCATTATTTGACGATGTATGCATTTCAAATGACTCTGAGGAGCACCAAAATGCCCTGTCTGCAGTGTAGTGCTCTGGGCTTCTCCTTTTACGGTGATTCAGGTGTCTTTTTTCCCCTTTTTCTCGTCTTTTAAACTGGTTCTAGAAAGCCAGAATTCTTCAAGATGTCTGTTCCAGTGTCGAACTAGTTTGAGTCTGGACCTGAGCTCTGGGTTCTCTAGGAAGTGCGTCACGTTGTGAGGAGGAAAGTTATCCCTGTGGGCTTGGAACACAGCACACTTCCCAGGGATCTGTCGCATCCTGTCCTCCTTATGGCCTGCCAGGGGGTTTGGAGATGGGGGCTGCAAATGGGACCATAAACGTCTTTAACGAAAGTGATTCTGTACGTGCTGTGCGTGACTGCTGGAGCTCCCAGTGCCATAAACCACCCAATAAAGGCACGCAGTCTAGAGGCAGTTCTTCAAATTTAAATTAAATTTACATTTATTCAGCTGTTTTCAAAATACTCCAGAGGCAGAGTTTGGATGGCAAGAGAAGGATGTGATGTGTTCAGTGGGGTAAGTGTGCAATAGTGTTGCTAGGTAGCTCATTGGTGTTGCCTTAGCAGCAAGTATTAATAGACTTGAGAAGGCCACGGCTGTTATTTTGCTGTGATTATTTCTAATTAATTGCACAGCATGAGAGGTAAGGAAAAAAAAGAGGAAAATTAAAAAAAAACAAAGCTACTAAAAGGTTGTCAAGCATATGAAGGCAGGATGTCTGCTTGATCACCACGTGTAAGACAGCTGAAAATATTGTTATGGAGGTTGTCTTAGATGAGTTGTGAAGGGGTGATGCTCCTCTCTTACCCTCTCCCATTGTCCTTTGCCTCTCCCTCTATATGAGCAGTTGCCACCATTGTCATTCATCCTCCTGCTCTCTGGTGTTTTAAGAGTGTGTGTAACTCTTGGCATGAAATCCTGTCTGGTCTGTGATGGACAGGAAAAGCAAAGGGAACTAAAAAGCAGCAAAGGAGGAAGCAGGGACAGGGCCAGACCTGGCTTGTACAGGCAGGAGGTGTTTGGGGCAGTGCTTGGCCTAAGGTGGAGGGTAGCCAAACCTGCAGGATGCTCCTTAGTCTGTACTGGCTCATCCAACTCTTCCCACCATCCAGGAGAAGCTGTGAGAGGTTGGGCTACTCTGGAGCCACACTGCAGGATCCACCCAAATAGCAAAGTGCAGCTGTGACCACCTGAGTGTGTCATCACTGAAAAGATAAGCAAACAGCACTGGACAACAAGGTGTTTCCTGAACGTTAAGCTTTTTTGTCCTGGGGGACCAATGTTGAGAGATCATGTATATTTACAGAAGTTGATCTGCACCATTTGGTCGGCTTCTACAGAAACTTCTTTTGTCAGTTTGTGAAGGAATTTGGCGATTTGTGCTGTCACTTTGCAGAAACTGGGCTCAGTGGTTAAGCTGTGAATGGAGTGATCTCCTGTGTTTTCACCAGTGTGAAGGAGAAATACGGTCTCACCCAGCCCATGGACTGGGGCAGATGCTTCTTCTGGGGTTCTCAGTGTGGGATAATCCTCTCTGAGGGGTCTCTGCCCTTCACCTGAGGAGCCACACCAATGCCTGGCTGTCGCTGTCCCGCAGCTACGCCATTGCAGACAACTCCTACCGCTCCCTGCGCACGGAGAGGAAGGATCAGTGCATCCTGATCTCCGGGGAGAGCGGGGCTGGCAAGACAGAGGCCACCAAGAAGATCCTGCAGTACTACGCCGTGACCTGCCCCGCCAGCCAGCAGGTCGAGACCGTGAAGGACCGACTGCTCCAGTCCAACCCCGTCCTGGAGGTAACTCCCACGGGGGCCTGGCGCTGAGTCACAGCAGTGACACTCACGGTTTCCAGCTGAGGGGGTGGTGGAGGTGGGACCCCGCGGGACGTGACGGAGCGGAGAGCGTGTCCTGGGAGCGCTGGGTCATGGTGTGTGGGCAGATCATCTGCTCTGCACACCGGGGAATCCCGCCCTGATTCCAAGCCAAAGGAATGGCTGGCTGCTGCTGAGCTGGCTTGGCCCTTTCCTCTCCGCTGGGAGGAATTCTGGCATGGCCGGGGCTGCAAGGGAGAGAGGGGACTTTGGAGTGGGAAGAGCTCTGGTTCACTGGGTCAGTCTGCAAAGGCAGGAGCGGGCACACCGCAGTGGGCAGCTGATAAATGCGTTTGTGGGTTCATTTTCTAGTGCTGTGGTGTCCTCTAGTGTCCAGCCCCAGCTGTCTCTGTAGTGCCCCATGATACTCCTGCTCCCTGCTCAACTGGGTGCTGTATCCTGGGAAAGGTGTGCTCCCAGGAGAAGGGAGAGCCTGGCAGGCCCTGCCCTGTTGGGATAGAGCCTGTTGTCAGTGGAGCTGCGGGTGGCTGCAACAAATGGCTGTGATGAAAGAGGAACCTTTGAAAAGACTGTCAGACATGACATATGTTGTCAGCAGTGGACCAGCATTAAAATAAGCTTTCCTGAGGGGATGGAAGTGTTTTCAGAGGACGTTCCATCTGCAGTGCTCGCACTGGGTATAAAGATCAGCGTTAGAATTCGGGGAGCAATCTGCTTCCTTCTTGTTTTTCATTGCAGAAAGGAAAATCCCGGGCTTTAGTGGCTGTAAACAAATAACTGGCAGCTTCACCAAAGTGTTTATAAATAATCTCATTTGGTACTTATTTATTTCTCTCTAATCATTTTCATTTCAGGCCTTTGGAAATGCGAAAACCCTTCGAAATGACAACTCCAGTCGATTTGGGAAATACATGGATGTGCAGTTCGATTACAGGGTAACTTGAAATCTGTTCCGTACCTTAGAAGCTGTGCCAGTCATAGCGGTTCTCTGTTGCCTGTGTGTTCTTGTACTGACGTGTGTGGGGAGAGTTGTTTTGCATTTCCTTGAGGACAATGTGAGCAGAGTCTGTGGCAGTAAAGTTTGCTTCCAGAGGGTTTATAGTACTCACTTTCCTTTCTTTCTTCCCTTATTTCTCTATACAAGGAGACAGTGAGATTAAAGCCTGTTATTCCTTGGATATATGTGCACTGTGCAAATGGATACTCCTGGACTAAATCCACATAATCCAACTGTGATCTGAAGATAATCTCTGTCCTGTGTAACTTTGCACAGGGTTTGTTTCCATCCTGATCCCCGGTGTCCCACACTGGGAGGATGAACACAGTGCAGGATCTGAGGAGCTCAGCATTGCCACCCCTGCAGTCCTTTAAATGTCTCGGGATACAATCCCTCCACGCTTAGAGTTTTGTGAATTCCTTCTGAGCAGGAATTTTACACAAGTCAGCATGCCATTCAGCATGGTCTGTGGCCAGGATTGGTGTAATACCATGGCATTGTCACCCAGTAGCTCATTTTGCATGCACTTGAGCACCCAAATCACCGTGCTGGAGCTGAAATACAGCTCGTGATACAAAACAACAGATAATTTTCTGTGTTTTTGTGGGCTTTCATTTCAGATCCTGTTTGTCTCTGAATAGGCAACCAAGAAGCAGAAACCTTTTCCTTTATGTTGACGAACTGTTTCCATGTACCTGGTTTGATTTAGGGGGCTCCTGTCGGGGGCCACATCTTGAACTACCTCCTGGAGAAATCCCGAGTTGTGCACCAGAATCACGGCGAGAGGAACTTCCACATTTTCTACCAGCTGCTAGAAGGAGGAGAGGAGGACTTGCTGCGGAGGCTGGGCCTCGAGAAGAACCCCCAGCAGTATCACTATTTAGTGAAGGTGAGCATTAGCCAGTGATTCTTACAATATTGTTATACTGTAGGACCAGGATATTCTCAGTTCACTTCGTTGTTTCCTTCACTCACTTCAGAAAGAACTCTGAGGTGACTTCTGTAAAAAGAAGTGGAAGTGCACTGAGAATAGATAATGTATTTTTGACAATTATATACTTATTTACATCAAATGGTATCTTTTTAGGGTCACTGTGCAAGGGTCAGCTCCATAAATGACAAAAATGAGTGGAAGATCATGCGAAGAGCCCTGTCCGTTATCGGCTTCAGTGACAGTGAGGTGGAGGTGAGGCATGGTTAGAGGCACAGCTGATTTCCCTGCTTTTAGGGAGTTTTTCTGCTTTGATTTGGGATTTCTGATTGCAGGCAAATCAGAGTGAATCAAGTCAGAGCAAATGTATTCTCTACAGAAACCCTGAGGAAGATACAAAATGTTCTCATAAAATCTTACTCGTTTCATCGTCCTGACTTCTGCCTCTTACTTCCATCCCAGGATTTGCTGAGCATTGTGGCCAGCGTTCTGCACATGGGGAATGTGCAGTTTGCTGTTGATGAGCAAGGGAATTCTCAGGTCACTACAGAGAATCAGATTAAATACCTGGCTAGGGTGAGTATCACCATTCAGGGAGATATTACAGGAAAGGTGAATTGTAGAATTTTCCTTATTTTGAACTTGATATCATCATATAATTTTAGAATATTATTTAGATCTCATAAATCTTACTTTTGTTTGACCTAAATAAAATGCAAATATTATCATCAAAACCCTTTAATTGACATCCTGTCTATTTACCACCTCATCCACCACTGCCTTGTGGTTTTCACCTTCAGGCAGAGAGATGGGAATAAGACTCTGGAGAAGAACTTTAGAGAAAACCCCACCTTTGTGGCTTTGCTTGGTCAGTTCTTTGTGCCAGAACTATCAAGCCAATGTATTTGTTAGGTCATATCACTGCCAGAAAGGAGGGCATGTGTGGGAGGAAAGGGAGGGGTTGATGCTGCAGAAGTCCTGCAGTGTGAGTGGGAAACAAAGTTCACTGGACTGGGATTTTGGGAAGCAGCCTTTCTGATGTCTCAAAACTATTATTAGTAAGTGGAACATACTGCTTCATAAATCAATTTAATATCCCACTGCTTTGCAGCTTCTGGCAGTGGAAGGCTCTGTTCTTCGGGATGCACTGACCCACAAGAAGATCATAGCAAAAGGGGAAGAGGTAAGAACAGGACCTGGCGATCTGGGAGGCACTTGGAATTAAATCAACACACCTTAAGCTCTCGTACCAGAGCCCAGCAGTCCCTTCTGACTTGTCAAAGGACTCAGTGCAGGGATCCCACAACCCACTGGTGGCTGTTCCTCTGGGCGGCAGCACAGGGAGCTGAGCCCAGACAGGCTGTGGAGTGGCTGTTAATTAATGGTGAACCAGGGCAGTGTTAACCTCTCGTTGGAGTGGATGTTGAGTGGCTTTTGTCTCCTCCTGCCTGCAGCTGGTCAGTCCTCTGAACCTGGAGCAGGCAGCCTATGCCAGGGATGCTCTGGCCAAGGCCGTCTACGGACGCACCTTCTCCTGGCTGGTGAACAAGGTCAACAAGTCTCTGGCTTACAAGGCAAGTGAACCTTTTGTTTCTTGATATCCAACCACCTGTGAAAGGAAATGCCAAATCTTTCAGCTCTGAAGCAGTAAATGCAAGTTCCACGCCTTAGTGATTTATAAATTGTTTTTCAAATTAAGCAGTAAATGCTGGAACTAAACGATCAAGATCCAGTGATGGAGCGTAGCTGTGGGTACAAATCTACATTTATTTTTTTCTCTGTTGCAGGACGAAAAGTTTCCAGGCTGGAGAAGTACAACAGTTCTAGGATTGCTTGACATCTATGGATTTGAGGTTTTCCAGCACAACAGGTTTGTTTCAGTCGAGATCTCTTGAGTTTTGAGTAAACTCTGCATGACTTCATTCATTACAGTGTTTTCTCTACTTTGTGATTCAAGACCTTATTCTGTCTCTGGTTCTCTTAATAAGAGAAAGAGGCGGAATTTAAACTTCAGGAAATCAGTTGAAAAATTGATAATCCCAGGGACTCCAACACCTGGGGCACCCAGCTGATAATTAGCATTTATAACCAGGTCAGTCTGGAACCTCCCTGAGAGACAGCAATGAACAGACTCTCAAATTTGAAGTGTTATTGGGCAATTATTAAAAGTCTCTGTGTTCCTCCATATTTCCATCCTTCACGTCCATTTTTCTCTCTTTCTGCAACTGAGTTGCACTAAATAATAAACTTACTATATTTATCCAGTAAATAAACATTTCACGAAACCTCTTCCATTTCTGTTGATTTACTAGATTCATGCTGCTCCCACTGTTTTCACGTGTGGTACAGTCTTAGTGATTGTTTTTCTGATTTTTGTTTGCAGCTTTGAGCAGTTTTGTATTAATTATTGTAATGAAAAATTGCAGCAGCTCTTCATAGAGCTCACATTAAAGTCAGAGCAGGAGGAATATGAGTCCGAAGGCATCGCGGTAAGAGCTAATGTCATCCCTTCACTCTCTCCTTCCCAGCACCTCCCCGCTGAAATTTCCATGTGTTTTTCCAGCCCAGAATTGTTTTCACCCAAGTGTGATTTCTTGTCTTTGCAGTGGGAACCAGTTCAGTATTTCAATAACAAAATAATTTGTGACTTGGTGGAAGAGAAATTCAAAGGCATCATTTCTATTTTGGTGAGTTGAGAACACCTTCTTAAATGAAAATTTTTGGGCAGTGTAGTGGAAAACACGGGCAAGTACATAGAAAAAAAAGCAGTTTTATGTTAGGACTGTTTGAGCAGGTGGGGAAAGCAACAATACACTGAACAGTGGCACTATGAAAAGTCATTGTATCACCTCCATGGGCTCTGGGGAAAGCAGCTCCCAATCCAGGCAGTCTGGAAGGAGGGAAGTGTTTTCCTTTTCAGCTCAACAATTCTTCACTCATTGAAATCAGAGCTGGTTACCTGTGGAAAGGCCAAAGGGCCAAAGTGGGGCAGTGTTTCAGTGAGACAGAGTCAGGGCTGGTCTGGGTGCCAATGAGCCTGGTCAGAAACCAGTCCTGGAACGTGTGTGTTTGTAGGATGAAGAGTGTCTGAGACCTGGGGATGCCACAGATACAACATTCTTGGAGAAACTGGAGGAAACTGTGAAAAACCACCCTCATTTTCTCACGTGAGTGTTCCCACAGCTGAGGGCAGTTACACCAGTTGAGTCCAAGCATGTGAGAGAGCTTTAGTTATTCCTAGAAAACGTTGTACTCGTGATCTGTGGAGCAGTGGCATCCTTGGTGTGCTGGTCCCACATAAAGGATGATCAAGTTCTCTTTTACAAAGAGATTCGATAGTGGTTTAAGATGAAATAAGTTGGCAATACTGACTGCCTGGCTCTTCTCAGGGCTGAGCTTCAAAATACAACAGGGGCAGCAAAACTCTCGTTGCTGACTTGCCACTTCACCTGTCAGATTATTTACTTCGGTTTTGGACCTCCAAATGTCTGTTTATTGTGAATGTTCTGCTTGTGCTCAGCTTAGAACCTGTACAGCAATTCATGTGCACGCAGAACTGCTCTGCAAGGAACACTGCAATTCACCCCTTTGAAAGAAACATAAATACATTGAATGACGTTTTTACGATGTGCTGGGGCATAACTCTTGATTTACTCGTGGTCTTGAAAACCACCGAGTCAGATTCCATTCCCTGTCCCCCTTCCGTGTTCACTCAGGGGCTGAACGCCACGGTGCTTTTTGAAGTGAATCCCCCCAGTTGTTTGTTTCTCATGGAGCTTTTTGACCTTCTCCCCAGGCACAAACTCGCTGACCAAAAGACACGCAAGTCCCTGGGGCGGGAGGAATTCCGGCTCTCGCACTACGCTGGGGACGTCACCTACAGCGTGGCAGGTGAGTCTGAGCATCACCTTCCTCCTTTTCTCCTCCTCCCATCCTCTGCCCTTGGAGTTAAAACAGCTTCACTGTGTAGTAAAGAGAAATCTGGGCGTAGAATTTTTCCTGCCCTGAAGTTCCCCCGTGGAACAGCAGTGGGAGCCTGAGTGGTTTCTTTTTCTTCCAGGTTTTCTAGATAAAAACAATGACCTTCTCTTCCGGAACCTGAAGGAGGTGAGTGTGGATAGAAGGATGTTTCCAGCACCCTGCAGAATGAGGAGCTGGGTTTAAAATGGGATGGGCCTGAGGGAAAAGATTCTTCTATCTATCACCCAGAGAACATGTGTCCATAAGTCTGTGATGTGAAAAGAGCAGTTGAGGTGCTCCATGTTCATTTTATTATTAAAAAGCAACACAAACCGAAAAACCCCAAACAAAACCAGTTTTTGTCCCACGTTTCTCTGGTAGCTCACTGAGGAATGGTCTGTACTTTATCTCTGAAAACATGTCTCTCCCTGCAGACCATGTGCAACTCTGAGAACCCCATCATAAACCAGTGTTTCGACAGGACAGAGCTGACAGACAAAAAGAGGCCTGAAACGGTAGGAACACGAGAGCTGGAGGGAAGAAATGGGGCTGTTTCCTCTTTTTAAAGACATGAGCTCTCTAACATGGTGATCCCAATGAGAGCCCCTTGCATTTAGAGCTGGGAGCCAGAGTTCTGCAGTCACCAGCTCTAGGTCATTGCTTCATATGGGGTTTTCTTTTCTCTTAGGCAGCAACTCAGTTCAAAAACAGCCTCTCCAAACTCATGGAAATCCTGATGTCCAAAGAACCCTCCTACATTCGTTGCATGAAACCCAACGATGCTAAACAGGCTGGTATGACCCTGGGGGCTCTTCTTTGAGAGATGTGGAGCACTAGATCCCAGTCAGTGAGGCACAGAGAGGAGCAGGAAATGAAGTCCCTGCAAGATTTGTTCACTTTGGGGCTGTGCCAGAGCTTCTCACACGGAGGTGCTGGCAGTGCCAGCAGCCAGGAATTGGAACGGGAGCACTGGTCCTGGGTGAAGTAGGGTCATGGTTAAAGTAAAGAATTATTAACCTACAGAAATCCCTCATTTTTTGTTCCTGTGGGTATAGAACATCCTGAAGGAAAACTTTATTTTGGAACCAAATATAAATTATTAAAAAGGGATGGGGGGAAGGCAGGAGACACAAAGTTACGTGGGAATCGCACTGCAAGGGTGGGTTAGAGGTTGAAGATGATTGTGTAAGATACAACAAGAGCTGAGCATTCCCCTTCTCCAGCTGAAGGGGCAGCCACACACTGATCATGTTTCTCTGTTTTCCCACTCTCTCCAGATCGATTCGATGAAGTTCTGATCCGACACCAAGTGAAGTACCTGGGGCTGATGGAGAACCTCAGGGTGCGCAGGGCTGGGTTTGCATATCGAAGAAAATATGAAGTTTTCCTGCAGAGGTAAAATTCCCTTGAACTTCTTTCCACTGCTTCTCCCTGTCCCTGCTCTTCCTCCCACCAGTGCCAAGGCTGGGGAGCCATTCTGAACAGCACACAGGCAGCCCTGAAACCTCACAGACCTATTTTCTGGAGGGGGGCCTCTCTCCCTTCCCGTGGTCTCTGTCCCTTCTTCTTGGATTGGAGTTCTCTCCCTGAGATTTCTTCTCCTGCCAATTTGCAGGTACAAGTCGCTGTGTCCAGAAACGTGGCCCACGTGGGACGGGCGGCCCCACGACGGGGTGGCCGTGCTGGTGAAGCATCTGGGCTACAAACCAGAAGAATACAAAATGGGACGGTTAGTTCTTCTGTGTTCTTCTTTGGTGGCTATAAATCATCAGGTGTCCATGTCATGGCTCCTAAAAAAGGCTTCTGTACCCAGTGGTACAGGGTAATCTTAAGGGAAAGATTAAGGAGCCCAAAGAGGACGCCAAGGGTAGAAAGTGAACTTCTCCAGCGTGTTAAATGTAATTCTGCATTTTTGTTTCTAGAACAAAGATTTTTATCCGCTTCCCCAAGACCTTGTTTGCAACAGAAGATGCTCTGGAAGTGAGGAAGCAGAGTCTGGGTAAGACACACTGCTGCAGTAGCTGTCTCGGGGTTTGGTTTTTTTTTCCCCCTGTTTGTTCAGGGAGGGATTTCTTTTTAAAAAGTTGAGTCTTTTTTCTACCAAAACCTGGTTGGTCACAGCCACAAGCCTCACTGTTTCGCCTTGCAATTTTTCAGCAACAAAAATGCAGGCCACGTGGAGAGGGTTCTACCGCCGGAAGAAATTCCTGACCATGAAACGCTCAGGTACGAGAGACACACAGAGAATGAGAGAGAGAGAGAGAGAGAGAGAGAATGAGAGAGAGATGTTCCCCCAGCAGCCTCCTCCAGCAGTTCCATGTGCTGGTGCTTTTTATTGACGTTTATCCAATGTACCGTATCGTTAAAAACTTAGATGTTCTTTTCCCTGTGCCACGCTGAAGGCTGTGTGTTTCCAGGGCGGCCTTTCCTGAGCACTCTCGGGTGCCAGCTTTGTCTGGGGTCCGTATTGGGATGAAGGACCTCACTTAGAGCCAAACCTTTGTGTTGTTTTCAGCCATAACCATCCAGTCCTGGTGGCGGGGGACCTTGGGGCGCCGAAAAGCCGCCAAGAGGAAGTGGGCAGTGGAGACCATCAGGAGGTGTGTAAGGAATAGCCCAAACCCTCAAACATCACTTAGTCCCTGATAATAAGATGCGAGAAAATAAAACTTCATCACTACAGTATCTGGAGTTTTCTAAAAAAATAAATTACAGCTATTAAATAAAGCCTAGAAAACTGGATTAGAAAGGACCTTTAAGTATCACAAGTTTGGATCACTTTTCAATGAAATTTTCTAATGGTATCTTCTTCCTCCCCAGGTTCATTAAAGGTTTCATTTACCGGAACCACCCTCGGTGCCCAGAGAACGAGTATTTCCTCGATTACATCCGCTACTCCTTCCTCATGAACCTCAAACGTAACCTGCCAAAAAATGTCTTGGACAAGTCCTGGCCAACTCCTCCCCCGTCCCTCTCTGAGGTGGGAATGGCTGCCCTGGGATCTGGGGAATCACACGTGGGATGGGGGAGAGAAATGGGAGCATCGGGGACCACAAGCCTGAGGGGACCCTCCTGCTCTGAGCAAGAGAAGCAGGTTCCACACTGCACCAGCATCCCTGCTGGTGGAATGAATCCAGACAGCAGCACATGGGTGTAATCACAGCACATCTGTGAAATCATTACAGTTACAGTATTGCAGGTTCTTGGAGTGGGGTGCTGTTGCAACTGCATTTCCTACTGGTTTTTCTCACCCCTTAATGAAATTCCCTTCCATTTTTCCCTGGACAAATTCAGCTCCCTCTGGACAGTTAAATTGGTTGCAATGACAATGTCATTGCCTGTGAGAACATATCAGATGTCCTCTATTGCCATTATTATTCTGCATCTGGCTGAACTGGATGCTGAATTGGTTTATCTGATCGAAACAAAATATTGCAGAAAATCCCAGTTACCTTATCCAAAGGTCCTTGAATGGATTGCAGGTTCAGGTGGAAGGAAGGAAGGGCACAGCAGTGCAGAGTGGAAGGATCCTGGTGTTTGTTCCCCCTTCTAAAGCAGCTGGAGAATGTCACGGGGCAAACTCTCATAGAAAGGCGTAAAATAAACTAATTATTTAATTCTGAAGGCGACTTTTAGTCATGAAACAGCATTTTAACCCACCAGTGCACTCCCTGCGGTTCCTTCTCCTCTGCACTGTTGGGTTTGTCAGCAGTTCTGAGCTGTTTATTATAAATTTGTGACCAGTTCCCCTGTGATTTCCCCCTCAGGCGTCGCAGCTCCTGTGCCGGCTGTGCCTGCAGAACATGGTGTGGAGCTACTGCAAGAGAATCAGCCCCGAGTGGAAGCAGCAGGTACGAGAGGCACCTTTCACAGGGTGGTTCCCAAACCACACTGACATTCCCAAGGGCTGGAACTCGGAAGGAGAGGAGCAGCTGGATGGAGGGGCTCGTGAATCGCTGCCTTCTGGGGTGCTGTTACAGCTCCACAGGAACACTGTCCTTCATTTTTCCTTAGGTTAGAGACAGAGCACTAAGAGACTGGAATGTGCATAAAAGAAAACCCGTTCTATACATATTTGAATACGTACTGTTTAAACAGTTTGGGTAGCCAAGCCCCTACATCATTTCTCTCCTGAAAGGCCCCGTTATTCTGCCCATGCATGATAAAAATGTAAGAAGCTGCATTATTCTGCTTGTACCATGTGAAGTGGAGAGTAGGAATGCTGCAGACACAAACCCAGTCATATTCCAAACAGAGAAGTTACGTGAACAGTTCCAGCTGCTGTTGTAGCTGAAAAGAGTAAAAACGATACTGAGATTTGATTGATCTTAGTCACAGAGATTTAGGGGGAGGGAATTTTTATAAATACAAATTTTTATATTTTGATGTTAACAAAAGGGCTCAGTGAAGAGACGTAAGAGGAAATGTAGGCAACAAACAAGTGGGATGTAACTGTAACAGCTGCCATGGAGCTGTTTGGAGGTTTTCATTGCACGATCTCTCACCTCCTGAGGGCTGCAGAGCATCGACACCTGTAAGGAAAGGCTGTGTCTGAGCCTGTGATTAAGGACAGGGGATTAACACCAGCTCAGCAGAACACTTGCTTTCCCCCAGCAAACCAGACTCGCTACTAATGAGGATCTTTTACCCCCATTTTTCCCTGTAAATCGTCTCAGGTCCCTCGTCCCATGTCAGGGCACCCACAGCATTTGCCCCGAGTAAAGCAACGGGGTTTCCTGTTTGCCCAGGCTTTGTTCTTGCTGTGGGGGAGCCCAGAGCACAGGTCACGCAGTGTGGGGTGACTGTCCTGGAGCTCTGCCACCTCACAGGGACTAAAGGCTTAGGGTGACTAATCATCCAAACAGGAACTCCCCGGGGCCATCCGGCGCCTAATGGAATTGTGCTGTTTGTCAGGATAAGGTGGGGAATATTGAGCAGATCAGAGAAGGTGTTACACAGCGCTGATAAGGACATGACTTTGGTCAGTGCTTCAAGTAAAGGCACTGCCAGGCTTCAGTGGGAAAGAAAAGTAAGTCTGAAACATTTAAAAAAGCCATAAGGGATGGAGCAGGGAAGCAAACTGTGCAGCTGAAGGGGGAAGAGGTTGAGAGAAGCTCTGCAGTGGGAGAATTCTGAGGCTTTTTAAACATGGCCGTTATCAAAATCCAGAGACTATGTGTCATGTCCAGATAAATTCAAACGGGAAATATAATATTTACTTAGAGAAAGGAAAAAAGGGTGAGAGGTGTATGGGATGTCGATGTAATTTTGTGACTGGTATGATTCTGGAGGTCAGAACTAGATGACAATTGTTAATAAACCCAGAAAGGGAACATCTCTTTCAAGACAAATGTATCTTTCTAAGAAGGAGAAATCTTATACTAAAAAAGAATTCATCTTTTGTCCTTGCAGTTGGAACAGAAAGTAATTGCCAGTGAGATTTTCAAGGGTAAAAAAGACAATTACCCTCAGAGTGTTCCCAGACTCTTCATCAACACTCGACTGGGTGAGTAGGTGTTGCCAAGTTTAACAGGAGGAAGGAAGGGGGGGATTCACCTACTCTTTTCTTGCTAGAAATTTCTTTCTGAACCCCTCCTCTCTGGTTTTAATACAGGTAAGGAAGAGATACATACTAAAGTCCTTCAGGCTCTAGAAAACGAAGCACTTAAGGTGAGATATGTATCCCACTACTTTTGTCAAGCTTCTAGAGTTATGGAGCAGAAGAGATTAGATTTCTGAAGGAAGTACAGCAAGAATTTTACATTGTATAAAGCTTGTAATACTTTGGAGGATAGTCTGTGGGAAAAGCTGATGGCTCAGAAAGTGGAGACTTGGGCAATTTGATTATGTCAGTTAAGAAGTGAACGGGTTGCAGCTGGAGAGGAAGGGAGAAACCTGCAGAGACTTGGCAGTGGGGGTTCCCAGGCCCCCAGCCCTGACAGCTGCAGCCACCACGGTGCTGCTGGGAACGGCTCGGGGTCAGCAAGCAAGTCCTGCCCCAGGGAACGGGACTCAAAAGAACGATCTCCTCCATTCCCCGTTTCCCAAGCGCTGGGCAGTGCCCCCTGGGTGCTCTCTGGGCTGCAGATGGTTCCCCAAGCTGTGTTTTGGCCCTGCTAACCCTTGTTTCAGTATGCAGTGCCTGTGGTCAAGTACGACCGGAGGGGGTACAAGGCCAGGCCGCGGCAGCTGCTGCTCACCCAGAGCGCTGCCATTGTCGTGGAGGAGTCCAGGATCAAACAGAGGATCGACTACACCAACCTCACAGGTGGGAATGGGCACAGGAACAGCTCCCTCCACTGCACTCAGTTCAGTAATACTAATACAAGATCCAATTTGTCTGTCCTGGGCAAGAACAGAATTATCTGATCCTGGACAAGAACGGAACTGTCTGATCCTGACAAGCATTTCAAGTCTGTAGTATCTTGAAATTGAGTTAAAATTAAATTCCATAAAATGTTACAGGAATTACCCAATTCATCTCCCCTAAGTAATTTCCCAACTGCACTGCCCCAGCCCAGGGGAGTTGCACCATTATTGCACAGCAGCTGCCTGGGACACTGCTGCAGCTTTTGGCCCTCAAAATATCCATCAGGGACTTGAATCCTTTTGGAGAGGGAACTTGGTCAGAGAGGGAAAACTGCCGAGTGGGGTGCAGTGTGGTCATTATAGGCTTTGGCTGAAACCTCTCACTTCAGCCCTTGCAGCCTCCTCAGCCTCTCTGCTGCCTTGTCCGTGCAGCCCCTGAGCTGTCGGGTCTCCGTGTGGGAACAGTTGCTGCATTCCTGGGAGAGCTGGTGGGACACTCCCAAGGTCCCTGCAGTGCTGGTGCCACACGGCCTCTCTCTCCCCCAGGCATCTCCGTCAGCAGCCTGAGCGACAACTTGTTTGTGCTGCACGTGCACTGTGAGGACAACAAACAGAAGGTAGGGGAGCTCCTCCATCCCTCCTCCAGCCACCTCTGGGGAAGGTTTCAAAGGCACAGAGAGCAGGTCCAGCTGGGAGGAGGGGAGGGGCCACAAGGATGTAACTGGGTGCCAGCTTTAAGGGGCCTTTCCCTTCTCTTCCCACTGGTTGTTCCCCAGCAGGGTCAGTGCTGTCCCTTGTGCCCACCAGTGGTACCTGGTGAAGGAACTGACTGCCCCAGGTGCAGTGTGACCCCCTGAGAGCCCCACCAAGCCTGGTGCCCTTGGAGGATTGTTTTTCCTTGCTCACCTGTGACAGGAGATGGCTCTGTCCCTGTTTGTGATTCTGGTGCAGTGACACCAAAGCCATGATCCTAAACCATGGTCTCTCCTCGCAGGGAGATGTTGTCCTGCAGAGTGACCACGTGATCGAGACACTGACAAAAGCAGCCATTCTGGCTGACAAAATCAACAACGTCAACATCAACCAGGGCAGGTGAGTGACACCAGGGCCCTCCTGGGACTCCCCTTGCCTCTGCTTCAGCACTAAAGGGCTACAGGAACATTCCAAGCACCAAATACACCTTAACTAAGGCTCCATTTCCTTGAACACACAGATCTGCTGCAGCAAAGCATCGATACAAAGCTGCCACTTACCGTTTTTTGTGTGCAGTGAGCTCCTGGAGAGTCACACGCACTCATCAGAGCTGTTCTCACCTTTCTCTTCACAGCATAAAATTCACAGTGGGCCAAGGCAAAGAAGGGATCATCGACTTCATCTCTGGCTCAGAACTGCTCATAGCCAAAGCCAAGAACGGGCATCTAACAGTGGTGAGTAGGGGCTGGGCTTCACTTATACAGGATCCAAACCCCGATTTAGGCATGAAATCCTACCTGCACTCGTGGGACCTGTGCCATGAGATGTTCTTGCCAATTGCTCTGCCCTGGTCTCCCAGCCTTTCCCCCAGTTGGAGCTGTGCTCTGTATTTCTGCAGCCCTGAGGGCCTGCCAGGCTTACTCAGGTTCAGCGGGTGCCTATCCTGGCACTCACTTTGTATTTCCCCCCAGTATTCAGGGCTTTAATACTTTACTCCAGAGCAAATCAAATTTTAAATACATTTAAAAACACAGGTAGCAAAAAAAAAAAAATCCTCTCCCCTTCTCAGCTTGTTTGTGGTTGTCCTGCCAGTCAGATACAGTCACACAGCTGATTTAGGCACTGTCAGATTAAAGGTTATCCAGAGAGAAATCCAGGACAAATCCAGACTGCACTGACTCCCCTTCCAGCGCCAGAGCTGGGAGCTCCCCTCAGGACCACAGGCTGCTTGGAACAGCCTCAACATGAAGATATTTGTGACGTAAAGCTGTTGCAGCACCTCTGTTTGGAACACTTTCTAACCCATCCCTCTCCCGCAGGTTGCTCCTCGTTTGAATTCCCGATGATGAAATGTGCCCTTGCTCCAGGACCTTTCCCTCCATGGAATTGGCTGAACTTTGTTCCCAGCAAACCCCCCCTTTCCTCGCTTTGCTCTTTCTTGTTTATCGTTACCAAAGACCTGCACTTTTCAGAACAACCACAAAATACATCCTGCTTTGTCTTACTCTCAAAGTCCCAACAAAAGGCCTTCTCTTCTCTTCCTTTCCCCAAGTGGCAAACACGGGGTCCAACGCAGCGCCCACAGCTCGGGACATTCAGCTGGGCTTTGAGGGAGAGGGAGCTCTGACTCCTGTTAACGGAGTTTAAGCCCCCATGGAAATGACCAAAATTTGTGCTTGTCGTCACCGAAAAGCACAACGAGAAAACAAGTAACTCGGCTGCTTTCTCAGCCAAACCAATGAAATGCCAAACTCTGTATTCAGAATGTTTTATGAAGAATTTTGCTCTGAGATGTTTTAATGCTTTGTGTTACAATTTAGTGAAGCCATATTGTGTAAATGAGTAAAAACCTGTAAATACTTTATAGCTGAGGATGAGATGCACTACGAGAGATGGAGTTGATGTGGAAACTTATGTTTTAGATTTGGAATTTTTTTTTGTTGTTTTTAGTTTATGGTTACAAGGTATTAACCTGAAAAACCCATCATGTAACTTCCTCACTGATCTGGATCCAGAGACTTTTACCTTTTTTTGAAGTCAGCTGTCCCATTTCTTGCTATTTTTTATACCTTAGGAATTTACATATCCACACAAACACAGTCTAATACAAACTGCAGAGGTTACCACTGCTTTGTGCCTCTCCAGACTGGCAGTGCGACCTGTAGTCCTTGGGCACAAGCTTTCCCTCCTGCCTGGGAGTCACCACTGCCCTTCCCCACCCAGCTCAGAGCAGCACATTCAGCAAAAATGGCTTTTCCTCTTGTTTTTAGCGATAACTGGAAGTTTGAGTTCCCACAGTATTTATGTCAGTGCCTCAGTGCTGCCTTTCGAGGGAGGGCTGGGTCAGCACTGCTGCTGCTCCCCAGCTCTGGGACACACTTGGGGGGCTGCAGCGCTCAGACCACGCAGAGGTTCATCCTCAGCACCTTCACTTTACACCCGAACGGCCACAGGCTGCACAGCTCCGTGCGGAATTCCTGCTGCCTGCACACCACAGCTCCAGACTTCAGGCAGTGCATCCTGCACTCCACTTGCCTTGGGAATCCTTCTCATTCCACCTCTATCCTGTTGACACAGTAGCACACCAACAGCTCCAGCCAAGCCCCGAGTCAGATCTAACCCAACGTGCTGCCTCTCACCCACCATCGGCTCCGGCTCCTCCGCTCTGGTTCCTGACCCTGCTGCTGTCAGGCCTGGAACTGCGGATCCCCCGCGGGCCATTCCCAGCCCTGTGCTGCAGTGTGTACAGACAACGCTGTCTATGCTGGTCTAGAACCCCTTCCAGACGACGCTGAATAAATTTTTACAAAAAAAAAAACCAAAACCAACAGCCCTTGTCTCGGTTGTGGAAGTTTCCTCACCTTTCCTGCTGGGCAGGCTCTGCCCCAGCCCTGCTGCACCTCTGGCTCTTGAGCCGGTCTGTCTGCACCGAGCAGTCCTGCCGCTGTCCAGGACAAGGCGCAGGTTACTCCTAGAGAGAGGTTTTCTTCAGTCCTTTTCTAGGACTGGGATTTTCCATCAGCTTAGCAGGATGGACAGCAAGGTACATGGATGGAGAAAAGGGAAACAGGGTAACTGGAATGGAGGAGGGGTGCTGTAACAGCAGGCAAGTGGAAAGCACCAACTGGCTCAGGGGAAAGGCTGGATCGGGGTGTGGAAGAGCCTCTGCCTCCCACAATGCCCTGCCAGCTGCTCCCAGAGCTACTCCTACAGCAGCACAACTCCCACCTCAGACCAGCTCTTCCTTATCTCGTGGCTGAAGAACAGGCTGTCCCTGCTCACTCTCTCTCCCCCTCCAACTGTTCCTACCACAAGCAACAAAACAAAAAAGTTACTCTTCCCCCAACAAGCAAAAACCTAAAAGAAAGCCATCGTAATATTTGGCATTTTTAATTTAGGTTTGTTTTATTTAAGTTTAATGTTAATTCCATGCTGTGTTTCAGTAAGAACAATACAGATTCTGTATCTGTGGCTCCAGTCAGATATCCAGTAGTACAAATTAGCTTCAAGTTACACATACTGAACAAAAGAGGTTGAGCGAGCGAAGGGAGATGGGGAGAGGGGAGGGAGAAAGAAAAAATATTGAACACGCATGCAGGCTTATCAATGCCACCTTCAATGCTAACCTGCTTGGAGGGAGAGTAAAGAACAGGCAAGAATGAGCAGCCACGGATTGTTGAACTGTTACCAGCACCATGATTTTTCAGCAACGTTTCAGCAGTTTGGAAACTTGTTTTGTTTTTATACAGTAAAACCACTACAATGTATGTCCCAATGCAACCTCGTAACTTCAAGCTAAACACCCAATTAAGTTGAAACATTGGTATAAAATTCAGTTTAAACAGTTATAAAAAAAAAGAAAGAAAAAGGAAGGAAAAAAAAAAAAGAAAAAAAGAAAGATGCCACCACATGCGCACTGCCTTGGCCAGGACAAATCTCTGCCTACGAGTCTAAGGGCCTTCAGGTGTCACCTCCAGGGCTGATGGCAACGTCACCACAGCTGGCAACACAATACAGTAATGCTGAAAGAGCCTTTACGCAGTCCTGTTAGTGTCTTAAAGAACCTAAAAGCTGGCACCAGTAAAATCCACAGAAATTCACTCTTGCCTTTTTAAGAACTTTTAAACTGTGTAAAAAAAATAAAAATAAAGAAACCCAACAGGGCAGGAACCTAAATTCTGAGACCCAATGTAAAAGTCAGATTTGGTGGTTCTCAGAGTGACACTGAGGGTTTTTGTGGGGAAGGGGAAGGGTGGTCAGAGATGGGTTCTCTTGTTGGCCTTTGTGTCTCACTGGTTTTCATCTTCCACATCCTGCAGCGCTTCTTTATTCTGTTCTTCACCTGCAAAAGGGGGTAAAAGTAAGGAAAACGTGAACTTTCACAAACGAGACCTGCAGAAAGGCTTAACAAGCGTCTAAGAGATTAATAGTTTCATGCAAGTACACACTCACTCTCACACCCAACACTGCCAGTTCCGGAGTGAAGCGTTTCCATGGAAATTAAGCCTGGTAATCACCTCCACACCTCACCCAGAACTGCAGCTCAGGCCATTAGAACAAGGACTGTGTGAGGACAAACAAAACCACCACCGCTGAAAACTGACACCACTCAGGGGATCAGTCCTGCTGAGCAAGGGTTGGACAGCCTCGAGAAATCAGCAGAAGGGCTGTGGATCAACATCCTTGGATCAAAAAACACCTTCCCAAAACCCTCATCTTTACTCCAGAGAGCACCAGGGACATCTACTCACTCACTACAGAAATGAGACCTAAAACAGGTCTTAGAGATTAGAACTTTCTTCTGCTCAACTCCACTCAAGTCTCAACAACTGCAAAGTACTTTTGACACAGTGGCACTGATGGCAGGTTATTACCAAAGGTATGAAAAATGTCTCTACTTCAACATGACAAGAAACCTTAGACGAGGTTATTGAAGAAAAACATTTAGTGGAAATTAATTTCTCTTGACAAACAGCCAGTTTGGGCGTATTCAACCAGGCTGGGACATGCAGTGGGATGAGGTCTGTCCACAAGGATTCCTGTAGTTGGGGACACTCCAGCTGCCCCAGTGAGCCCCATGCAACACCCTCCACACGGCTTGGCCACAGTTCTACTGCAACAGGGAAAGTCTCAGGTTCTTCAGCTGGGGCCATAACACATGCACAGCGCAGTTAATTGATAAGAGAGACCCAGAAAGTGTTTTCTTTACACTTAATCACAAGAGACAGTACTCTCTCAAGGGCAATAAGCAGAAACCAGCAGTTAAAAACCTGATTTGCGGTAAAATCTAATCCAATGAGACTAATGGCTTCCAGCAGATAGCCAGGATGCCTGCTCAGAGCATGTCCAGATTCAGGATTACCACCAGGTACAACACAAGGTAGATTTGGGAGGAGGTGGCCTAGGGGCACAGGACATCTGACATTCAACAACAATAAAATTTATAGCTAGAATTAACATGACAGATCATTTAAGAGAGGAAAGCGGAGCCCTAACCCAAGATGAGTCAAAGATCTGAGCATGCTCTAACCAACGCACTGAAGCAAACACCCCTCCAACAGGCCATCGGGAAAGTACTTGTCATGCCCAAATATTCTCAATGTCCAGCTATGCAGCTCAGTTCCCAAAGGTGTGGGTTACTGTGGGTCTCAGTCAAGCCCTGGGATGGCAGCACGGACACAAGCGTTGTCAGAGCAGTGACAGAGGCAGGCACGGTTAGTGACACTGGCACTGAGCACCTCGTGGAGCCACGGCAGAGACTTACAAAGTAGAGTTTTTTAGGAAATGAACAGTTGGACTTTCCTTTAGGAATCTATACAGCAGGAAAGAAGGGGAGAACAGGAATCATATGGACACGGCATAACAAGCGTGGAAATCAACTCAACACTCATCTCTGCCATAGGAAAAGCTTCGGGAAAGGGGATGGGAGGGCAGCAGCTGGGAAAGGCCTGGTTTTACTGAGTCATTCCCTACGACCTGCACAGCTGAAATGGAAACAGGGAAAAGCTCAAAGCAAAGAAAAGCCCTTTTTCTCAAGCCTCCCCAACCCTTGGGAAAATGGTAACTGTGCCACTATTGACTTTATCCTTCACAGGCCCTGCCCATTTTTGGGAATATGGAGTTCTGGAAGCAGCAGTTTAACACACTCACTGAGCATACTGGCCTGGCATGAGGAAACGAGGGAACTGAACTTCGCTCCCACGTCCAAAAATTCTGCATGAACACTTTTTTGGGGGACCTGAAGAATCACACCACAATTTTACGTAGTTCTGCAGTATTTTCAATTTTGTAATCATTACCTCTCTGGCACACATCGAACCAGTAACAAGGATAATCTGAAATACTTCAGAAAGAACCAAAATGTCTGTTTTCTACGTTATGGAGCTATTCGTGAAGGCAGAAATTTCAACCTATATTTCTTTTTGCAAAAATCTAAAGAGCCTTATAATAATCTTGTGGAACTTCTACAAAATAAGAGATCCATGAGACACATCACCCAGCTCACAGGCAAGCCAAGAGCTTTTGGAAGATGTTCTAATGCTTCTGTCTCCCAACAGTGACCCAGCCCCGTTACTGCACCGAGATGGTTCCACAGAGCACCAGGGTATTTGGCTCCATCAAAAAAATGGGAATTGGTAACAGATTTCTTCTTCCCAGTGCCTAACTATGAAAAGGAAGGCACCTCCTGAGGTGTTTAGAGAAGAGTCTGTACAGATCCATCCAGGATCCATCCATGTGAGATAATGTCACATCCTTGAAACAAAGCCTATGCAAGAGCCTTAAGCACTGGGATGTGGAATAAACCAGGAGCCAAGATTCTACACATTTACAGTATTCCCAGTTCTGTCAACGGCCCAAAGAGCAGAACCAGAAGCTACTGAGTAACAACACTGCAAACTCACGGACCCTATAGAAAAACAGGGAGCCAGGAGAGAGTTAAAAAGTCCTACGCTAGTTTTCAGATGGACACTACAGCAATGAGGTACCCACAGCAATGCTGTGTGGCCACCACTGTCCTTCAAGTAACATCTCACCAAAACGTGTAAGACACTCCTGTGTTTATCTGAAGTTCAGCAGTCACGTTTCAAACCTCTGGACATTTGTGGGTACCCAAAATAGTTTACACAGGACTGATTCCCCCCCCGGCAAGGTAAAAGTAAAGAAAGTCAGCTCTTTCCACTTGTCTGTGCAGGACATGATTTTTGCAGGAGTAAACTTGAGTTTCATCTTTCTAGACAGAGATTTTATTTAACTCATTACCAATAATCAGTGAAACAGAAGGTGTAACTCAAAAAACCTAAAAGGAGTAAATTTATACTTAGCTCACTGTCACTGCTTTTAGAACTATCACAGATGGCAAGTGGGGAGGGAAAACCAAGAAGCTTCTCCAAAGAAGCCAGTCTGTGACCCCTATCACCTCATCCAGTGTTGAGGCAGGACAGAAGTGCAGGAGGGTCAATTATCAGGGAAGACAGAAGTAAATCATCAAACCCATCTGCATTTCCACGCTCTGTGTCCTGGGCAGAGGTCGGGGATGCAGCTTTTAGAGCAGGATTTACTCACCATCACCCTGCATGTCTGAAGTCCATAGTGTCAGGTTATCACGTAACAACTGCATGATAAGTGTAGAGTCCTTATAGCTTTCTTCACTCAGTGTATCCAGTTCTGCAATAGCATCATCGAAAGCTGCTTTTGCCAACCTGGAAGGGCAGAGCAAAATCAGAGTTAACAAGTATTTCTAAACAGAATCCAGAAGCACGAGTTAAGCCTGTGCCGCAGCACACCCATCCTCTAGTCTGGCTGTGTGACATCCACAGCTCCTCCGCAAATTCTGGTGTTGTTTAACAGTGTTTAGATGTTCATTCAAGTATCTCCCATATTAAAAACCGGTCATCCTGTGTGGTGAAGAAACTTTTTAGTCAAGAATACTGGTTTACTAAAAATTTCTGGATCCTGCAGTACAGCTAACAGAGGTCTGCTAAAAGCCTGAAGTGTTTGTTTCAATCACCACTTCTGTGCTCAGATGAGCTGAAGCCCTACAGAGAGATGAGCCACTGTCACTCTACACATGCTCAAAGGTCACAGGAATCAGCAGCAGGATCCCTCCAACCCTGTGCAAGAGCCAACAGGAAGAAGGGCAAGTTAAGTCACCTCACACCTCTGGCAGATCAGGGGTATGCACAAAGTTAACCTGGCAAGCTGCTGAACTGCCATTAGCTGATCAAATCAAGGCTATTGATTTGATCAGCTAATCAAAACAAGGCTATGTTCTGCTTCTCATACACCATCTACTCCCACACAAACACACAGGTCTGGACTCAAATGAAAACCTTCCCAGTGAACTGATGTCAACCAGAGAAACTACCAGCAGGAAGAAAGCCAGCCCCGTGTTCCCACTGAGGAAAAGCAGTTACCCAAGTAGCAGCTTCTGGCTTGTTTGGTATTCACATAACACTCCCCCCATGTTCCCAGTCACCACATACCTGCAGGCACGATCAGGAGAATTAAGAATTTCATAGTAGAATACAGAGAAGTTGAGCGCAAGTCCTAAGCGGATGGGATGTGTTGGCGGGAGTTCTGTCATTGCAATATCACTAGCAGCTTTGTAAGCCACCAAGCTATTCTCTGCAGCTTCCTTCCTGTCATTTCCTGTGGCAAACTCAGCCAGATACCTATGGTAGTCCCCCTTCCTGAAAACAGAAGCAGCAGGAAGTCAGTAATCCTCATTTCCCCACTAGACACTAAATTAGCGGCTCCATTCTGAAGCTGATGTTTATGTATTCACACACCAAGGACCTGCTGCTGAATTACTGTCTAGACAACACCGTGTTAGGGGCTGAGGGAATTTTAAACCATCACTACACGACAGTTGTCTGTCTGCCTTATTTTCTTCTCTTCATGAGCAGAGAACACTGCAGCAGGGATGTGATGTCTACATCAGTAGCTCAGTTCAAGGAAAGTGCCGTTCTTACATTGAAGAGCTGCACAACAGTTTGCATTAAGTCCTCACGGCCTTATTCCAAACAACATCATCATCTATCCAAACCCATGTGATGAGAACATGGCAGTCAAGAAGGGATATTGGTTAGACATGACTGAACTGCCCTCTTTCTGGAAGCTACTGTGGTTGAGAGGGCAGAACACACAGGTACAGCTCCTTTATTTGTCTCTATTTCAGGCCCAGTAAAAGGTCTTTTCCTCACAAGAACATACTTACATTTTGTAATAGAAAACCTTGGACTCGCCAGTGTTAGCTGCTGGAATGAGGTGTTTGTCCAGTACATCCAGAATGTCACAACAGATTAACTTCAGTTCAGTCTCAACCTAGTAATACAAACACAATCCATAATTAATTCATAATTAAAAGAGGGGGCAAGGTTAGTACGTAAGACTAAGAGCCAGTTCAAAAAAAATCACACAGGTAACATCATAAAGTTCCAAAGAGGAATTTCCAAAGGGAGAAAAATAAAACTGAGCTGCTCCACAGGTGCATTAAGCAAAACAGTTCTGCACAATTAGCTGGCACACACAAGAGGCAAGGACTGATGGATGATGAAATGTGTAACTCAAGGATGGAATTATAAATGCCCCAGAAGACATCTTGCTAGACTGTTGCATTAAGTTTGTCTCAGGATGTAATTCCTTACTGCAAGGCTTGCACAACTCAATTCCTTACATTTTTGATCCTGGAAGGCTGCTCTCGAAGTGGCAACAGTGAAGGGGACAATTTGAAGGTAATTAACACAAATCAGCTAAACCCCATTACACCCCAGAGTTAAATGGCACCTTCAGAACAGATTTCTAGTGACTACTTGGAGGCAAAGCTCTGACAGCAGAGCCTGAAGACAAAAACCATGGAGTATCAGAACAGAACAAAGATGTGCCAGTAAACAGAAAGCTCGGGTACAAGATGGAAACAAACTCCAGAAGCAAATGAAAAAGGCAAAGTGCAGCAACTCAGTGAAAAAGCAGAAACCATCAACTTTACCAGCGAGATCTGTGGCCAAAAATCCAGTATATAAAGCCTTATTTAAAAACAGATACTGGATTTTAATAGTCAGAACTGACAATGTAGTCACATCACCCTCATTTTTTTTTCTAGTTTCGAATATAAAGCAAGGGCTGGATGAGGTTAGGTTTTACCACAGTTTCACACCTGAAAGCAAAGAAACCAAGCACACCCAAAAAAAGCTAAAAACCATCCTCTGACATCAGTATTGCCAAAACCTGAGCCTCCCATGTCATTCCAGCAGAAGTGGTTAGTTAAGTGCAGACAGACACCTACTGCTGCTTTCTCAGTGTCTCACAGTAACTTTTGTACCTACAGCTGAAGACAACTCTGGTTCGAGGTGATTTCATATAAAGCAGAGATTTTTCAAGCAAAGGCATCAATATCAGTTACAAGAAACTACCAGAAACTGCATGTCTTTGCTCCCAAGAGCAGCCCCACCGAGTCCACCAGCCCTTCCTCTCCTCCCACCCAAGCAGTTTGCCTTCCTCCTTTCTTTAAGCATTTTCCTTGCCATGTAATACTTTTACCACCATTCAGCTCCCAGACTGTCAGGGCTTGTAACCACACCAGCTAAAAAGGTGTCACTAAAAAGGTGTTAAAATTACAGATCCAAAATAAACGTCAAACTGGCACATACACACACACTGATTACTGATTCGTACGAAATAACAGATTTGCGAAAGTTCCTTTAGATAAATTAATCCACAGCAAATTTCATGTACAAACAATGTCAGAATGGCCTGACATTCAGAGGAACAGATGCTATACTTAAGAGTTATGTGACAAAAGCTTAAGGAAGTTGCTGAAATATGGTCACTTGAGAAGAATCTACTTCATATATTCTTGGGCTACAATATAAAACCTTTGGCCAGCAGTCAGTTCCTGCAAACTTCTTTCCTCTTGATCCTCTTTTTCAATGACTTCTTTTGCAGAGAGATCTTCAGCAAAACTGCAAAGAATTAAATCAGTTTCTAATCCTCTTTAGTTAAATAACCATACATGTACAAACTTCTATTTCGTCACAGACAGACCTTTTTTCAGCTTTGCTTAAAGGATCAGTCACACAAGTTATCAGAGATCAGCTCCTGTCCTGAGCAATGTAACTGTCCTGACCAAGCACAGTTTAGAAAGATTTAATACAGATCAAGTTGATTAGGAACAAAACAAAACACACACACTAAAAGGAAACCACAACAAAACCCTAAAAGCTCTTGTACAAAAAGGATCTGTTCTAGACAGAGTGGCTTAGCAAGCTCTGCAAAGCAGCAAACCGGCACAAGAACCCACACTAAGCCTGCTCAGAGCATTCCTAACAGGCAGGTTTAGGGTCTATCACCATTCCAGCTCCAAATATGACACCTGGCACTACAGAATCTCACCAGCAAGGAAGGACTGCTCGCCCCAGTGGCTGCACAGAAGCTGCCCCAATCCACCCTGCCTGTCTTTATTTCAGTGCCACTGTTGGCTTCATCAGATTCCAGGCAGAGTTCTCAACTCTGCAGACACAAAAGCTTCTAAAACACAGGTGACTGAAATAAAATAAGCACATTTATTCATTGCCTAGCCTTTCTAAGAGGAGGGCATGGAGGAGAGAGCCTGGCAGGTGCCCCAAAACACAAGCCAGGCTTTAAGTCAGAGCACTAGAAACACCCCCCCCTCCCATCTGCGACAAACCCAGAGCAGAAAGGGGAAGGTGAACACCTGTCCTACGCTATGGGAATGGACTTGGTTTGACTGCAGGGCAGTGCAGCCACACACCACTCCATGCTCTTGAGGATGAAGAGCACAAGCCCCAGCGTGTTACAGTCACAGCCAGATGAGAAATGCAAGGGGGCTCTGCTGCTGTGTATCCAGAGGACCACCAGGCCCAGGAGAGCAGCCTGCCTACAAAGGAAGCAGGTTAAGTGGCATTTTGCCCCATGGCTATGGATGTGTTTTGCTACATTTATCTGCAGTGGTTTGGGGAGAGGCAAAGCCTGGTATCTTCCATCACCTCTCAGTTGTCTGGTTGATGCTTCATAAACACCCAGTCTGGCCCTGCCCTCTCAACATACCACCCCTTGAGCTCTGCCCCAAGTGAGGCTGGCTGGTAGCTCAAAAAAACCCTCCAAACATCAGCCATGGGCTAAGTTATAAATACTGATGGAGACCAAACCCATTCACACTGTCCTTACAGCAGATGCCAACCCATAATAAGCTCTCCCAGCAGCTCCTAACAGGATCTGGTCTTCAGCTACAGAAGACACTCAGAAGCCTCTTGGAAAAATTCCCTCTGGAGCTTAACAGCCAGTGTTTCTCCAGCACAGAACACATGCCAGTTCTCACTGCACTCCTCCACCTCAGGCAGCTGTGAGAGTTGTTCCCTTTAAGGATTTAACAGCTGAAGACACTGCTGGCATGACACTGCACTTCAGTGTGGCCTCTCTTCCCCTGATGCCTCAAAAGCTACAAACATTTATTTCTTGCACCCCAGTCCACCATGGTCCTTGTCCTTTATACAAAGAATAATGCCTATTTCTAAAGTCCTTCCAAAACAAAAAAAAAACATAAGTCTTTTCACCATTAAAGGATCTTTGGCAGAAGACAGAAACCGCCCACAAAATCTTGTGCAAAAGAACCTGGAAGCACACAGTGTGAGACAATTTAAACAATCATTAGACAGCTATTGTCTTGTTTTAGATGTTCTGTTAGAAAGATCGCAGACATCAAGAAAAGGTATTTGGGACTGTATGTAACTGGCAGAGTCTCATCCCATCATCATGCCAGCATAAAATTAGAAACTCACAACTTTAACAATTCCATGGAGCAACAGAAACCCTGTGAGTCAACAGAAAGTAGTCCAGAGCCATTCCTGAGAGAAGATTTCCAAGCCAACATCATTTCCATTGGTGGTAAATGAATCAGTGCCAGGTGATATAATAGACTCCACTGTTTCTCTGGAAGTGAAGATGTGAACCATGTGGAGGCACTTGTCCTCAAATAATGGAGATTAAGTCTCTGCAGAAGTGTGTGGGATTTAAATAGTATGGGAGCATGCCTGCTCCGTGCTAAACCATCATTTAGGGAAGGGGGGAGGGGGGAACAACAACTCCCTGTTCTAACAGTGAAGGTTTCATTAGCCCTTACCAACGAAAGCCAAAGCTTGCTCCAAGTTCTCCATTTTAGGTAAAGCTGCACACACTGACTAGTCACCATGAAGTTATGTGGATCAATTCTTCCCTCTCTCAAGAGAGAGAAACCAGCAAGGCCCTGGAGGTTGTTACACGTACAAGCTTCACAGCTGAGATGACCGTGACATCTGAGCATCCACCACCCCCAGGAACACAGAGCCGTAAGAGACAAGGTAAAGGAGCCAAGAACAGCACTGAAGATCCTTCCCCACTGGCCTTTCAACTGAAAGGATTTTGAACTCTGCAGGACAGAGAACTGGAACTGCACAGTGTCACTGCACGAGCCAAAGCAACTTTTATCAGAAGTGCAAGCTTAACAGCTAAACACCTCCTCTGAGAGGGTTAATAAAAACAAAAGTTGCTTGGGATAAATAAGTCAGGTTGGAGAGGAAAGAGTAAGGACCTCCTGAGCATGTGCAGCCTCACACTTGAGCAAGTAGGGAAGACCAAGTGCCAGCACAGTTCATATTCTTGGCTGATCTGCTGATGCCCTGAGGGAAAAGCCCTCCCTCTCTTCTTTGAATCCAATGCCCTTTTGAGTGTTTACACAAAAACACCCAACCTCTCCCCTTCACCAAGGATATTTATTCTCCAGATAAGGAGTAAACTCCAGCCTTTCAAGACTGTCACCCTGTCACAGGTCACCACACCACAGGCCATCTGACCACCAGGGCAGTTTATGGCAGGGGTACCAAAGCTGGACCGTAACCAAGTGACCCAGTGCTGTCAGACCAACCCCATCTTACCATTTGCCGATATTCCCGAATCATTTTTAATTTGTCTTCTCCACCTTTGTTTTCTTCTTTCTGTTCAATGCTGCTGATTATTCTCCAGGAAGCTCTTCTGGCTCCGATCACGTTTTTATACGCAACAGAAAGCAGGTTCCTTTCTTCCACTGTCAACTCCACATCCATTCCAGCCACTTTCTTCATCGACTCAACCATTTCTAGGAGGAAGAGGTCAGGCAATTAATTCTCACTGCTGAAGCATCTTTCAAACCATTTACCATAAGCTGGATGTTAATGACAGCTCATGAAATTAGGCTTCCTCCTCCTTTCATCACAGTTACTCCTTCACTTTTACACTGGAGCGTTCCAAACAAATCAATCAGCACGTACACAAAGGCAATATCTGATGTTCATTTAAAGGCATTTGACAAGGCTCCCCCAAAATTGTTTAAAGTTAATTTAGGTGGTGGGTTATTTTTTTTTTGTCTTTGGTTTGGATTTTGTTTGCTTTTTTTAACAGGAAAAAAGGATTTAGCAGCAAGAACATTTTTCCACATAATAGTTATCAGGACAATCCTACAGGAATGTGTGTTGTTCAAAGTGCTTCAGAGGAGGCAGAGAGCAGTGAGAAAAGCACGAGCAAATGTAACCTGGCTCTTGGCACTGTCAGGATAAACTGAAAAATTATGGAATGCTCTGGAATGCGGTATAACATGGTAACTACCAAAAAAAGAAAATCCAGATTTGAACAGATGTAGAGAAGTATGAGCACTGTTAATAGGGAAGAGAGTCAAAGTTCCAAGAGGAACCTCCAAAAGAAAAATCTGGTGCTTGGAGAAGTAACAGAAAAGTAATCCTGAAGGTACCCAGAGCAAATATATCTTACCAAGATATATTTTATATATCTTACCATACCAAGCAGCCACTTACACAAAACATGAATTAACTTATATTTCAAGCCTGTTGAAAAGGACTTCTAAACCTGAAGCTAAAACAATTATTCCCAAGTATACGTCCCTACACTCCTGTGGAAGCAAAAGATTGAACTATTTATGGAAGGTTATAACCCTTTCCTTAACTAACCACGTTATAATTCCTTGCAACACATTAAAAAAGTAGTGTTAAATATACAGTGAGAGCCAAGTATGAGACATGCAGGGATCAGAGGTGTCCTGCCACAAAAGGTTTGAGTTCATTCACCTTCCAGAACTGGTGGGAATCCCACAGACAGAAAACATGACCATCAATGAACGAGACTAAGCCCCAACTACCACATCTCCTCAGGAGAACACCTGTTTCCCCACTACCTGCCAGGCACAGAGGGACACTCAACTGACACACTCCGCTTCTGCCAAAAGCACAACCATGTGATTAGGCTGTGCCTCCCATAACATGATGCCCTGCTGTTCTGTGGCCTATTTCCCTTGCTCACTCATCATCCTTCCCATCATTTTGCCTCCGTGTGTTCTGCTGTGTCATGGCAGCACGAGCAATGGCAAACTAATGAAGCTTAACTGTCATTTTTCCCCCCTCAGGTGTCAAAATCACAATCTAAACAGGCCTACATTGAGCTGTAAGCTCAATCTTTTCCCTGGTAGGAACAACGTTATCAGTCTCCAACAGGTCTTCACATGTGTAGGACAAAATTTTATAGCGGCTCCCAGTGGAAGTGGGGGAAAAAAAATCTCCACCTCTACCAGTAGATTTTGCTTCTCCAAATAACACAATCTCCATCAATCTGAAGATCTTTAGTCTAATTATTACACTTTAATCAAACACACATGGTTTTAGATATGGTGGCAAGCTTAACTAACCAAGATCCCATCAAATCTGTCCCGTTAGATCTTCTCTGTAGTTATGAAAGCCAGAGGAAACTGAGTAACATTAAAACCTTCTCTGAAACCTGCAGGTTCCCGAAGAACACCACACTTTCTCCAGGACACTTGCAGCCCTGTACTCTGACACCACACAGCAACCCAACACAGTACAGAAGATCCTGCCCTTCTTTAAAACAGTTTGTATTATTGTGCTTTAAGCACTGGGATTAATTACAGAGCACTTCAGTCATACCACTGGATGCACTACAATGCTCCTATAGAAAACCTGCTTATCAATGAAGTGAACAAAAAAACTATTCACACCTATCTCATGTAATGAACAATGATACACATGTAATAATTAGTCCAGAAGCGTGAAGGTTGAGAAACATGTACAATAACAGCTTCCAAGGTCTTCTGACTGTATGAGAAAACTGCAACAACTGGGGGAAAAATGGCTATGTTTTATCAACTCTACTACAGGTCTCCTTCACGATCTCTTTCGTAGAGAAATCTGTCTGATGCAGAAATTTAAAAGAAAAAGCTATACACAGGACTTGCTGTTCCCTGTAAATGAGTATCTGATTCTCCAAGTACATTCAAACCTATCATTACAGATCTAATCAACTGCTTGGCTTCTGCAGGATTTTATCCATTACTCGCCTAAACATCCTGAAACAAAGGTCCAACACCCCTGTGCACTGGGGAGCAAATCTAATCCAAGCTGAGCAGTAGCAGAGGCACGTCCCTGAGAAAGCACCTCTGTCAGTACATATTTACCCTGCTCCACCTCTTCGGTCTTCTGCTAAGGAGGGCATTAACTACCCTCCTGTAGAGCCACCATAACCATGGAAACAATGGAGCCAAAGGAAAACAGCACCTGCTCAGAACTACTACTGTCATAAACCAGACCTTATCACCCCAACATTTTTATGACTGAGTTGTTAGTAAGTCAAACAGACTCTTTGCCAAGTGACAGCCACTGATAAGAAGATGCTGGAGGATGGGGGAGCACCTGAGGTTTTCTTCATCTGTGAACCCTCCAGCTTCACCAACTCCTCATACTGGATACACAACCTCTCAATACAAAAGGAATTCCTGATAAAAGGAACTGAAAGGTCTTCTCTTCAAAATCTTAATCCTGTTACTAGTTAACTACACAGTCACAGATTAGAATCCCACCCACAAACAAGTATCTAACCCAAAGAGAAAACATTTATCAGCCTACCCACAAAGCTGTTGGAGAAAGAGGTTTCTAGTTTAGTAATAAGCACAATTTTACTTACAATACAAAACTCTGGGCTGGTATTTCAACAAGATAGGATAATATTGTGCACGTACCTTGGCCTCCCATGGTAAAGCCGCAATCCAGCCCTGAAAGTTTAAGCCTGATGTATAATCTTAAGAACTCTGGCAATAAAAAAACAAGGGGACAACATATCTGGTATCTTCTCCAAAAGAAAACTAATTCTATACAAAAACAAAGCCTATCTATGCCTGCCAAGAGAAAAAATGTTTTATATTCCAAGAGCAGCTCTACCTGTCTGGAAGTTTCCACAAGGAGGTGAAAAGCTGAGGGCCCATTCAAGACAAAACACAAGTCTGAGATTACATTTCAAGAAGAAGGATTACTGCAGTAATGACAACTCGCTGCACACAGAATCCAGAGCCGCTTACACTGCATTATAGAGAAAGTAGTGTTATGCAGATTCCAAAAGCCAGAGACTGTAGTTTAAGTGGTTAAGTTCCAGCCTGTCAGTTGACAGTGGCTGTTGATTTATTATGCTCCTGTCAGATCACGCCACCACCAGAGCAGGAAATCCCAAAAGTATAAACCGTGGAAGGAGAGGGGAATATTCTGGAGAATGACACGCTCGCCCTACATTTATATCCTTCCCCAAGCACTTGCTGTTGGTTAAGAAATAACACAACAAACAGATATTTGGTCTGATCAGATTCGTATATTCTACTGGAAAAAGGCATTCGATTGAGACTCCAAACAACTGCCTAAGATACTACGAAACTATAATGATGCCCATGTCATTTTTTTAAGTTCCTCCATTCTACTACTCCAATTTGAAATGCTGGCTCCTCACTGCAAACACTGCTGACTCCCCTCCAGCCACTGCTGAGCAGCAGGAGGGACACACATACACAGCTTGGGGTGTGGACAGTGGTCACCACCACACTGAGAGCTACCTATGAGAGGTTTTTAAAATCCCATAGTACACGGTTTGGGATTAGGGTTTTAACGTGAAAGACTAAGAATAAGCCTTATTGTAAAATGTGAAAGGGAAGTTTACAAGTGTTGAGAAGCACATGTTTGATAAAACATCTACCAGGGGCCAAGCTGCAGCATTTGTACAAAGGGCACAGCTGATAAGGACTCGTACTAGGTCACAAAATAATGACTGCCACTCCAACAGAGAGAGATGAGAAACTAAGCATTTGTTGCTTCTCAAACCGTAGAAAAACAAATAAATAAAAAAAATCAGAGGAACTAAAATGTCCCTGTGTAAGGAAATACAGAAATAGGAGATGTACAACAAATTTAGAGGAAAGACTAAAAACCTTCCCAATATAGGATACAAAACAAAGAAACAGCAGACCCTATCAAAGGAATAGCCACTATCTGACAGTTCTACCAAAATCTGTGCTTGTAGCAGAAACCATCTGGCCTAAACAAAGGCTGATGCACTGAAGAGAACTTGCTGGGGTAAAGCTACAGTAATTGCAACCACTAGTTGAGGTATCACATAGGGCCTGGATCTCCTTAACAGGGATGCTACAGTGTCAGACTGTTTTACAAACAATTGTTATATACAGTGAACAACCCCTCCTGGAGATTTCGAACATATACAGAATCTACTTCAACTTTACTGCTGAAGTAACTATCCCTTGCCAC
Organism: Oxyruncus cristatus; assembly: GCA_013399855.1. Classification (NCBI taxonomy): domain Eukaryota; kingdom Metazoa; phylum Chordata; class Aves; order Passeriformes; family Cotingidae; genus Oxyruncus; species Oxyruncus cristatus. Next base: position 26,307 of record VXAY01004425.1, on the reverse strand, counting down.
CACACACTGGTTCATCCTTACCACAGCAGAAACAAGAGTTAGAAACTCTCTCAGTGGTGTGCCTCACTTCCAAAAGAGGAACTACTTAAGTGAGAAAGCTTGTTGAAATAAGAACAGAAAAAGAACTTGTTGAGTAAAGGCAGGATGGAGATGACTTGATGGCCATCCCAGTCAAATCAAATGAACCTTAGGAGAACCCAAAAGGTAGAATTCCCAGATATTTATGAAGAGCAGCAGAAGCACTGTCTTAACTCTCCATTAAGACTTTAGTAGCAGCAGCAGAACACCAGAAAAAGGAAGTTGTGCTTTAAGTCTAATCCTTTCTATTCCCCTTATCTAAGGGCAATAAAGCAGACCAAGCTCTTCAAGTTTCCAAGCTGCTGCCCAGTATCTATTTCAGCATTTCAAGAGCTAAAAGCTGAGAGTATCCAGCATGCTGTGAGGATGTGAAGAACACAGGAGGAAAAAAAGAAGCCTTCCCATGCGTCCACCATAAGATGATCATGCACCATAATCAGTATTCAGAGAAGATTTAGTACAAGTATTATCTTGTACTTGTTCATTCTTGCGATGAACAAAAGATGATCAACAAGTCACAAGAACTCAAAGTATCAAACTGTCATCTCTCAGTTAAGTCTTTACCAGCAGCAGCAAACACCAAGTGGCCAGCACTGTTCATCTGAGAAGGGTTCCAGCAGACACTCAAGAGGAACTACAAAACCATTAACCTGACACTCACCGGAGTCAAGCTAAAGGGAATTACAAAAAAATACCCTGAATGAGTGGGTACCTGCATAAATATTGCACTGTAGAACGTGGCCCTCTGTAAACTCAAGTAATGCCTCACAAATCTACTGGAATGCTCTGCATGAGTCAAGCACATGGACAAGGAAGTCATGATTGATACAGTCTACCTGGATTTCCCAAAGGCATTTGACAAGGTCCCTCACCCAAGGTTCTGTAAGGAACTCAACTGCCATGGGATAGGAAGGAAAGTCCTCACATGGATAAACACTTGGCTGAAAGACAGGAAACAGGGTATGAATATAAGACTGAAGAGTTCTGAACAGCGAAAGACCACCAGTGGAATCACACAGGGATTTGTGCTGGGAAGCATAGGAACACTTCTAAGTAATCCAGAGAAACAGAAGCAAATACTGAGTACTGAGTCAGTAGCAAACTGCTACGAACAAACACAAAAGGAGCTGAAGAAATAGGGGCAAGTGTGTTTTCTTCAAGTGACGACTGTAACTGTGCAGGCTAATGCCCTCAGATTGCATTCCCTAAAACTGCAGGCCTCCCCCTGGCATCAGTGGGCTCGATGAGTTCCAACAGAAAGTAGGTCTCATCCTTCCAGCCATCAGGAACTCTTCTTCTAAACACTACTACACTGCCTGCACCAGGTTTTTCTGTTCTCTTAAGAAATCCAGCATCTGGCAAGGAAGACTTAAGGGATGGCTAAGCCCATCCTGCAGCTCACAGGGAGGTGAGTGGATGGATGGCTTTCCCCCTCCATCCCTAGCGATTCCCTCGTGCCAGCTCAACACCTCTCTGACCTCTCAACTGGCTGATTCAGGTCACCAGCTCAGACAACAACGACTCAGGGAAAAAAAATTAATCTTGCTCCTCATTTAGAGAACTAAACTAGTTCTAAGGCTCGGACTAGAACCCAAATAAACACGGGAAGCATTTCACACTCACCACCTTGTTCTATACAAATGAGCATAAAAGAACCTAACAGGTAGATTCCAAGAAGTTAAGACAACCAACAAGCAAGGAGGACAAAAATACAAAATAATATCCATCCTGCACCCGTGGCTTTGATGATTATTTTGTGGACAAAGCAGAGGGTTATGCTGCTATTCCTTGTGTAAGGTGTGTAAAAGCTGGTGCAGTCAATACATTTCCCCCATGTGACTGTGTGACTCTGCAATACACAGTCCTGCAAATACACCTGGACCTTCACACACTTGGAGAAACACACAGGGTAAGGCCAAGTTATCCAATCAACAGTGGTATGTTCTGCATAATCAATCCTTAGGGACCACAAGTCCTTCTTGCAACAAGAACACCATTTTTAAGTCATGACTATAATCTCTTCAAGCTGTTACCATAAATAAAGAGGGTTTCCCCAGTATTTCACCAATAAAGACTGCAGATCTCATCATACATTTCTGGGCTTGACTGAGATCTGCTACTAAGTCACCTTCTGACACAAGTACTCAGTGCACTGGACGCCAGTTCAGCTTCTGGGCTCCTTATAGAGAATCAAACCATCTAATGGTGAAATTTTGTCTCCTTTGGTTGCTCTTGGTACCTCAGGAAGTTCAAGAAGGCCGTTACAGCCCTCTCCCACACAACTCCTCACCATCGCAAGTCAATTTATGTCCCAGTATGTACAAGTGTCACTCAAAAAAATTAACAGTCCTATTCCTCCAACTCTGTCTTGGCCATGTAACATTTAGATTCCCACAGTTCTTAGGGATACGCTGAGATTTCTCTGCCTTTTAGCAATTTCACATCTACCCAATTCAGAGACCGTTATACCCCACATCACTTCAACACTAAGACTGTTGACAGACAGGGTAAGTGCTGAACATTAACTGGAGGAGAAACCCAAAAAACTTAAGTGTGCTTGACAAAGACCAATTATCTGCAAACCGAAATTAATACACAACCTATATTCTAGTTTTTTGACTTAGTTTATTGAGTCTTCTTTAAGCTCTAAGCTGAAGACCTGTTACCATGAAATTTTTTCTAAAAGGGGTTCAAATCTTGACTTGAGCCCACTGCTGTATATACTGCCCTCATAATAAAGACACATTTCCCTGATAGACAATTTATAAATACATAGGGTGCCGTATTGGGAGTCAGGAGACCTGTCAAATAATGACGGGTTGGGTTTTTTCCTTACCTGTACCTTGACCTATTACCTGGTTTTGAGGGGGAAAACCCCACCTATTTCACCTCACCTTAGTCATGTATTTCAAGACTTGCCGTACAAAGCAGCTGTTTAAAGCATATAATTTTTTTAGTCTGATTAAAACAAAGATGCTACCCAGCTTCCACAACAAGGAACAGGTTTCAACACTGAGCAGCAGTCTACAGCAATCCAGATCCATCCTCTTGATATAAAGAACTCAAATGTTAGGATGGTAATTTCACAAGCCAGCACAATCTTACTTACTCCAATTGTTTTCCAAAAAAGGAGACCATTTTAGAGTTACATATTATTCAATCAATGACAATGTCTGAAGGAAGAGCAGTGAGTGAGATTCCTCACAAAGCTTCCTGTACTACAAGTAAGCTTCCTGGCATTTTGTGATTTGCCATGACATGCCTAAGCAGATCTGTGCAGATATTAAGAGATTTGGGTGTCTGACTATCTCTAGAGATCAGGGTTTAAGTGCTACTTACACTGCAAAAGTACCTAGAAAGTTGTCCTCTTAATCTGGGCCAACACACTGAGGACAGCACAGATACAAGATGAGATTCCCAACCATTCACAAATGCAGTTCCCAAGACTTCATGAATTCCCTAAGTAGGTCAGGCAAGTAACACCAAAGAAGCCACAGTTGGATGCCCACCATAAGTGCTGCTATAAATGCCATGAGCTATACATAAATAGCAACCCACCACTCTTAGTCTCCAGGAGAAAGAAGATGGGACAGAGCCTGACACAACCTAATGTTAAGTACAAAAAAATTGTCAAACTCGTCTTCAAATTACCCAAGGGATTTGTGTTACAACACATTTGTAGACAGTACTTACCATCACCTCATTTTATACGTGTCAATTAATAACTGTGACCTCACGATTGTGTATCTCAAAGAGCAAACTCAGGAGCAGAATTAAGTTTAACTTACATTTTGCCATACTGCTTCCCAAACCATTTTGTTCACAAAATTATTCAGCTATGATCTTGGCAGAACTGCATTATTTCATATAAACAAGAACAAATTATGCCAGTAATTTTTAATTGTTTCAGCTGAACAAGAACACAGAATTAGATGATAAAACAGTATCTACAGTACATTTTCTTCCAGGCCATGGACACGAGCAATGTGAAGATGCATTTAGACTTGGCAGAATTAAAGGGTGCACCTCAAATATGTTTACCCAACTTGATTCCTAAAAACTCTGGAAGTCTAAAACCCACAGCAGTGATTTAAACAAGGCAACTTTAAGTTTAGTGCTCCCTCCTAAATTGTAAAAAGTCTCATTACCATTCAGAAGCAATACAGCAGAACAAGTCTACATTTCGCTCTAGGCAGCTTGTTTAGCAAACATTCCCAGTACTGGTAAAACCAAAAGTCCATCAAGGGAAATGCTGCACCAAGGCAATAATCCCTACTAATCAATTTTTATTAGTTGACAGGAAGTTTGCATTGCAGATCTGTACCATGGGGGAGAGTCTGATTACCTTCGAAAGAACTGATTTACTGCTGACTTAAGAAAACCCCAGAAACACAGTAATGCCTCAAGAGCTCCCAAGGATGATGAATTCTCTAGGATGTTGGCCAAGCATCCAACTTGGGTTTCCACTCAAACCAAAGCCAACACTTCCAGTTGCACTGACTCATCCATACCAGGTGGAGAACCCTTCCCTCTTGCACACTTACTGTGGAATATGGAGCTGCACGTGTCCCTCCATCTGAGTTAATCACATTGTACCCCAACACCTGGCATTTGGAAGGGCTTTTTTTTTTCCTGTAAGTCCTTCAGCTATTGTGGAAATTGCTTGACTACTCTCATATAGTGGTATTATTTGTTTTACTTTATTTCCCTATAAGAGTTGTAACTGAAAGGAGTCTTACTTAGGCCTCCTTTTTGTTGCATGTTCTATTTTCCTCTCCCAAACATGCATTTTTCAGATGTTCTGCGATGGTGTCATCACAAGTTTTTAAGCACAACTCCGTAAAAATGTGTCATTTGGTGAAACCTTTGTCACGTTGCCTATGAAATTTATGAACAGAAAGCATCTAGAGTGTCTTCCTACCTCTAAATGTAGTGTAACTGCATTCACACTTTCTATATGCAAGGGTGTTTATTGCACTTTAAATGAATAATCATAGCTTTTGGGCCAAACTAACAGTCCCAGATGAGCAACACCATCGAGAAAATTAAAGGGCCTTTCTATTCTATGCAAGGGAACCATGTTTAAAGGAACAGTTGCAAGACAGACATTTTTGGGCCAAGAGACACCACCCAGGGTTGCCAGTTCCTCCCCTGTACCCCTTCTTCCCCAGATATTAAACGATCAGGTATATTTAATGATCAGGCACAGGGCGCAAGCTTAAAAGGGAAAAAGGATGAAAAGAAGGTGCTGGAAGATTAAAGCGATCCGTAATAATTTCTACCACATAATGAGAGCGTACGCGTTTTCTCTGGGAAATGAATCATGTCCCCGATCCCTGCAGGGCGAGCGCTCGCTCTCTCCGGGTTTGCCAGGGGCAGCAGGGTCCGCAGCCGGGGGTGAAGGCAGAGAAGGAGGCGCAGCCCCGTCCCCCGGGACCCCAGAGGAGCCCGGCGGGCGAGGGGCCGCGGGCCCGGCCCCCCCCATGGGCGTTGTCTGCGCCGAGCCGCCCTCGCCCCGCGCGGCCCGGTCTGGGGAGCGCCGGGCCCGGCCCGCACCGACCCCG
>VXAY01004425.1:0-20452 GCA_013399855.1 Oxyruncus cristatus | reverse complement strand
CCCTCTCCCCTTGGCCGTGCACGGCCCTCCCGGAGCCCGCGCGCTCACCATCGTAGCGCTCAGCCTGCTCAGCCAACTTGGCCTGATAGACGAGGTCCTCCCGATCGTCCATGTCCTGCGGGCGGGGCGGCGGCGGGGCGGCGCGGGGCGGATGGCAGCCGATGGGTCCGGGGGGCTCGGCAGCTACCAGCTCGCTGCTCTCCGGGCAAATATGGCGGCAGCGCCTCCTCCCGCTGCATCCGGGCACTCCCGCGGGCGCGCGCATGCGCCCCCGCCGCTGCCATGGCAACGGCGGCTCCCTGGCAACGGGCGGAGGGCGGGAGGAGGGATGAGGGAACCGGGATGGGGCGGCCGGGAACGGCCGGGACGGAGCCGCCGCTCCCCCGCCCGGTGGTGGCGGGGCCGTGTCCGACACGGCGCCGTGGTTGTGGGGCAGCGGGCCCAACCGGCGGCCAGGCGGGGGACGCTCCGGGGGGTGGAATTTCTCTCAGGGCGGATCTTTCTCTCAGTGTTTCTGCTGCCCTCAAACGCTGACAATACAAATAGTACTACCCCTCTGTGTTACATATAGTATACGCCAGTATTAAATGTAGTATATATGTAACAGATATATATATGTATGTATATATTTATATGTATAGTATATATGTAATATATCTTATTCATAGTATATATGTAATATACATACACACAGCATTACCTACTAGTATATTATTACACATACTATATATGTAATATAGATGTATATGTGTGTATATATCTGTGTATATACATGCATATACTTATAGTATATATGTAATATATCTATGTACGTATGTGGTATACACGTAATACACACACATACAGTATTATGTATAGTATATTATAGTCTGTATCGTATTACAAATAGAATTACTCCTCTCTGTATTCTTGTACAAATCCCCACGTATGCTCCACACGTGAACTTGAACCTATGACGAAAAGGCAGACAATCAGATAGAGGTTTCTGCAGCATCTCCAGGGTGTTTGCTCAAGAGAAATATCAGCCCCGATGCTTTGTCTGAAATAGGACGTGGTAATTTCACCGTTTTAAGATGATAGAAAAAATAAAAATGAAAACGGAATGTGTCACGGGTTCCTCATGGAGTGCTTCTGAGTTAAAAAAACAGCATACGCTTAAATAACTGAGATAATGCCTCCATTTCCGACACGAGGATGGTTTTAGAAAACTAAAAGGGATTGTGCTTGGCTGGCATGAAGTTCATCTTCAAAGATCCCCATCCCTGGAAGTGTCCAAGGCCACGTTGGACAGGGCTTGGAGCAACCTGGGCTAGTGGAAGGTGTCCCTTGTCCACGGCAGGGCGTGGAATGAGATGAGCTTTAAGGTCCCTTCTAACCCAAACCATCCTGCGATTCTGGGATTTGCTCAGGGTAGCTGTGAATGAAGTGTCATCTCTTTTCCCAGTCTCTCCTAGGAAGTGCAGGCTGAAGATGCTCAGCCCTCCTGAGGGGAGAAGTGCACAAAGACCTTTGCAGATTTGGATGGCAGAGGCTGAGCCAGCCCTGGCATCCCATGGACAGTGTCAGCTATCCTCCTATTTATTGCACTGTGACCCCTTAATTGGGCTCCTGGTGGGTGACTGAGGGCACACCCCCAAAAGTTAAAGCATATTTTTATAAATAGTTTTTTGTTTCCTGATTCATTCTAACTCAACTAATTTTTAACACCTATTTCAGCTGGTGAATGAAGGCTTTAGGGTACGCAAAATTAACACAATCTTATGGTTTTCTTAAGAATAACATTTAATGGAATGATTTTTATATCACCCTTTGCCTACTCAGGAAATCAATGGTTTGTTTTCCTGGGATATTTTGGGCCCCTTTTTCAAACATCAGGATTATCTAATCAGAATTCCAAAAAAAAACCCCAAGACATCAGCATGTCTTCACCAAGGTGAAAATTAGGTGTCAACTCCAGAAAAAAAACCCATTATTTTCAATTTATTGGTATACTACGAGAAAAATGCTGATTTAGTTCAAATTTGGAATCATTACAAACCTTTCCTCTGAACTGTTTGTAAACACATGGCACCGTTACCAACTTAGGCATCCAAAACGTTCCAGCAGTGCACAGTCACCATCCCTCTGTGTAAATATACTAAAATTCGTGAGACTTGCAAGTTACCTCCGCACTTCAATAGATCTTGAGCGTAAAAGCCCTATTTTTCAGCAACTGAGGCACAGTTTTGTAGGCAAGTTATGCACAATAAATTAGATTTGGATCAATTTAGGAACTTTTCTGTGATCCTCACGTTCAGCAGATACCGAAGCTGTAGTAGAGGTCAACAGTAGAAATAAACCAGGACATATCAAGCATATTTATTTGTCAAAAGTGAGGTGCATGCTTGATACACACTTGCTGCATAATAGCATACTGTCCAAATGCTTTAAATACTGGTGAATGCACTCATTACAGATGGCATGCAAATGTTTGGACATCGGTCAGGGATTTGGCAAAGCATAAGGAATAAATAGTCTGATCCAGGCAAATACTCACAGCACAATCTGCTGATGCAATCCTTGCTTGTCCCTTGCACCCTCAACTTTCACATGAATTGATTCAGCCACTACTGCAGCCAAAAAACATGGCTGGAAGGAGAGGGAAAAGGAAAATTAAGAATGGCCACACCCACAGCTCTGTTTTTAGCTCACTGAATTCAAATATTCCAACAGCAGCTGATTGAGAATGACACTGAGTCAAAGTTTTGGCTATACTTTTATTTACTTCACGTACTATGAACATATACATTACATGCTACAAAAAAATAAAAAAAGACTTTAGCTGTCAAGAAAGTGGATAGTGTTATAATACAATGGCACATGTTTCATATTTTTCTTCAAACTGGTTTGGTTAGAATCCTTCCCCAAAACCATTAACAAAAATGAAGTGTTTTACTCTTAAAATGATTAGAAATATTTTCAGTATTAACAAATACAATTCAAACAGATTAACAAGATTTAACCAGGTCCAATATTAGTAAAAAGGCTGGGGTTTACCAAAATGAAATATATATTAAAAAAAAAAAACCATAGCAGCCAGTTGTACTTTTTAGTGTGATATAATGTGTAAATGCACCAGAAGAACACAGTGTAATTGAGCATTCTGCTTTCACGGTGTATTTCTAGAAATGATTATTCTAGTTCTAACACCTGCCTATGCACAAGAGACCAAAAAACACAGCCAAGTAGAGACAAAAGATTGTGACCAACATTCTTAGCAATGATTTTTTTGCACGCATTGGGGAGAAGGGAGGGAACAAAGAGAAGAGGATAAACAAAAAGGCCACAAAAGGATTTACTCTACATGTTCATGAACATATGGTCTACCTATTTTCCTTTAAGAGCTCGACAAGTTGAAATGTCTATTTTGTCCAAATGCAAACATTTCTACCACCTATGAAACAAAACCACATTTCAGCTTAGAACTGAATAGTGGAAAACAGTTGCATTAATGTGTCAGTTGACTAAGAAAAACTACTTGACAAGAACTTGGGGTTCTAGTGCAACAGCAGCTATTAAGACTCCTCTAGTTTCTTTATTTTGCCGTTTCAAAGTGTACAAATATTCGCAATTTATACAGTCTTAATAAAACCACATCTACAAAGTTTGCAGGGTATTTGCTAGTTAATTCAATTAATGCCTTTCATATTAAAAAGGCAAGACTTGAATAATAAAACTACCAGAAAAATGTTCTTTTGCTATCTTAAAACTTAGCTCCAGATTGGAAAGGTAGAAATACGTGGGCTTTCATTAACTGCAGTTAGGAAAAATACTTCAGAGCAGTGTTACTCTAAGAGCACACTGTTATGTTTCTTTTGCAATACCTGAAGAAAAATATAAGCATATATGGGCAATTGAAAAACTCAATATTAAGCCTGTTATTTAGAGTGCGGCTATTGAACAAAAAAAACCCAGTTATAGTAAATATCAAGGTCAGAGGAAAAATACAAATTAGCCTTAAAGAAACCGATGAGTTACAGAGCCTAGAGTTAGTTTCTCAATTTTTTTCCCCCCCTCGAAGTGAATTTTGTACTGAGCTAGAAGAGTTCCCACAATCACTGGCACATCACCCTAACCAGAACAGCAATCCAAGCTAGGACAGGACTGCGATTCCTCTGTTTCCACTCCCACACCACTGTCCCAGCTGTCAGTTCTCTGACAATCCTCAGTAGTGCTCATGAGACTGGTGATGGACAGGTGTGATTAACGTACATCGGCGCTAGCGCACAGAATTCACGAGTGCCCATAACCTGAACATTTAGTCAGACTTGCTGATGGATTAGTTCTGAAGTAAAACGACTAGTACTTAAATATAACAGAAATATTATAACTTCCAGCATGTTACAGAGTTCTGAGGTAAAGTGTTACCGGTATTGTTGTACGGGTCGGTGCAGCGCAGCAAAGGCCTTCGCAGCATGTGCGACCACTGAGCCACTCGAGTCACATGGTTTGTAGCAACCCAAACCAAGGTTTTCCGTTTGATACTGTTTAGAAAAACCGTTCTGTGTGGATTACACTGTAGTCATAAAGTTACAAAATTTAGCTTGGTCACTAGAGTGCTGTGCTTGGAAAACAACCCAGGGTACAGGCAAGGGATAGTTACTTCAGTGTTTAATTTCAGTTTACAAAACTTACTGAATCCATTCTGATTTATATTAGAGAAAACCAGATAATTAGAAGAACAGACTACAAAAACAACCACCAAGCAGTGCATAATACTGCCTATTCAATGCACTGATTTTCATTATGAGCTAGGAAGCCATATTTACTCTATTATGCCTTTTGAGAATCAGTCCAGAAGCACACAATTATTTTCCATTAGTTTATTAAAAATAAAATCCTCATGAATTCACTATCAAATATTTTACAGATGGGAATCAAACCAGAAGAGTCCCCAGAGTAACTTTATAATAAAAGTAATATTTGGTTTGTCAGTTCACCATGTTTGACACCGATTTGTACTGTAACAGTATTGTACAACAGGAGTATCCAAGAATTCTAGAAACATTAAACTAGCCCTACATAATTTAATTTTACTGAAAAGCAGTGTCAATATTTTAGTATATTTAGTGAATCAAACACTGCTTTAAAGCTACGTATTAAAGTGCTACGCACGTATTTTTCAGCACTGATATGGACGTTTACACTTCTATAAGCCTCGTATTTGTGGATAAAAAGAGATATTTGTGTGTTAATAAAAATCTTAATTTAATATCAGCTGCTATGTTTGAAGCATCAACAGTACTGAAGAAATCAATCTAGTGTCCACAAGCTTCTAGAATTCTGAGGTTGATTTGATCTGTCATTTACCATTAAAATGGTAAGAATGTGTAAATCGTAAGGGCTGTCCCCAACAGCGCTACATAAATCTGTACTGTGCATAGTTAACTGACCATGCAGAGTACTGTATAGCCTTTCTAGGACAGAGAACTCAGGATGGAAAAAAACATGGAGAAAGCTCCAGGATAAATTGGTGAAATTTCTATCTGTGTATTGAATTGTCTACGGTTGATGTTCATTGCCTGAGGAAGAAGCAACATAAGCAATGGGACCAGAGAGAGCTATAAATGTCATCTGAACATCTACAGTCCTGCTCTCCCTGGCTGCTGCTGCTGGCAAGGTCCAGTCTGCCGTGCACATGGACATAAGCAGGCATTACAACCTAGAATCGTGGACTAGTTCTGCCACTTGACACACGAGTTATCTACTGTCGTACCCTGAATTACATGACCCTTGATTAAGGAATGGTGGTGTTCAGTCCCAGGGGTTTGCAGGTTATCAGAATGCTTATCCAAGCAATTCCGCTTTCGATCGGTCGGAACAGAGTCTTGATGGCATCTGCAATAAAAACAAGTTGAGATTGTTCCCATCTGTAAGCGCAACTGTTGAGCCACACTCAGCTGAAGTCCTCGTCGGGATTCTGTTGATCCAGCAGACGCACGTGTGTGAATGGAAAGTGACCACGTCTGCCATTACATTCTCCTTCCCACTGACCACTCATGTTAATCTTTGTGACCTTTACGAGCTCACCGACCTGTGGGGCAAGAAATAAACACGTGTCACGATCCGTAAACACCGGGACGAGCCGCCAGCCCTCCCCGCCGGTGCGTCCCCCAAGTGTACCAGACACACGTCTACACAAAGCAGTCCTGACCGTTCCTCAGACACCAGCCTGCCCCCCACGTCACTCACTCCTGAAGAAAGTACAGAGAGAAAAAGGCATGCCTAGGTCAGGTGAGAACTACCTGAAGAGCCAGCAATCCAACACCCATCTCTCAGAGCACTCTTGGGACCTGCTGCCAGGTGCCATCCCAATAAACGTGCCTCGCTGGACCGACAGAGGTTTGCACACTGCTGGTTCTCCACTGAGAACGTCACCAAGTGAACACTAACCTGGAAGCTAAACAGTTCCTTGGTTTTGAAATTCCACTTCTCAGGTATTATTAAAAAGGCTCTGGATAAGCAGAGGATCTCTCTCCACAGACTATAAAGCCCTGAGAGGACGTGCAGGTGTATAAGCAGCAGTGCCTTAAGGCTGCTCTGCTCTTACTCAGGGCGTCCTCAAACAGCCACTACCAAACACAAGGCCAGATGACATTTCAGTCTTGCCCACCACAGATTTCTCACAGAAATAAGTCTCACTGAATAACAGAATTGTTTAGGCTGGAAAAGCCTAACAATTAACTCAGCACTGCCAAGTCCACCACTCACAGAAATATTAAAGAGAACTGATGCCCTCTCCCTCTTGGACCTGATTTTTTTCAGCTGGAAAAATAAAACGGATGCTAGGGACCAATGAAACTAGAACATATTGTTTCAAAGTATCTGGTTTTAACATAGTACACTCCCTAAAAGCCCAGCAATATATTTCCTATTCTCATCTCCACCCTGATATTCTCAGCACCAATTCTAAAGGCACTATCTCCCTCTGAAAAAGGGTCAAACTGCACAGCAGTCGCTTCCCAAGGCAGTGCAGTCAGCTCTAGGTCTGATCAGTCCCCAATTCTGTTGCATCTTGAAGAGCACTTTAAATAGCACTTACACAAGCTAAGAAAGCACAATTTACATTGTAAAGACACTGTAGAGTTAATAAATGCAACCCTGAAAAGCTGTCTACCCGTTTCTATCCCTCTGTAGAATTTTATCAATAATCTTATTTACAAGTAACAAACAATGGTTTTCAGAATTCTTTAGAGGGAGGATGTTTTTGGGGACAGATATACTCTTATTTTCTTTCACTTATACTGTAAATAAACTCTGAAGGCAAGGCCAAAGGCCTCACTGCATTTAATCCAGAAATTCACTGAATATACAGTTACTGGTTTACACAGATGCTCATCACTGTGTTCCAAATCCATCCAAACTGAATCTCGTTATTCTCACTTTTCAGGCAGCGAATGAAGAACAAGGAAAACAATTTAAGATGTTACCAATCTCCATTAACTTTAGAGGTTTTAATCACTTGCAATCTATTGCCAGAACAGCTTTTAACAGTTCATAAATTCAAACCACTTCATGGACATTTAATTAAGCTCCCCATACCTCTCATGATTACTTATCTGGTAATGAAAGGCCCACTGGGACTCTCGCTGTAGCTTTATTTTTTTCCTTCTGTAATCATTAGTATAGACATTTTAATGAATCATATTTTGAAGAAAATCCTCTTACTTACTTGCTACAGGCAAAAAGGCAGCCCTTCCTCAACTAGTGAATGCACGTTTCAGCTCTTTAGGAATTTAATCACGCAGTTTGTATAATTCTACTACTGCTAATAACCACTGGGGGGTTGTACCAATAAAAATACTCTGCTGACCAAAACAATACATCAGATCTAATTTAACAAGGAGGAGATTAAATGTGACAACACTAGAACCGGAAAATCTTATTTCCTCATCACAACCATTACAAGAACAATGTCCTAGATAATTTTCAATGCTTCGGACCTGGATATAATCTATGTATCAGCCTCCAACACAACAGTATTTAACCTCCAACCCACGAGGAAGGAAGGAACACAAGCTACACTCAAGTTTGCTGTCTGCAAGGTATTTTTCTTAGACTGCTCTTACTATCACACCCTAATTCATGTTCATACGGAGTTTATCTTGGACACCTTACAATCAACTCACCTGCAAAAGGTAGGTTCAACACTGCAATGGCAGTGAGTTACAATATGGGATGCTCGTGACACTCCCTCACTCCCAGGAGCATTCTGTAGCTGTTTCTTGGTTTTCAGGGTCATTGCAGCCAAGGGACACCCATTTATGAATTCTCCCTACTATAAGAAGCTACACATGAAATCTGCATCTCAGGGATCGTGAAAAGAGGAAAGACCTCGGAGATAAAATATTCCTTTTTTACCATTGCAGCAATTTCATTTAGCAACCACTCTGATACAAATTTTCATTCACATTTCATCTCCCTCTCTCTCTCTCTCTCTATATATATATATATCTTCCCACGTCATTCTCATAGATATCTATCTTCCCACCTATCAAAGCAGGACTGACTTTAAGTGAGCATGGATCATTTCACAAATGCTGGCTTAATAAAATGACTCCATTAGTTCCTCAATAACTTACAGATCTTTCTAGATTTGCTTTGAAACTCTGCCTATTGAACTGTAGTTCAAACACCGTCCTGAAGACAAGACAGAGAACTTTTCAAAAATGACCCATTATCACAAGTGCTGAAATTTTAAAACATTTAGATTAGAAGTGGATGTTCTCTTTGAATTCCCCTCACTTTTAGCATTGACTTAAGGTATCATTAGTCCATCATCCCACCAAGCACAGGACCTCAGGAACAACACTGTACCCTGCTAGAAAGCCAGGTTTGTCTCAGTCTTCATCAGAAGTTTTAAAACTAAATATACCCCATATGCTTCAAAGCAAAACTGAAGGTTCAAGTGCAGACTTCTGTATGCTGAGGTTTTATTCCAAGTACTCCTCTTTGGTGAGGTCAAGGTGGCAGAGTTCTGCTACTGTTACAAAGAAAAAAAATAAATCGATCGATCTCAGAGTCATTCACCAAACAGAGCTTCCCTTTTTCTCCTCTATTTTCTCTTAAAATAGACTGACAACTCCTTGAATAGGTCCAGTTACATGCAAAACAAATGTTAACTTCTCCTGCTGAATCTTTTTCCCATAATACAGCACAGACTTTATTAGAACATCGCCTGCTCTGATCCTCCTTCCTTGAGCTCTTCAAAAGCATGTCAGTCTTAAAATAACAGAGCAGTACAGATATTCTGTTTGCAGTTTGGGCAAAAACCCTTTGATGTTAAGAATCTATTTTTCTAAGAGAAACAGTGGGATCCACCCCCACCCATGAATATTGCCAGATTTGAGGATAAGAGTTTTCATTTGGAAAGAATCTCACTTTTCTGTATTTATAAAGAGGTCTGGGCAAAAATGGACTGGTAAGATTTACATAATGCTTTCTACTAAGTTATCTAAGAAAGAGATCTCTAAATAAACAGGGAAGGAACACCATGGAGTGAAAGGGAATGTGAAAAAAGGAGACAACAAGAAACAGTACTTTGATAGACAGGATGAAGAAAAAACTTGGGGGAAAATGAAGTGCATATTACTATTTTTTTTTCCTGCACAGACACTGAAAGCAACTCAGTAACATTGTGATTGGAAGTGATAAAAGCTGCAAAGAAGCTCTGAAGGGCACTAGGAGCAGTGATAAATGGCTCATGTTTTAAGACTAAATTTCCTCTGTATTATACACAGGATTAAGAACCACCACTACCACCGCATTTCTTAAATGCAGAGGTGTAGCAAGACAGGAATGTATCACCCTAATCAACAAGTTCTACATTCAACTGATAAGCATTTAAGTTTATAAGGTCCACAAAGGCCAATGTTGTGCTCTAGAAATCTTGTCTTGCATTGTCACAAAGATGAGCTGGAACTTCCCAGTTCCCCCCTCCCAAGCACTTCAGCTGTCGAGCCTGTTACCACCAGTTAGTAAAAGATACTAATGGTGTAAGGTAGCTCAGAGGAGAGAGACGTTCTCCACAACTACTCTTCCTAAAGCACAGCAACTTGATAGATCATGTGAGTTCTGGTGAAGAGGATTGAGCCAACACAAGATCAGCCACAGCACTCACAAGCTGTTCTTCAGCCCGTGAAGGATTTCCTTTCACTCTAAGTTGCTTACGATGGCCTGGATTTACCAGCATTTTCTCACTCTCCCTATTTCACTCCACACTCCCAAACTCTGCACAGGGCAGTGCTGTGGGGTTCTGCTTTTTAAAGTGTGAAGTTAAGGTCTGAGAGAACACTAGTGGCACACTGATAAATAACAGCAAAATAACACTATAAAATTAATAGCAAAATCCAGAAAGAAACTCAAATATGCCGTAACATAATATCCAGGGGCTCAAAAAAATACGTAACACCTGGTAATTAAAGTCTGCAATGCCATTCAGGAATATTCCCAAGCTCCAGGAGGTGGCTGGGTGGAGAGAACAAGAAAAACAGGGAACGAGACAGTATTTTAGGCTGTAGTCAAGTCTGAAGGGTAAAAATCTTCACGTTTCCCTAAAATCTGATCAGTTGGCTTAAATTTCTACCCATGCTTCTCAACCCCAAAACAATCAGATACCTAGCAGAACGTAGCGTAACGCAGTGTGTATTTACATTGCTCCCCCAGATAAATTTTTACCTACGATGGGAAAAAATGTCACATCTGCCAGGCTGTACATCAATTATCCATCTGTAGAATGTGCTGCACTTGCCAGTTCTGTACTACACACACACCTACAGCTGCCAAATCACTGGAGCCCTGAAGTGCCTTTTGTGCTATGCACAATTACACCAAGTATGTGAGAGTGAAGAGGAGATGCTCTGACTCAGCACAGAAACTGTTTTTTCCCAAGTGCTTAAAATGTTATATAAACAGGAAGTCAATTAGGTATCAGGAAATTCCAGAGCCTCTAGCTCCAAGAAAGCCTAGATTAAAGGATACAATTTACATATCCTAAGGCAAAGGTCTGCCACTGGGAATACCTTACTATCAATTTCCTCAAACTTAACTTGAGGGAGAACTGTCTGATGCGGAGAGAAAGAGCACTTTAGTCATCTTTTTAAGAGGAAAAAGAAAAATCAAAAAGGGCCCGTACTAGTACTTGATCATGTCAGGAAGTGAATCAACCTGAGGGAAACTCCTTGATTTATTACAAATCCTGCTCCATCAATCACTGCTTTATGCAAGACCTCCCTAATAAATTGTAATGTAAATTGTAAAACACTCCTGCTTCACAACCTAAACCCAAAGTAATGTGCTTAAGGTGAAGATATAACAATAAAACCCTATGTGTGATCATCATCATCATCACCTCAGCCTGGGTAACTTCAAAATGACCATCAATGTTTGCACTGATTGCTTTAAAACTGCTGACAGACTGGGGGGAAAAAACCCAACACAACACAAGCCAACAAACAACCCAGCACACCTTGTACACGTTGGTGAGGCACACGACAGCAAATACAGGGTCAGACACACATCTCAGGAACTGTTCCCTCTCCCTCCCCCCTAAAATAAACACTTAGGAAGCAAAAACATGGATGGGGAAACACTTATGTTAGTGATGGCTGACAAAGACACAATATTGGTTCAGTAACCTAAACATGCTGTAATAATCAACAATAATCTAATCTACAAGTGACTTAAGTCACTCATTTAAAAAAAAAAAAAAAAAGCCCTTATCCATAACTTACTAATCATGACATAAACCCAGTATTACAATGCTTTTCCCTTTCTTATTCCTACAAAACTACCAATGTGATTGAAAGGGAAATCCCTTGAACAGATCTCTTCCTTCTAAGTTTTGCCCATTATGTACCTCCAAAGCCAAGGCTGTCTTGTCGTAGGCATTAGGGACTCGCTTCTGGATAACCCGGGCATAAATAGGGCCATTCTGAAGGTTAGGGAGCGGAGTGTTGATGCTGGGCTGGGCATAGGGCCCTGGCTCCGGCCCACCCAGTGGTTGTGGGTGGGAACTATCCTGGTTACCTCCAATCAGAGTAGGGACTGAAGCAGAGGAAGGGATCTTCTCGACGTAAGGAACAGGTATCATTCCCCTCTTCCCTTCGCTGTCTTCTGCATTCCACCACTGCTCTTCAGGCTTATCCCAGATTTTCAGTATGTCTCCTTTCTTAAATGGAAGATCTTCCTCATCGTTTCCATTAAAGTCAAAGAGAGCTCGCACATACTCAGCCTCCTCCTGCCTGAGGATAACACCACTATTCTGCCTGGACCGGGAGATTGGTTCTATCAAGGTTGTAGTGTCCAAATAGTGTATTTTGTAGAATTCCAGTAAAGATGGCAAAGAATCAAACTCTTGGTCACCTATTCGAAATCTGGTGGGGTTCGACCCTGAAAAAAGAAGGCAACATGTCAAAGAGAGCATACAACAATTAAAGCTGTAAATAAACATTTACAGAGAAGCATTTCTATAGTGAATTTGGTATCTTTACATCAACATTCATCATATTCAGCTTTTAGACCATTTTTAATCTAAGACAGCACTATCATGATCATGAGGATAGAGTTTGGGTTTAAAAGATTTTGTCAAAGAAGGAAAAGAGTAACTGTTTGGCACTGCCAAACTTCCTGAATTAGGATAAAAGTATCTTTGTTTCTTTCAATGTTATACGGACCCAAGAAATGAAAATGTTCAGTGCATCTTTCTCAGGAGCCTGCACCATTTTCGGTGACACATAATACCCTTTTTCCTGCTTTATACTCTAAATATAGGAAGTAAATGAAATTTTGGTACAATTTCAAGGAAATTATTTTTTTTTAAACTCTCTTTTGCTGTTCAGATTTACTTCCAAAGGACAACACTGCAATAACGATTATTTACCTGCTGTAATGTACCTCGGGTTAAAGGTACGGACACTGTAGAAAACTGCTTAGCACAGCAGCGAAAAAGTGATGTGAATGAGCAAATGAAGTTACTTTTCATTTTGATAAGAGGAACCATTAAAGAAAATTATCTACATTTCATGCAATGCAAAGCAACAACATATATTTTCATAATAGGTATGACACAGCCTTTTAATCTCAAGTCTTGTAATTTCTTTGCCGTGTTTGTCAGACGGAGCCTAAGCTATAAATCCAAACCCCAAATACACCGAAATACAGACGATGTTCATATTCAAGCCATCGCAGGCATCAAAGTGCAGAACATCCATTTCAATTTTCAATCAGTGTGCTGGGCTTTTTTTCCGTTTTACGTTCTTCAGCCGGGGAAAAACACACACATGACGTTCTATTTCCACCCTACCCTGTGCAATCAGTTATGGGAAGAATCGTGGAAGGCTGGGGGAGGGTAGAGGAGATGAAAAGATTTATGCTTTAATGAGTAACTCTTTTAGCAAGGAAGAGATGCTTACTTTGCAAGTCTGTTTTCTCTGCAGGGAATATCTAACAGTTCCGAGACTCAGCTCTGGAGTACAAAGCAAACAGAATCCTTCAAACTGTCACTGATCCAAACCCCCCTTCAAAGTAGCACTGTCAGCATGGAAAGCTGACATTACAACAAGCTCTTTCAAGAGAGCAAAAAGGGGTTCTAAGGGAGAAAAGGGCAGATTCAATAAGCTCAACATAGACAAACACCCGATAAATAAGTTTTGAAGTATCCTGAAGGAACATAAACACTAGTGAGGCTGGTTACAGGAAACTCAAAGCAGCAGAACTAAGCCCTCGGAAAATGCCCATTTGCATGCATTAACAGCCCTGAAAGGCTTTCAAAAGAAATGAATACAAACACAGCGAGCCAAGAAACAAAAGCAATATCCTCAAAAAATTGTAAAAAACCAAATACCAACTGGCATCACCAAGAGATAAGGAAGTTAATGTAATTATCAGTACGAAATACGAACCCAGCATGGGAAGAGAAGTAAGATTCCATCTTATTCTCCCAAATTGTAACGCCGAGAAGTTGCAAAACTCTCAACTTTTGTTGCTGAGATGTAACTTACAGCTCCAGACTTTGCCAGAACTCTGGAATTTCATCCCAGTGGCACTTCTTAGCTCAGTGGTCTCACAGGAGATGACTTCTGGCTGGACAGGCAGCATCCCTACACCACTTCCAAACAGCTGAAGTTCGCTCCATCAGGGTATGATGTGATCTGGGAATGCTGCACTTCCTCTAGCTTTGGAAGTGGGAAACCACTTCCTTGGCAAGGTGGATTTGTATTTTATTTCCAACCTGTATTTTACCAGCTGTGAGCTTGAACTATTTTGTCCTTTTTATGCCTCTTTTAGCTGAATTTCAGAGCTCTTCTGCTTAAATTCTCCAGACAATCGCCAAGTTGCTGCCTTTGTGTGCTTTGGTAATTAATTTGGATTAAGCCTATAGAAAGCTTGTAGCAAGCAGAAAAGGCATCAAGTTTCAGACCTGCCTGGTGACAGAAACGTGAACATATATCTCCGACTGCTCTAGCCGTGAACCTTTAAGGATCAAGACTTACAGGGACACTTAGGTCAAAAGAAAGAGTCCTAGAAACTTTAAGACTGGGGCAGCAAAGCACTTTGAAGTCACAGGGAGAAGACTAAATCTCAGGGAAGCTCACTGACATGGAACTTATTTCACATGACAAAAATATAGAACCTCAAACTCTAATTTACTCTTGCAAAAGTTGCTACAAGCTGACTCAGTCAGGAGGCTGAGCTCTGTCTCCAGCAACAAAAGAATTCCAAGAAAAATCTTACAAGGCGTAGGGAACGAGCAGCTCATCAGTAACACTTATCAGCCTTGTCAGCACCAACAATCATCACCAGGACGAACAAGGTATTTTGGAGCATCTTTTTTTTCCTTTGGAACAGGTTCATCCTCTTGAATTAATGCACAACAGCCTGAAGTAGCTGCCAAATGTACCTGAATACAAGTTGGACTTTAGGAAGGAAAGTCCACTGGAACATTATGTACAGGGAAGGAGACACTGAAATCAGTGTACTGTATCCTGGAAAATCATACTCTAAAAGGCATTTGGCACAACTGAAGCACAGCCAGAGAACACAGCCACTCCAAATTCAAGGATCAGAGAGACAAACGCCCCCCTTGACAGGACAAAGAGACAAGCTTCAGAAAGGAGAGACATCTTCACAAAGAACACTGCCAGAATACCACGTGCACTTCTAATGCTTTTGTATTAAAAAAAATATAAGGCAGTTACAGAAGACAGGGAAGACCTCTTTGCAACAAGAAACCTACAGGTTTAACCCAAATTAATTACCAAAGCACACAAAGGCAGCAACTTGGCGATTGTCTGGAGAATTTAAGCAGAAGAGCTCTGAAATTCAGCTAAAAGAGGCATAAAAAGGACAAAATAGTTCAAGCTCACAGCTGGTAAAATACAGGTTGGAAATAAAACACAAATCCACCTTGCCAAGGAAGTGGTAAACTTCCCATCAGTTTAAGTCTTGTGTGGATACTGTTGTTCAACTACAAGGTAACGAGCTAGATGATGCTCACATGAAACACAGAAACAATTCTACTCACTAAGGCTTCCAAGCTTTGTCATTTCCTGGTATAATGAAATTCAAAGATTAACAGACTTCAGGCTCAGAGAAATTCCTCAGCTTCTTGGCTGAACTGCAACACTGCTCATACCTGTAGGCCAATGGAATAATTAAGGCAAGATCTAACACAAGGAAGTTACAGCAACAAGGCAAGTGGGTTTTTTTGAGAATCTGAGCAGTTTTCCTTCCTGATCCTGGGAGAGAGTTTTCTTGAGGGCACAAGTCTGAGCAGGACATTGTCCCCATCTTCTGAGGGCTCTCAGGAAGAGCACAAGGCACGGAAAGGTACTTCCAGCTCCTGGAGGAACTTTAGTCACTTCCTATGAAAGCTGGACAAAAGGAGGGCTAAAAATCACCTTCCCTCCTCCACAGCCCCGCAGAGCTGAAGGAAGAAGAGCTGTTCAGTGTGCACCTCCAGCACAGCACTGCTCTGCTGGGTACGGTTACTCCTTTGAGTGAGAAGCTCAAAAGGCTGAATATCATCTTTCTTACTTACTCCATCCTGCTCCATCTCCACTAGGACTTAACCTGACTCCAGCCATCCCAGCGGGTCTGAACAGATAATGAAACCCCTGCTCTCAGAAAGGCCAGGAAAGAGTTAAAATCCAAAGAGTCCCAGAATTAAAGAAAGCTTCAAACCTGGACCCTGTCTGTTCTCTGTTTATGATGCACACTCTCTCCTGACACACTTTGGAACTGTGCTGGCCTCATGTCAATCTGGAAAAGATCGATTATATATGTTTTAAATATTGTACAGACACCGGGGAATTAGGGGTATAAAACACCCAATATTCTACTGCTTGAGAGTGCTGGTAGGTGGTGTAACCACAGAGCAGCTTCTCACTTTCTTACACATCTCAGGGGTTTTACATTTCTCTCCTCACTCCAATTAAATGTTAGCATCACTAGGGAGTTTTCTCTTCATGCCCAAGGTTTGGAAAGCTTTCCCTTTCAGTACAGGGAATGCCTCACAGAAACACAGGTTTTCATGCTTGTGTTTAAACTTAGTCTTTAAAGGTGGTCCCCTTTCCCAACTTACAAAGAGTGTTTTGGGCCAGAAAAGCTGTTTTTATCGCACAGGTACCGAGACATAAGGCTCCCACTCCAAAGTAAGATATCAGAGTGATGTAAGGCAGTCTCCTCCTGAAGCAAATGGGATCCTTGCTCTGAAGGCATCACATTCCAGCCCGTGTGGTTCCCCCCCCGCCCCTCGGGACACCTTTTTTCCTTGTTCTTAAGTACCTTCGTACTCATGCTGAGCAAAACAAACAAGTCCCATGAACGCCCTATGAAAACATAAAAGCCCAATGAGTGGCTCCTGGCAGAGCTCTGAGCACACGGGGACACACAGGAGTCACTGACTCACTTCTGCAGACAGAGGATGGGAGAAGAGCAGAAGTCTAATGCGGGCACTTCCCAAGCTTCCACTAGTTTGCATTTAAATATATTTTGATTTCAAAATAAAAGAGGAAAGAAAACCAAAACCCAACCCAAACCTAACCCCCAAAACCCCAAGCGTCAGAGTTAAACCACACTGCTCACCCACACCCAAAGCCACTCCATACAGGGTGTGGAATATTACCCTGGATGTGTGGCTATCATCCTGTAAGGATTTTATGATTCCAGGAAGTACAGTCACAATGGAAGTGACTTAGAATCCTAAGCATCATGTTCTTGAAACTCCCAGTGAAAACACCAGTCTCTGCACTGTATCTGTCACACTTCCCTACTTCACACAAATTTTACTGCACTGTAAGGTTTCTGTCTCCATAATGTTGCACTCTTAATAGAAAGCACATCTTTCTTTGGGTATTTTAGGCATTTTGTTTTAGTGCATATCACGCATTTTTATCCCAAACCCCCATGTCAAATTGCAAACACATGATGTGTTTAGTATTTCTTCTATTGTCTGCTTCCCTCCTAACGCCTGCATGGAGCACTTTGTATTGTTTGGGATTTCTTCAGCCCGTGACTGTGATATTTCATCACAAATTATACCCTAATTCTCATTCAGCTGTTAATCTCCATCCCCAGTGGAAACAGTGCTCTTCTTTCCCATAATTCAGTGATTTCTCCTATTTTTTTTAAACAGCCTTACAGCATTTCAGGAAGAAGTAAGAAGTTAGGATTAATTTTTTCTGTTAATCACCTGCAAGAAGTTAAAAACGGCAGCATGAGGCAAAAGGTGCATCTAACAAAAAGTTCACAAGTTTATTTTATACTTTGGAAATGGAAGAAAGTATCATGTTTTCGTGACATCATGACTTTTAATATTAGGGAAGCCAAAGCTCCTCATCTCATCCACTCTGTCCTGAGGCTTCCCTAAGCCTAAGAGGGGTGTGTTAGAGCACTCATGAATTTCACAAATGCTGAGACCAACAAAAATCAACCCAAGGACCCAACTTGTCATATTCAGATCTCCCACTGAGACCTGTGTATCTGTCAACCAATAAACTGTACCACAACAAAAATGCAGAATTGTTTTTCCTAATGTTTTATAGCTTGACCATAAAAAGCGAGCAGGACAATTTGCAAACACTCACCTCTTTTTACCGCATTATTTTTCCCTATCCAAACATGAAATCATATTCAATCTTCTACCAAAGTTTTCATCTCCCTCCCATTGCAGAACAACCCCACACTTACTTTTTTCTGAAAGAACACCTTAATTACACTGTAATTTTCATATACACACTACCAGCATCTTCTTGGGTTTAGTGTGAAAAGACAGCAGTTTCAGCATGGAGGCATGATTTAGTTAAAGTTACTAAAATCACTGTAGGAGTGTCTGTAGTGCAAGAGGACAAAATAAAAAGGCCAACTAAAACATAATTATACTTTTTAAGTTATATTAAGCCTACTGTGCCACCAGCTCATACAGCTACTCTTTTAAAACAGACAGACATTTAAAACAGGAGAATTACATGATTTTGACCAAATTCCACAATGTTTTAGCTCCCATAACTTAAGTCAGCTCATAGAATGTCACAAAACGAGCTTAAGGATATAAAACAAAAAAGTCAGGATGGCTGAACTGAAGCGATACTGCAAGAACAGGGAAACACTGTTTTTCCAGAGATGAGCTGCTCCCCAGAAATCAGCTGCCCAGAACTGAAAGCCACGATCCAATGGTTTTCACCACTACGGTCTTTAAAGTCCTATCGGGCCAATTCCACAACAAACCATCCTGGTAACTTAAGTCTGCTCTACACAGCACCAGCCATCCACGGCAGCAACTACTGCACCAAACCTCTGCAAAGCTACAGCAAGAAAACTGTCTGCACAGATGTGAGACAACCCACCACATTTTGTGGCAAACCATCTCACTGCCCACAGCGGCAACGCCTTACGCTTGACTTCCAGCTGAATTCAGCCACTTCTACCTGTGGAGCTTTGTGACTTGAGTGCACTCTGCACTCTTCGCAACCTTGGTCCCTTATTCCAACCACAGACCTACATCAGAAGTGACTGTTCCTGTAGAAATTCATATAATGTTTACCTTCCGCCAAATAAGTTTACCAAATCTCTTTTTGCACAGGTTTACTACACTTCAAAAATTGTCCAGCGGCTCCTTTGTGAGGCGCCAGCAACAGACCCACATCACTTTGCATGCATTAATATCCAAAGTGGAGCAGTTCCACTACCAGCTTCAGTAATTCCCACAGGAGGGATATTGCAGGTTCTCACACATCCAAGGACTCTGCATTGCTGGGGGTTCATTTAGTTGCACTAAACAGCAAAAACGCTGCTTCTCATGACACAGTTTTCCCCCTGACACCGCTAGTACCTTATGCTCTGTAAATGTTACGCTTAAATACGTTTTCATATTAGATGCTCGGCTGATGAGAAATAACATCAAACTTCCCCCTTCGAGTGGAAGAAACCCTGGATTTCGCATCCAATTTAAAGCAACAACAGCCACTGCATCCCGAGGAGTCCCCACTCCTTAAACCACCCGCTCGGCACTCAGCCTCACGCCCGCCTGACAGCGCAGCGCTGCCTTGTCAGAAGGCACACTCCGGGACGACACTTGCACAGAACCATCTCCCGGCCGGGGTGACACGCGAACCCCACGAGCTGTCGTCAACCGCTTTGGTAAAACAAAGGCGGCGGGAGGCTGAAGCCGCAGGGTCTCCCCGGCCGCCCGGCTCCGGGACGTGTTTCATGTGGCACCGGGAAGGCAGGTGCGGGCGGACGGCTCAGCCCCAGCTGCGGAAGCACGGCTTAATTCCACCACAAAGCGCTCCACGCCTTCCAACACCGCCCGGGCGCCGAGCGGAGCCGCCCCGGCTGCCCTGCCCGGGGCTGGGGGGCACCGCCAGCCCTGGGGGTCACTCACCCAGGGCCCCGGGGCCCTCGCCGCCGGCCCGCCGGGCTCCCGCCGGCCCCAGGCTGTTGACGATGTAGTGCGAGACGCGGGAGCTCTCGGACACCGACAGCACGAAGTCGCCGGGGATGGTGCCGGAGTCGCGCACCAGGAAGGTGCCGTGGCGCTGCCCCTGCAGCAGCGACACGGCCTCGGCGCGGCTCAGCCGCCCCCAGTACCAGCTGGCGCGGTCCTCGGAGTCGAACTGCCCGGCCATGGGGGCCGCGCTCCTCCCCCGCCCGCGGCCGCCGCCGCCCGCGGAGCCGCTTCAAAATGGCGGCCCCGGCCCTGACCTCACCTACCGGACGTGACCGCGCGCGGGGGCGTGACGTCATCTCCCCGCGCGCGCGGGAGGCGGCGGGCGGGGGGTGGTTCGGCTGTGAGGGAGGGCGGCGAGCGCGGAGGCGGGAACGGGCCGTGACCGTTCGGAGCCGCACAATCCCCGAGTTACAGACTCGGGTTGGACAAGACATCAGGGAGCGTCGAGTCCAACCTATGACCGAT
>VXAY01004424.1:231686-271261 GCA_013399855.1 Oxyruncus cristatus | reverse complement strand
AAAAAAAAAAGACAAAACCAACCACCAGATGTAGCCCCCAAGGGCTGAAATTTGTTCCTGGCCCGGTGAGTGGTGGCAGTGACTTTATTAACACAAACCACAGTAGCAATTTAACATCATGGAATAAATGAGGTTGGAAAGGACTCATGGAACTCATTTTATGTCCTAATCAGTGCAGGTCTAATTAAATCAGGTCACTGAGGGCCATGTCCAGTTGTGTCTTTGACAGCTCCAAGGAGGAAGGAGGCCAAGAGGGCCATGCTGTCTAAGGATTTGGGGAAGGATGAGAGCCTGTTTCCAAGGTCTGGCACAGCCTCCATGGTCTAACACCATGTGGAGACAGGCAGAGGAGTGATGGATGGTCCAGCCCTGCAGCCACGGTACTCCTGAATTTGGTAGGGAAATGGTCTTGGCCATGGTCTGCACAGGCCTGGAGGGTTGTGCTGAGAGAGCTGGGGGTGTTCACCTGGACAAGAGAAGGATCTGGGGAGACCTTAGAGCCCCTTCCAGTGCCCAAAGGGGCTCCAGGAGAGCTGGAGAGGGACTGGGGACAAGGGTCTGAGAGACAAGAAAAGAGAGAATGGCTTCAAACTGCCAGAGGGCAGGGTTAGATGGGATATTGGGAAGGAATTGTTGGCTGTGAGGGTGGGGAGGCCCTGGCACAGGGTGCCCAGAGAAGCTGTGGCTGCCCCATCCCTGGAAGTGTCCAAGGCCGGGTTGGATGGGTCTTGGAGCAACCTGGGATAGTGGAAAGTGTCCCTTCCCATGGCAGGGGGGTGGAATGAGATGGACTTTAAGGTCCCTTCCAGCCCAAACCATTCCATGATTCTGCCATTCTGTGACCTATTGTGATTCCATGATTCTGTGATTCTCTGAGATACATGATGGTTCCTCCAGGAATCCGTACCTGTTGAGAGAGCCTTGAAGATTTGTTGAATTTGGAATTGAGTTAAAGGAATCCTGAGTCTGAACAGGAGCACTGGAAGGATAAAACCAAGCCTCGTGCTCACCCCCATCCTGGTTTTGCAGTAGCCCCCCAAGATGGTCCTGCACAGGTTGGAAACTTGACAGCAGAGCAGGTCAGAGCCCTTCCAGTCTTTGGGACACCTCATGGTGGTGTTAGACCCCAACATGCTCAGATCCTTCATGGAAAACATCCTCCAGTGTTTAGCCAGCCAGGAACCCTGGGGGACGGACAACCTGTCCCAGAATTCTCTCCCAGCACGAGAGATTTCCAAGGGCTGTGGCAGAGGAAGGGGTGTGAGTTGCATGTGCTGGATGGGAGCCACCAGCCTCCAGCCAAAGGACACGTTCTGCTCCACCAATCTGTTCCCTGTTTTCCCTCGTTAATGGCACTTCCATGCTCGACAGTTGTGATTTGAATAATTTGGACTGATTAGTGTTTACACAGAAACATTGGGAGGAAATGAAACCACACTAGAGCCAGCAGCCAGCTCAGGGCTCTGAAATGCTGGGATTTGGGGGGTTTTCTAAAGAAAGGGGCTTACACCACCTGCAGACTCGTTTCACTTCCTGTCTGCAGGTTTAGTCACCTTGAAACAGGTGACAACTCTGACCAAGGGGTGCAGGTCTCAAAGGCAGTTGGGTTTTGAAGGTTTCGAGTAAAACTGGTTGCTGGCTGGAGGACAGGAGATGCCTCGCCGTTGGCACTGAAGGAAGGGCAGGGGTGGCAGCGCCTCGGAGCGTTCAGTTCCCCCAGAGCTCAGCCAGACCAGCTGGGCAGTGCCTCTGCCCTCTTGCTCAGCCCCTGCATCGCTCCAAACAAGGCCAAGACGTGGTGCACCCACAGCCAGGAGAGCAAGGATGGGCAGGAAACAGGGGGATGGAGGAGAGAAGGTAGTGAAAAATTACACCTGAGAGACAAAAGGGACCTAAGAAGAAAAAGAAAATAAGAATTGTGGGATTATGTGGGAGTCTTGTGTCAAGGGGTAAAAGCAGCCTCGGAGCCGTGGGACGCAAATGTGAGCGCTGCAAAGATTCACCCATTGCATGGAGCTTCTTTGCCTTTTTTCCTGATCAAAGACCATTTTTCAAAGGTTGCTGGGGAGCCAGAAACCCTTTTAGTGAATCCCCTGCCTTCCTTCATCTCTGCAGGCAGAGAGGCCTTATCAGCTCTTTTCCTGGGAATGGAGGTCCTGCCCCCTTCTTCAAAGGTGTTGGTGGAAATTGTGATCCTGGAAAATTTCATGTGCAAAGCCAGGAAGGTTCCTCCTCCTCAGTCTCCTTTTGGCACTGGCCACCTCTGTTTTTTTCTCATCTCCCTGGGGCTCAGCAGTCACTTGAGCTGGTTCAGACAGTCCCAGGAGTGTCCTGGTACCTCAAATTGGAGGTTGTTCAG
Organism: Oxyruncus cristatus; assembly: GCA_013399855.1. Taxonomy (NCBI): domain Eukaryota; kingdom Metazoa; phylum Chordata; class Aves; order Passeriformes; family Cotingidae; genus Oxyruncus; species Oxyruncus cristatus. Next base: position 268,902 of record VXAY01004424.1, on the reverse strand, counting down.
CCTGGAGAAGAGAAGGCTCTGGGGAGACCCTTCCAGTACCTCAGAGGTACAAGGGAGCTGGAGAGGGGTTTTGGACAAGGGATGGAGGGACAGGACAAGGGGGAATGGCTTCAAACTGTCAGAGGTCAGGGTTAGATGGGATATTATGAAGAAATTCTTTTCTGTGAGGGTGGTGAGGCCTTGGCACAGGTTGCCCAGAGAAGCTGTGGCTGCCCCATCCCTGGAAGTGTCCAAGGCTAGGTTGGATGGGGCTTGGAGCAACCTGGGACAGTGGATGGTGTCCCTGCCCGTGGCAGGGGGGTGGAATGGGATAAGGTATAAGGTCCCTTCCATCCCAAACCATTCCATGATTCTGCAGAATTCCTCAGAGGAACAGTTGAAGGGGGAATATCTCAATGCAGGGGAGGATCTGGATAACCGCGGTGGAGCTTTTTCAGCTTCCTCAGTTCCTAGTGGAGCTCTGAGTGCAGCAAGACTGGTGAGACACAGGATTCCCCAGCAGAGAGGGGCGGGGATGGGACCACCGTGAAGCTCCAGGGATCCTTTTGTGCTTTGGTTCCTGTAGTATTTCCCCCTCTCTTCCAAAACCACCTTGCAGCTTCCCTCCCTGGCATTCACCTGAGGGCGTTTCCCACCACCCTCCCTCTCCTGTAAGCCCCAATCAACTGGGAAAACCAGGAGATTTAACAGAAACTGAAATAACCAAATCCCAAATTCCCTCTCCAAAGCTGATCTTTCATCTGAGGAAGGGAGCAGCTCCCAAGCCCCCTCAATGCCTGTCAGGACTGTGAGCCAAGTACTGATCCCATCCAGGGGATATCTCTGATCTCCAGCAGCAAGTGGAGGGTAAAACCCTCAGAGGACTAAAGAAACCTTCCTGTATTTATGTATTTATTTGGCACTGTGTGCGTGGGCTTGTTTGTTTGTGTGTACAGGGATTTCTGAAGGAGCACAGGTTTGGATTTCCTTGCTGGCTCTTTGTTTTTTTTCCCTGAAAAGACCAGACTTCACCCCTCTGATTTAGGTGGATCTGAGTGTTGGCAGTGCCCACACACCCCCCAGGTGCTTCCTCGGTGTCTCTGTGGCTGGTTGAGCAGATCTTGGCTCCTCCTGGGTGTCCGTGTCCTCTGTAAACGAGGGAAGAGCCAACATTTCTGCCTTTTCCCTCCCTGCCAGCAGATGATACTGCCAAGGAAATGCAAAATCACTCCTTCCTGGCTGCAGGAATTAATAACCAGCTTATTGAGACAAACGACACCCGGCTCTGCCTGTTCATGGCTCAGCAAGCTCCAGTTCTCCTCTCCCAGCGCTCTCGGCTCTGCATGTAATGCAGAAGGAGATGGAATGCTGCTCCCAAGGGGGAATTGTCTCCCCCTGAGACTGCAGCTTCCTCTGTCTTCCAAGGTCTCTATCCCTGCAGGATTTCTGGGCGCTGTGACGCACGTCCCTGCCTTCCCCCACCTTCTGCTCTGCTTCCCAGCCGGACTGTGGGCTCCCTCAGGATGTCTTTCCACAGCTCTTTGGGAGGAGGGGCGTCAGTCTCCAGAGGAACTGTGAGGATCCGGGTGGCAGAAAGAGGAATGGACACAGGGAATCTCTCCAGGGGTCACAGCAGGGTCCCTTGCACCCACCCTGCCCAAAGAGAGGCGTTTTAGGGAGAAGTTGTGAATGCAGCACCTCTGGAGTGTTCCCTCAGCGTCCTCACCCCTGGAGTCAGGGACACCACGGAGGACACCCCAGCCTAGTCTTTAACATCCCTTGCTGTTCCTCTCTGCTATTCCTCACTCTTTTCCCAGCATCCTTTTACTTTCTGATGCCCACGGTGCAAAAGCTAAGTTGTGTCATCAGTTTTACGCTGATTCCCTGGCGGTTTCATCCCTTGCTCCCTGGGATTTGTGGAGAGACAGGTCTGCAGCTGTCATACTCACCTCCTTCAGGGCCACTTGATGCAGCCAGGGGTGCCAGAAGACAAATCCAGGCCTGGTTAGTTCACGGGGGTGGATGTAGTTAGTCTCCAGCATGTGTTAGAATCCTAAAGACATGAAATAATTTGGGTTGGAAGGGACTTTATACTTCAACCCATTCCACACCCCTGCCATGGTCACCTTCCACTAGCCCAGGTTGCTCCAAGCCCCGTCCAACCTGGCCTTGGACACTTCCAGGAATGGGGCAGCTCCACCTTCTCTGGGCAACCTGTGCCAGGGCCTCCCCACCCTCACAGCCAACAATTCCTTCCCAATATCCCATCTCTCCCTGCCCTCTGGCAGTGGAAAGCCATTTCTCCTTGTCCTGTCCTTCCATTCCTTGTCACACATCCCTCTCCAGCTCTCCTGGAGCCGCTTTGGGCACTGGAAGGTGCTTTAAGATCTTTCTGGAACCTTCTCTTCTCCAGGCTGAACAACCCCAACCCTCTCAGTCTCCTCTGGATAAACACACTGATGGAAAAGTACTTGAGAAACATTTGTGGGAATGTGACATCTCTGAGGTTCACTGCTCTGTCCGATTTGGATGAGGAGGTTCCAAAGTTGTTTGGAGGGAAAGGGGGGTGTATGACAGTGGGATACAAAATCAGTGTCATTTATAAGTGTTGTAGGAATAAAACAAACACTCCAGAAGCAGCCTGTGCATCAGCAATCACAACTGATGCCAGGAGAAGGAAAATCAGGACGAGTGGGGAAATTTTCCAAGGTGCAATTAATCAGATACACCAAATAAATCACAGCTCTGCCTCCGAGGAAGCAGCAGAAGCAGAGAAGGAGAGAACGAGCCTGAGCCCCTCTCCCTCCTTACACCCAATGTGCAAATCCATCCTGAGCAATTTCTGGAGCAGCAGAAGGTCAGTAATTGATTTGGAGACACGGGTTTCTGAGTACATCACGATGCAGATGTGCTTCCCAGCCCGGCACAGCTCCCACTGCAGCAAATGAGCTCGGAATATGAATGGAGCGGGGAAGGAGAACATTCTTCCCTTGACAGGGGAACACTGGGGAGACAAAAAACCCTTTCCATGCTGAATTAACTCACTTTTGTCTTGAGTTGCAACCCTCTTCCCTCCCTCCCTTCACTCCCCAGAGCAAAATCACCTTGCTGGGCTAAAAGGAGGCAGGAGAAGGGGAGGAGGGGATTCACCAGGGCTATTTTCCCCTTATTTTTTGAAGCTGCTTGCTTTGGAAATGTCCCTGCAGTACCAAAAATCAGGGCAGCTCTGTTGCTCCTCATCTCATCCCCCCAACTCAGACATCTTTTGGGAAGGATGGAGAGTGAGATGAACCTCAACCCGGTGGAGTGGGGAATGGCTGCTCCTGGCCGTGGTGGCTGAGCACTGGCCCAAGCACATGTAACAGGGACAGCTTCCAGCCCAAATTGGAGCCTAAATCTTTGGGAGCCCTTAAAAAACCTCCTGACTCCTGGACTACCACATCCTCCTCAGGGGTTCTAGAAATTCAAGGAGAGGATAAGAGAAATTCAGGCAGTTTGGTCTATCCATAGCAAGTGAATGAAACCTCACTCAGGAAAACCTTACACCGATGTTAGAAGCTGAAAAAGGGGGGCCCACGGTGAAGATGAACAATAAAAATGAGAACCTGAAGAGAACAGGTTGGTTTCACCCTTTCCCACTGAAACCCTGTGCCCACTTGGCCCTTGCCATGATGAGGATTGGCCCAACTCATGTGCCAGCAAAGGCTCTTGGGATGATGACACCCATCCTTCAGGGCCTGGATGGAGAGCCATGGCTTTGTGCAGCGTGATCTTGCTGATCCAAACCAGCTACATCTCTGGTTTACGGGCTTTGGTACCTGAACACCACAACCTTGGAGTATAAAACAGTTGCTCACAGAAGTGACAGTGCTGGGAGCTTTTGCTGTGGTTAAAAAAAAAAAAGCTCAGACGTCCTCTAAGCCGGGTTTGCAGGTTTTAAGCCCAGCCTGCCTCCTTAGCAGCTCTGGATTTTTCAGTAGTGGAGTTGGATGAGTGCCTCAAGAGCCATTTTGAAAAATTCAGGAACAAAAAAAGGAATGTGGTGCCCAGATGAGCTTTGGGTAGCTGGGTCTCCATCCCTCAGCACCCCTGCAGTGCAAAGATCACCTCCTGCCTGCTGCAGGCTTCAAGTTCCCATGTATACAGTGCTCCAAAAGGAGGCATCCCCCGGGATCCAGCCAGTGCAGGATAAGCACTAACCAGAGCAGAGAAATATCTGGGAACGTGACTAAACAGTAGAGTAGGCCCAGCACAGTTATTCTTTATTTCTTCTTTTATTATGTCCTCTCTTTTAATGAGATCTGCACTGAAACAGAAGACAGATGGGCTGGGGGAGCTGAGACCATTTTCTTCTCCCCCTCCTCGTTATTTGTACAAAGAGGTGCTGCAGGGAAAGGCAAATATTTGACTGTTTGGGATGTGGGGAAAAGAGGTATTGAAACGTGAGCCAGCAAACAGCTCCTGACTCAAGCAGGGCTTTCTGTGGCACTGACACAATCCTCCATCAGAGGGGCTGGAGTGGGAGGTTCTGGCAGCCAGCTGGAAGGCAAGACTGGATGAAGGACACCTGCATCCTTTTCAAGCGTGTGCCCTCACCTCAGTCCCACAACTGAGGGTGTTTCAGAGGGAATAATGTGTTGGAAGGGAGAGGAGCTGGGAAACAGCAACGCAAGGAGTGGGCTTGAAAAACGGGTATAACGGAGGAAAGACGGATTTGAGAATGAAATATGTGAGGATCTGACTTCTGACAGTGACGTTGCTTTGGTACCAAAGAGATGCACTTCACCTGCTCTTCTCCACCCTCCAACCTGCCTGTGCTGGGAAGGACCACCAGGACCCTGTCCCTGGGCCCCTGCTGAGGTCACAGAAGCACCACACAGGTGTAGGGACAAGGTGGCTGGAGGTCACTGACAGGCTTGGCCCATCTGACAGCCCATGCAGGATATGTACCCAGGGCTGGTTTGCAGCCCCACTCTGGAGCATGGGCATAAAATCATAGTATCTTAGAATAATTTAGGTCGGAAAAGACCTTTAAAATCATCTTCTTAAAACATTCCTCCAGCACTACCAAGCCCAGAAGTAAACAATGTCCCCACGTGCCACATCTACAAATCTTTTAAATCCCTCTGGAGATGGTGGTCCCACCATTGCCCTGGGCAGCCGTGCCAGGGCTGCACAACCCTTTCCATGAAGAAATTGTTCTTAATATCCAATTTAAACTTTCCCTGGTACATGTTCAGCTCCATAGCATGGCTGTGCCCCTCTGTGCTCTTCAATTATACCATTTATTTATTTATGAGGAAAAGCTGGGAGAGCTGGGGGTGTTCAGCCTGGAGAAGGGAAGGATCCAAGCAGACCCGAGAGCCCCTTCCAGTGCCTAAAGCTGCTCCGAAAGAGCTGGAGAGGGATCTGGGACAAGGGATGAAGGGAGAGAACAAGGGGAATGGCTTCAAACTGCCAGAGGGCAGGGAATGATGGGATATTGGGAAGGAATTCTTGGCTGTGAGGGTGGTGAGGCCTGGCACAGGTTGCCCAGAGAAGCTGTGGCTGCTCCATCCCTGGAAGTGTTCCAAGGCCAGGTTGGACAGGGCTTGGAGCAACCTGGGATAGTGGAAGGCGTCCCTGCCCATGGCAGGGGGCTGGAATGAGATGAGCTTTATTTTCACCATTCTGTGATTCCATCTTTAGAACATGTTGCCTGTACACACACACACTCGTGCCCAGCATGCTCCTGGAAGCTGATCCCCAGCCAGAGCCCTCTTTACATGTCTGAGGCCAATTAATGGGTTTTGGCAGTCAGACTAATAAATTATATTCTCTCTATAGCAGTGCACGGAGCCCTCAAACCCCCAGGCTCTTCGACATGCCATTGCCTTCCTGAATTCCTGGTGTCAGCTCCGATTCCTTGTACTTCCCTGCGAGCATCCTCACATGGGCTGATAAAGGCAGTCGTGCTCTCAGGGCAGCTGGATCACATTTGGCTTTCTGGGGTGGCTTTCCTGACGCTCTCAAAACCAGGGTCTAACAAAAACCAATCACTCAGAGGAAGGGAGGTTTATCACAGATGTTATCCCGTCCTCCCTGGTCCAGGCAAACAGTGGCATCCTGGACACGTCAAGGCGAGAAATGTGCTCCTGGACGTATGTCCTGGGACTTGGAGACGGGTGAAATCCTAGCAGGGACATTTTCATGCAGGGAGGAGTGTTAATGGCTGCGTTTCAGGGGAGCAGGAAGGCTTTGGAGGTTTATCTGAGTTCTGGAGGTGTCCCACAGCTCATGCAGGCGCCCAAAAATCCCAACCCTGCCGTCTGCTCCTGTAAATTCCCCCTGCTCATCACCCACATCCCAAATGTGGCACAATCCAGAGCACATGGGCAACCCTGCAGGAGAGCATGGACAGGTCCAAGCTGCAGCAGCTTGTCATGGAACAGGCGTCCCTGGCACAGGGACACCACTTCATTTCCCAAAATATCCTACACCAGCGAATTTTGGCCCTTGGAATTGGCACAGCCACTGGACAGATGGCGGCAGGACACAGTTCAGGTAGGAAGGCAGCTCCTCCGTGCTCAAAGCCCTCCCTTTTCCCCCTGCTTCCAGCCAAGGAAGGGGCTGGTTAACACAAAATCCATGGCAACCCGGCCAGCAGCCTCGGAGCCAGCTCCTCGCTCCCTCCCCTGCTCGGAATGCTCTGTCTGCCGTGGCACATCCTTCGCTTTTTGCCCTCCTCCTGGATTTCAGAGGGAGCAGCTTTGCTCTTCCCTTCCCCTCCAGGCAGTGCTGGCTGGGGACAGAAGAGGCAGGTTTTCTCCTCACCTGTAAGGGACACCTTTACTCCTTTTCCTACTAATGGGGAACCTCCTGTGTAAGGAGCCGGGCAAGGGATATGCCATCAGGATTCTGGATTGCTCCAGAGGTGGGAAATACCCTGGACTGCCACCCCCAAGGAGATGATTTCCACCTGCAAGCAGCACAGTGGAAAAAAGAACCCAAACAGGCTGTGACTGCAAAAGTCTTCTCAACAACCACCTGGCAATTACAAATCAGGGTGTTCCCCTTAGAAAAGACCCTGCAATAAGGAAAACACCCTACAATAAGAAAAAAGACCCTATAATAACACTTGGGTGTGGTCTCCTTTGAGGTTAAGAGCACTCCTAAAGCAGTGAAACTGTGTTTTCCCTCCGGGACTCACAGTGGGTAGCAGAGTGAGCCCACACTGAGCTCCCTTCTTGTGAACATCCCTGCTAAATCCAGCCTGGAGTCTATGACCTGTAGAGGTCTGCAAAGGCAACCTGCTGAGGACAAACCAACAGGGAGAAGGGAATTTTCCTTTCCAAGCAAAAACAGGCCAGAGGGAACCCCCAAACCCCCATTCTGATCCCTCTCACTGAGCCCACTCCAGACATGAAAACCATTTTAAGAGCAGCCCTTGAGTCCACCCATCTCCCAGGGAAAGCTTCTTCCAGGGAAAAAAGCCTCTGCGATGCATGAAACCCTCCAGATACTTGGACATGATGAAAAGAATCTTTGCATCCCGGGAGGGGGTGTTGGCAGAGCCTCCTGCCATTCCCCTATTCCCTTCGGCAATCACCCTGGGAGACTGGGGTGAGCCCCCGAGGAATCCTGCGCTGGCAAGAGCTTCCCAAAGCCTGGCCAACCATCCCCACATCCCTCTGGATGGTGCCAGCAAGTGAAGGCAAACAACCACGGCAGCAGGAGCATCAACCTCTCTGCGTTGCCTCGCCTGGAGGCTTCGTGTTCACGTGAAAGTACGGAAAAAAAAGGGGCGATCCTTGGCAGGGTGGGAATTTTTTGAGTGCTTCAGGAGGATCTCAGCTGCCTGGCACGATCCACTCGTTGTCTCAGTGTGCCAGCGGTCTTGCTAAAGCCTGCAACGCCGCCTCTGCCTAAAGATAAGCTGCGCCTGCAGTCCGGGCTGGCTGGAGCCCAAGCCCGGCACAAAGAGGGCTTTGTGCGAGCGGGATGAACAAGGGGATGGGGCAGAGGATATTGGAAGCCCGGAGACAAAACGGGTCCCCGGGGGGGAAGCTCAAAGGGGACCTTTCTTGGCGGGGACAGAGGGAGCCGAACATCGCAATTAACGAGCCGCAGGTAATCAAACCCCCGCGGCCGCCGAGCAGCGAAAGGGGAACAAAGAGGCGCAGGGAGGGAGCCGGGAAGTGGAGTAAACACTCCCCAGGGATCCGATGGGAAAGAAAGGCGAGCTAAGCTCGGAGGGGTGGGAGGCTGAGCCACGCTGGCACCTCTCGGGTCTGCCAGGCTTGAACTCATCAAAAGCTGCTGCCAGGCTTGAGCTCATCAAAAGCCACGTTTCCTCTGGGATGTGAGGCCGAGCGCCAGGCTTGGGATGATGCTGATCCACCAGGGAGAGCAAGGGGAGCGGGAGGCAGTGTGGTATTAGGGGAAAAGCGTGGCCCTGTGCTCCTTACAGGGCTTAAAGCCTTGGGGCAGGCTGGGCTGGATGCGTGGCCAAGCTGAGGAAACACAGGCTGGTCTGGTGAGTGGGCAGGGGGCATCTGCAAATCCCACTTGCCACTGACACTGGCTGAAGAATTGCAACTGAACTTTGGGCAAGTGCAAGACCTTGGACTCAGGTCCGCAGAATCATGGAATCACAGAATGGATAAGGTTGGAAGGGACCACGGGAGGTCGACTGGTCCAACTTCCCTGCTCGAGCAGGGTCCTGTGGAGCATGTTGTTGTGTGCAGACACGTTTTGAGTATCTCCAGGGAAGGATATATCCAGAACCATAGAGTATTAGAATGGTTTGGGTTGGAAGAGACCTTAAAAATCTTGTTACAATGCCCTGCTGTGGGCAGGAACACCTTCCATTAGACCAGGTTGTTCCAACCTGGCCTTGGAACACTTCCAGGGATGGGGCAGCCACAGCATCTCTGGGCAACCTGTACCAGGGCCTCCCCACCTTCACAGCCAAGAATTCCTTTCTCGTATCTAATCTAAATCTCTCCTCTTTTAGTTTAAAACTGTTCCCCTTGTCCTATCACTATTTGCCCATGTAAAGTGTTGTTCTCCCTCGTTTTTACAAGCACCCTTTAGGCACTGGAAGGGGCTCTCAGGTCTCCCTGGATCCTTCTCTTCTCCAGGCTGAACACTCCCATCTCTCCCAGACTGTCTCCAGAGCAGAGGGGCTCCAGCCCTCAGAGCATCCTCATGTCCTCCTCTGGACCTGCTCCAACAGGTCCATGTCCTTATGCTGAGGACTCCAGACCTGGATGCAGCACTCCATGTGGGATCTCACAAGGGCAGAGTCCATAAGGAGTCCTTGAGTCAGTGCCTGTCCACCTCCATCAGTGGGCTTGACCTGCTGCTCATAAAGGACAGTTGGGATCAGGAGTGTCAGGTGAGTCTCTGATGACTGGACCTGCATCTGGAGAGAGGCTTGAGAAGCCAAGCTGTGGACTGAGGACTCTGGACCTCATGAGAGCTGAATTCAGCTTATTTTGAGGAACTGGGAGGTTGCTATGAGGGGAGAAGTTGTCCAAGACAGCTGGCTGATTTATATTTAAAGAAAACTTATTCAGAGCTTGGGAACAAACCCTGTCTTTACACATGAAAATCAGGAATTTCAGCACAAAGCCTCCTTGGCTAATTAAGACACTTCTTAGTGAACTGAGCTGCTAAAAGGGAGCATAGAAGAAATGGAAATAAGGAGGGAAAATGAAAGAAGAGTGCAAATGCATGGCTGGGGTACTTAGGGATGAAAGCTGAAGGGCTGAGGACCAGCTGGAGCAAAGATTGGCCAGGGATGCTGAGGGTAACAAAAAGGAGGGGTTGCGAGTGTTTTACCAGCACACTTCAGGGAAAATGTGAGTTAATTGTTGGATGGGGGCAGAGCCTGACAATGGATGATTATGGGAAAGGTTGAATGCCTTTCCTGCCTCAGTTTCTATAGGTCAGACTCGCTCCAGGCTTCTGAACAGAACAGCATTTGGAGAGGAGAACAGCCAGCAGTGGGGGAAGGAAAAGGTGAGGGACTATTTAGTGGAATTAAATGTATTAATTAAATGTATCCATGAGACTGGATGAGAGTCACCTCACTGTTCTGATAGGGCTCTCTGATGTGTCGTGAGGCTGCCGCCTGCCATCTAAAGAAACCTCGTGGTGTCTGGGCTCTGCCCACCCATCAGGTGTCTCCAAGAATTACACATCCTAAGGAAGGGAAAGAGGAGGTTGTGGAGAGCTACAGAGGTCACCCTGACCTTGGGCCCTAGAAAGATCATGGAGCATGTCCTCTGGGAATTAATTTCTGGATACATGAAGAGCAGGAAGCCAAGGAGCCAGGGACTCCAGAGCTGTTTCTGTGGAGGCTGGTGTACAAGCTGCTCTGCAGGAACAATTCTGAGTGAGAAAAGCACGGAAAGGAATCTGCTTTTCTTCTTCAGTGGCAATAACTTTTAATTTGGGTCAGGAAAAGGGATTGCATTTTGGGGTATGAAGAAACTCCTTAGTACTAAAATCCTGGTACTAAATCCTTTCCTTTTCTGCCAGAAGTGGGAAGAAATCACAAACAATGAGGCAAATTTCACCTCACACCGTGGTATGTGGCAAATCCCAAGGCTTGCCTGCACCAAGATCAGTCCCTGTCCTAGTTCATCCCAAAGCTGGGATAAGAAAATGGTAAAAACCCAAAGAAGGGCTTTTCCCAGGCAGTATGGCTGGGAATATAGACCCACATAGCCTTGGTGGAAGCTCTCCCCTTTGCCCAGGGCAAGGGCTCAGCTTGGCCCTTGTGTGGCATCGTGGCTCATCCCACCCAGGGGATGCAGGGGCAGAACTTTGGATGGATGGTTTTCCAGGAACACCACAACACGCCCTCCTTCAGAGAGGTGCTGGAGACAGCTGCTCCTCCCCGTAGAGCCCCTGGAACTTCCTCCACCGTCCTCCCCTCCTGCATGGCAAGGAACTGTCTGATAAATAATTCCCTTTTTTTTTTCTTTTACTGATTACATGTTACTTAGGAAGCATCCTGGCATCCCTGGGACTATAACTCAGAGCAGACTGGCAGCTAATGAAGATAATTAAAATTTTATAGTCACCTTTCTAAACAAGCTGGCCAACCCTCCCCATGGGGGTTTGGGGGGGAGAGGGCTGGGGTCCTCTGTCTGTTGGAAGAGACACAAGGAATGTAGCAACTTCTTCAGGACGTTGCTGGTGTTTGTGCTGTGGTTTTATTCGTGCCTAGGGGCGAACCAAAAGCCTGGGGGGCATTTCCAGGGCATGGATTTCGACCATTCAATGGTCAGGTAGCCCCTGGCATGGTTTAGGCACAGGAAAGCGACCCCCGGGAAAAGATGGGGAGCGTTCACGGGTCAGGGATCATCCCTGAGATGCAGTTTGGGTGTGATTGGTGCTTTGTAATTCATAATATGGACTTGAATAATTTGGTCACTTGGCCTTAGGTCAGAGAATGGGTCCTGGTTGCTCTGGCAACAGCTCTGGATGTGCCTCTCCAGCAGAGTGATCCTGCCACTGGGTGAGAGGCTTGTGTGCCACGAGCCAAGAAAACTTTGTCTCTGCAGCCTTGGCTTAAAAGTGATCTGGGGAACTGTCCCTTCCCAGGATTTATGAGCCATCAGTGGCTGCTGCTTTGTAAGAAAGGCTTATTGCACACTGGCCTGGCCGTGTTTCTTCAAGCAGTTTTTGCAACTCTGTGGGTGAACTGAACAGCACCAGGGTCCCTTCTGTGTCCAGGAGACCATCTGGTACAGCCCAGCTCATGTGGTTAATCCCTCATACTCCAACAGAAGCAGCAGCACCCAGACTGCTTATTTGGGGTGGCCCATGACTTACACCAACTCCTGAGCCATAGCTCCTGGGTTTTTTGAATCAGTTCTAGCTGGACTGGACCAACACCATTCCAGGAACCACACGGACAGTGGATCAGGCAGAGCTCACCCCTGGCAAAAGCCACATTCCAAAGCCACCAGCACCTTGGCTGCAGTTGACAGCACGGGAAGGGGGACAGGGCACTCAAACAAGCTGCTGGTTCCACAGGATGAGTTTAAGGGCATTAAGAACTTGATCCCTCTTATCTCGTTCAAAGCTTTGCAGCAGGAGTTCAATTGTAATTCACCTGCAGGACAAGATTTTGCCTGAAATCCCAGTCCCAGCATCTTCCAGGGTGGTGAAGGAAATGCTGAGCACCCCAAGGTGTTCACACCTGAGAGTCCAGAAGGTCCTCAGACTGAGCACCCACAACACGGGCATCCCACATCTCGTTTTCCACCTTATAATCACAGGATAATCATTCTAATTATCCTTTCTGGGGCGGTAGGAATGAGCTGACCTTTGCAGATCTCCACGGGGCACTGTTAGCAGCATTCCTGCTGAGTTGCCTCCTTGGCTACCCAGGCTGAGAGCTAAAGCAGTTGGGGACAACTCCCTCTGCCTCCCTGAGCAATCCCTATCCCAAAGAAATCCCCTTGTAGCACATGGCAATTTTGGAGCTGCTCCTTCCTACCCCCCCCATTGTTCCTGGGAAGGAGAGACAATGATCTAAGAATGCAAAACTCCTGAAACCCCTCCAGAAAGCTGCAATTTATGAGCAGCCTGTTCCAGCTAGCGGAGGGAACTTGTCAGTGGAACAAAAACATTGTGTAATAACCCCCCTTCTCCCCCTCTTCCTTCTCTGGGTGGGTGGGGGGAGCTGAAACAGCCACCAGGGAGAAGGGAGTGCTGTGGAAGGAGCAGTGGTGAAGCACTGGCCATCTTCATAGGATTATAGGATAGTTTGAGTTGGAAAGGAGCTTAAAAATCATCTCATTCCAACCCCCCTGCCATGGGCAGGGACACCTTCCACTATCCCAGGTTGCTCCAAGCCTTGTGCAACCTGGCCTTGAACAATTCCAGGGATGGGGCAGCCACAGCTTCCCAGGGTTTGGGCTTTGCAGAGCACTCACAGTGCTGGCCCAGAGCACTCAAAAACACATTTAAGTGCTGAAGGCAACAGTGACCAGGATGGTTTGTCTGCCCCAAGGGTCAGAACACAGAGACTCTGTACTATCCACCTTTTGCAAGGATGGGTCAAGTCCGGGTCTTGGCTTCTCTGAATGATGGGTAAATGCAGGTCTTCCCTTAGTCCTTCATCATAAAATAGCCTGAAAGGATGAGAGGTGAAAGCCTGAAACCAAGACTTTTCCCCAAATTTGATCAATGCTTACCTAAATTCCACATCCAACCAACTGCAGCTGGGGGTTCACCTTCACATGATCATCTGAGGCTCGGAGGTGTCTCCTGCCCAGAGAGGTGAGGGAGCTCCTGCTGCTGATCAGCTTTCCAGGTCACACAGAGATAAGTGAGGATTTTAGGAGTGATTTGCACATCTATTGGTGCTGCTCCTCCTTTGGGCTCCTGCACAGCTCCTCTGGACACCATCTGGTTTAAAAGTGATGCCAGAGGGGGGACTTTCCCCCTGGGGTTTTGGGATGTCTCACTCCCTTGGGTGTTTCCCTCAGACACAGCACTTGGTTGTAAAACGTGCAGCGAGGGAAGCGAGTCTGGGTCTGGTTTCAATGTGTCTCCTGCCACCTCCTCCCTGCAAGCCTTTACTTTCCTCCCCCTCCTTCTGTCTTCCTTGATCTAAAATAAAACCCACTCAGCAGACAGCATCAGTGAAATAATCACAGACAGTCTGTGAAATAAACCCACAAGGTGCTGGGAATACTCCAGCTGGGATTTTTTTTTTTTTCCCATTTATGTATATATATAGAAGAGGTTAAACTGTGATAGTTGAAATGCTGTGCAGCACAGGCCATTCGAAAATTCAGTCTTCAAGTCCTGCAGCTGGTCATTCCTTGGCTTTCCTGGTGTTAAGTGTGGCACTGCTGTGGTGGTGTCTCCACTGAATTTAATTAAGGTTCCATGGGAGACCTCAAATCACTCACTGATTATGTGATAGCACTTCCCAGTGCCAAAAGAGTGAGGAATGAGACACTTTCCTGGGAACAATGACCCTTTTGATCATTTCTCCACAGAGGAGAAAGGTCCTTCCCATTAGTAGGTCGGGGCAGGCAGTGCCAGGAAGAAAGGCTGGTTGACCATGAGGTAAAATGTGTAAAATTGCTTTGTGCTCCCTCTTAATTGACCCAAAGAAAGTCAGAAATCAAGGTGGGCCAATTGATTTCTAACTAATTCCTTCACGCTGAAAAATACAGAGCTTTGGGCTGGCTAAAACTTCAGGGATTGAGTCGGGCTGGAAGAGTGGCTGATACCCACTGCAAAAGAGGAGGTGGAAAAGCTTCATTAAAGCTGTTTCAGGGGAAAATTTTTTGGCTGTTCATTGCAAAGCACTGTTTGAATGAAAATGAAGTGTTAATGTCTCAGTTGTAATTTAAGATTTGCAGAACTACTTTTGCAGAATCATGGAATGGTTTGGGTTGGAAGGGACCTTAAAGATCATCCAATCCCCACCCCCTGCCATGGGCAGGGACACCCTCCACTATCCCAGGTTGCTCCAAGCCCCATCCAACATTGCTTTGAACACTTCCAGGGATGGGGCAGCCACAGCTTCTCTGGGCAACCTGTGCCAGGGCCTCCCCACCCTCACAGGGAAGAATTTCCTCCTAAGTAAAGAATTTTAAGTGTAGTATTTAAATTTTGAGCAAAAGCAAAATGTATCCAATTAAAATGCTGGCTGGGCTCCCCCCATCCAAAATTTGCGTTGAGCTTTTCGGGGCACGAAAAGGATAATCTGGAACTTTATCTTTTACTTAGCCTGGAGAAACCCGTGGGTTTTCCAGTCTGGCCACCTAAAATAGGTAACTTATTCCCATGGACAAGTTTCAAACTCGCTCTTTTGTTTTCAGCAAGGAATGGGTCTCCCTGCTGGGTGGCTGCGGCCAGCCCTTGAATCGACATCCAGAAGATTCCTGCTTCAAACTGATGGAGCAGCAACCACTGGTGCTCCAGGTGGGAGGTACCACAGCTTTGATTTTTTGGTCCACCCATCGGTAACATTAAAAGGCATTTTCAGGATGTAACCCAGAATCCTCAACCTTGATTTCCACCAGCCTTTCTCTACAGGTATTATAGGTTATTTAGGAATGGGAACGTGGCTCTGAGCCACCTGTACAAGGAGAGGAGCCAGAACTCGAGGGGATGAATCATCTCACTGCAGACAGCTGAGAACGGAGGCTCCTTTCTGGGAATACTGTGGTGGGAACAGTGACCTGTACTCATGTTTCTTAAGGCTGACCTTACATGTGGATGACTCTTTTAAAGCAAAGTTCAGCAAAAATCAGACATATTTCTATTTATTTTTCCTTCCTAACCTGATATATTTTGTAAGCGCCTGGACCTACTTTTCACTCAGTGGCTGAGTAACATAAAACATAAAAGAGTGAGATTTTTTTTTTTGGCTTTTTTTCCACGTACATTTTTGTCCAAATATGCCATAAGTGCTCCCACCTTTACTTCCTCCCATCCCCTCCATTTGCAAAGTGGATCAAATGCTGATGGAGCCATGTGTGGATGCAAAAACCTGCTTGGAAACCTTCCACACCTGTAATCACCCTTGAACACACCAGGCTGGAGCTGGAGATACAGAACACAGTGAGAGACCAGAGGCAGAAATCAATACAGACAGAGTTTTATAATTAAAAAATTGTGCATTTCAACAAACAGCTGGCAGTTTTAACCATCCCCCATCCCCCTCAATGCAGAAAATACATGTCTGGAACTCAGACATCTGATATTTCTAATGCCACGTGTAATGACCTCCTCAGACTGTGCTTGTATTAACTCCTGCATTGGGCCACCAGACAACAGCCCAAAGGCAGGTCCACCCTGTATCTACTCTATTTGACCCTAGAGAGAACCAATCCCCCTCTTCCAAGGCATCATTTTCACTGAAAACCCATCGTTACTACATTTGGACTGAGAAAATGCCTCTGAAAATCAACATGTGGGACATCAGTGGATTTACTTGCATCAAAAAAGCAAACAAAGAAGACTTTTGACGAGGTGGTTTGGTTTTGTTTTTTTTTTCCAAGATGCCCGTGGGGAAATAAGGCTACTTCTTTACTAGCAAACTAAATGGCACTGTGGCTGGTTGTCTTGTCCAGAGGCCAAGAACCCAAATAAACCTTCACCCCCTGGGCAGCATGAGGTTCAGCACCCAGGCACGATGCTGATGGACTGACTGGTATAGATAAAGCCCCAGTGTCCAAAATTCCTCCTTCCTTAGCAGAAAGAAAAGATACTCAATGAGCTTTGAAGTGGATGGAGAGGCATGGCCGAGGGGTTGTGTATTACGGGGGATAAAGGCCTGGACTCGACTCCAGAGCCCCCAGCCCCACATGGATATGAACCCCTCCATGGTGTTAATTTATCCCTCCCACGGAGACCTGTGGAGGCACATGAATTATTTGCCTTCTCTGCGTTGGCCTGAACTCCCTGTGGAACCCCAAGCCTTGAAGCCTCGTCGCATCTTCCCAGGCACGTCGGAGTCTCATCGGATTCTGGTTCACGTCACGTTCCGGGACAAAGGCATGAGCCCACCCCTCAGCTTCCTGTCCCGACGGAGGCGTCCTGTGGGCTCACATGCACACACACAACAGCTTACACGCACACACAGAGCTTACAGACACAGCCAGGTACAGGCACATCAACACAGCCTCCAGCTCAGCTGGGATCACACCTCCCGCTCCTCCCCAGGCCTCGGGCTGGGGCTGGGCGGGCACAGTCGGGTTTGCTCAGCCAAGAGCTCCCTGCCCAGGGAGCAGAGCTGGGCTGCAGTGATGAACACAACGGTTTGGGTTGGAAGGGACCATAAAGATCGTCCGGGTCCAGCCCCCCCTGCCGTGGGCAGGGACACCATGAGAGGGTTGAGAGATTGTACCGCTCCGACAGGCTCAGGAACGGTGCCGGCTCCTCAAGGCACCCACACTTGGTCTAAACACGCTGTCTCGGGTGCCAGGTGTCCCAGGATTGCCACGGCAAGACCTCTTGAGTCCCTGCCCTTGCTGGGCAGCACCACAGGTCTCCTCCCTCTGTTCCACAAACAGGCAGGTGTGCAGCTCTGTGCACTGAAAGGCAAGGAAATACAACTTCCATCTTACACCCTGCTAAGCAGGGAGGGAACCCCCTGTGTTTGCTGCAGGCCCAAAGCTCACAGCAGCAATATTTCTCCCCTCAGTTTTATAGTCAGATTTTGAGTTCATTACCCAAAAAAAAAAAAAGTCCCTTATCTCCTCTTGAAGGTCCTTTCTCTGATGGCTGTGTGTTGCTACAGAGGATTCAGGATTTGCTGGTGCTGCTGTTGGGGGAATTTCAGACTGGGGTGATTTCTCTGATAGGAGATGCCTTAGGTGCATCCCTTTGCCTTGCTGCTTATGGGGACAACCACATAGTATCTTGTGGTCACTGCTGACAGCAGGATCAGAAACCTGTCCTGCTCTGGGTCTGACTTCCAGGGCACACAGGAGACTTCTGGACAGCTGGAGTCTATATAAATTTGTCCATGATCAGTCCATAATCTGTACCACAGTAAAATTTAGTCCAAAGTACCCTGGACTCAACAGAGCAAGTCAACAGACACACTTCTCACCACTTCTTGGGGCTGCACACCGTTTAACCCACAGGCCTTCTCCTGATGGGAGGGCTCCTCTCCACTGGAAATCAGCTTCCCACCTGAAATAGCCCCATGGACCCTGTGCTTGGGCCAGCAGAGGCTGAGGGTTGATGCCCAAGAAGACATCTATGGAGGACATTTGCTGAAGAGACAGATCCAGCCTGGGAGGAGGTACAGGGGAAGAGAAAAGGGATTTGGCTCTGTGGCTGATCTTTGACCCCTCCTTTGATTTTTGAGTAAGACCAACCACACTGAGCTGTGTCTTAGTTACTGTGGGGGGAAGAGAAGGAGAAGGGGCTTTGCCAAGGAGCAGGCTAAGTGCATGTGTTGGGCTCAGATGCTCTCCAGGCTTCCCCCACGCAGGTCCTGTCTCCTCAACGAGCACCTCAGTGCCCAGCTCTGCCTCCGAGACCAGCTGTGGATTCCCTGTTCACCCCTGTTCCTTCTGCTCCTCTTTGGCCTTTTTTTTCCCAGAAAGAGCCCCGTCCCCTCTCTTTCTCCCTCATCTTCTCCCCCCGGCCCTGCAACGCTTCAACACAGCGAGAACCGGCGGGAGTTGATGTTCATCTTGGTGACCCCGATGAGCTTGAGGGGCGTGGAGAGGCTGAAGGAGCTGACGAGGGGGAAGTCACAGAAGAGGTCGGCGAGCTCGTCCCGCTCCTCCAGCTCGAAGGTGGCGTCGTTGAGCATCCGCTGGTGCAGGTGACAGGTCTGCTCGATCTTCAGCTTGTTGATGTCTCCGCGGAGCCTCATGAGCTGCCTGGCCAGCTGCTGGTCCTGCAGGCGCATCTCTGCCTGGAACACAAGATGGGGCGGTGGGGAGGGAAGAGCGGGGTTGGAAAGGGGACAGCAAACCTGCTCATTGTGCTGCTCTCCCTGTTAGAGGCTGCATGGAGTCACTGGAAAAGGGACTTGTCTAGATGCTGGAGCTGCGAGGGAGATGAGGATATTCCAAGCGAGCAATGCATCCCAGTCAAACCCCCATGTTTTCAACAATCAAGGAAGTGTCTGCCTGCTCAGGTTTTCAGAGGCACCAGGAATATAAGATATTAAGCTCTTAGAGTGTCCAAAGGAGGGCAATGAAGATGGTGAAGGGCCTTGATTTGAAGCCGTGTGAGGACACTGAAGGCACTTGGCGTGTTCAGCTGGAGAAGAGGAGACTGAGGGGAGACCTCAGTGCAGTTACAACTTCCTTGGGAGGGGAAGAGGAGGGGCAGGCCCTGAGCTCTGCTCTGTGGGGACCAGGGACAGGACCCCAGGGAATGGACTGGAGTTGTGTCAAGGCAGGTTTAGGTTGGATCTCAGGGAAAGGTTCTTCCCCCAGAGGGTGTTTTGGCACTGAACAGGTTCCCCAGGGCAGTGGGCACAGCACCAAGGCTGCCAGAGCTCAAGGAGTGTTTGAATGATACTCTCTGGCACATGTTGTGACTCTTGGGGATGATCCTGTGCAGGGCTGAGGGTTGGACTCGATGATCCATGTGGGTCCCTTCCAATCAGCACATTCTGTGATTCTTTGAAACTGGAATTAAAGCCATGCCAAGACTGTTGGCTTGGTTATCCCTCAGCTCAGGCTTCAGAGCCTCCATCTCAACATCAAACAAAGCCCAAATTAATTTTGCTCATAAGGCAGCAGCCACAGTGAGAGGCAGCAATTAGAGGTGGAAAGGACTAATTAAAAGAACACCAAAGAACTGATCCCCAAATACTCAGCCCGAGTTTCCGGCCTGCATAAATCAGAGCTGGTTCAACAGAGTCAGGAACAGGGGCCACCACATCCCCCCTGGATTATCTTATCTTGGGAACTGAAGTTGCTCTGGGGATGGGACCTCCATGGTTTCCCACAGGAGAGAGAACAACTACCCCTGGGCTAATGATGTGAGTGTTTTGGAGACATTTTTTTCTCCCCTGGCACCTAAGTCTGTAAGGTGGAAGATTCAGAAGTGATGAAAAAAAAGAGGTTTTTTATTTAAAAAAACAAAACAAAACAAACAAAAAAAAAAACCAACCAAAAAAAACCACCAAAACACCTTATAATTAGGCAGAAAGTTTGTTGCCACAGGATACTGTGGGTGGTGAAGGAAGGAGGTGAACACTTGGTGCAAGGATCAGCCTTTGTCTGGGGAGCAGAAGCAGGCAGAGCTGGAACAGAGATGATGAGATGAAAATTCCCACTTCTCACCCCACTTCCCTCCTCACAGAAAAGCAACAAGCCACAAAAGTTGCAGAGAAAAGGAAGGTGATGGGAAAGAAACCCAACAGCTCTTAGCAAACCCTGTGGCTTAAATCCCTGTGAATGCTGGGAATGAGGAGGAAACAAAACTGGAAAAACAGCCCTACATTTGCCCCAGTGAAATGTTCTGCCTCTTCCCCTGGTGTTGCCTCCACCACAGGATACAAACTGGCACTGGAAGGATCTCCTTTGTAACAAGACTCCTGATTTAGCTCTGTTTGGGGTTTTCTACCCCCCAGTAGCTCCCTGGGTAAATCCTTTCCTTACTGGTTTCTCAGTGCACGAGGAGATGCCGTGAGCTCACCTAGAACTGCACCGTGGAGCTGCCCTGACCCCAAATCCATCCTTTACCTCCCTCTTTGGTAGGATTCATCCTCATCAGGCATTTAGGAAGTTCTTCCCTGTGAAGGTGGTGAGGCCCTGGCACAGGTTGCCCAGAGAAGCTGTGGTTGCCCCATCCCTGTGAGTGTTCCAAGCCAGGTTGGACGGGGCTTGGAGCAACCTGGGCTAGTGGAACGTGTCCCTGCCCATTTTATGATTCTGTGATTCTATGTTTCTATGATTTGGGATACATTCCCCTTTTCTGGATTCTAACAGCATGGATGTGGTCAGAACATCCCGGTTTGCCTCCAGGCCTAAAAACGAGCTCTTTAATTTATGGGTACAGATGTAGCTCCGGGGGTAGGGAATAAATTATTCTGCGTCTGGTGGCTTATGCATGAAGATGGAGAAGTGAAGGGAGGAGGGAAAATTCCCCTCAAGAGACTCCACAGGTGGCCCTGGTATTTTTACGTGAGACTTTTCTGTGACAGATGCCTGAGCTACTGCAAGAAAGGTGGGAATCAAAGCAGCCTCAGGGTTGCTTTAGCTTGTGTCATAATCCCTCCTCCTCCAGGCAGTCATAGAATGGTTTGGGTTGGAAAGGAGCTTAAAGATCATCTCATTCCACTCCTCTGCCATGGGCAGGGACATCTCCCACTAGACCAAGTTGCTCCAAGCCCCGTCCAATGTGGCCTTGAACACTTCCAGGGATGGGGCAGCCACAGTTTCTCTGGGCAACCTGTGCCAGGGCCTCACCACCCTCACAGGAAAGAATTTCTTCCCAGTGCATAATCTAAATCCCTTCAAACCCAAACCGTTCTATGATTCTCTATCTGACCCTACAGAGACATCCTGGAGGACCGTGCCTGATGCCTCCCATCAGTAATTGGACTCCAGCTCAGCTGACTGGAGTCACCTTTGTACCAACCTCTGCGTGAATCCCCTTCTCTCCCTCTCAGCAAATCTCTCTGAAATTATTGGCAGGGCTGTGGCCATTCACCTTCTTAAAAAAAAAAAACAACACACTATTTCCTCACAGACTTTGTGCCCCCAGCAGAGCAACGCTACTCAGAAGGTTTTTCCCCTCCCACCTGACTTACAGTGAAGGAAAGAATAATTTTGTTGATATTTTTCCCTGTCTCATAACAAATGCTGTGACTTGATGTTTTATCAGGAAAGCGATCGTGAGTGTTATTGAACTGACCCTGGGTCACTCTTTCTTGTTGGTTTATCAAGTTACATAAAAAACGTCAACAAATGCTTTCACTGAATGTTTTGAAGAATGTGGAATTAAAAAAAGCCGCTACTGCCAAAAAAAAAAAACAAACGTTTAAAAGAGAATTATTGAGGCCACTGTGGAGAGGGATGTGAGCTGGAGTTGCTGTTTTCCCTTGCAAACCAGCTTCACACTTTCAGTCCAGTTCTTGCTTTCCCTGTCCCCTGAGTTGTCTTGATTTCATGTAAGCTGGAAGACAAAGCCTTCCAGAAAATAAAGATGAGGAACAAAGCCTGGCAGTGGTTGACTAAAGACATGGAGATGTGGCACTTGGGGACATGGTTTTGTGGTGNCCTTGCAAACCAGCTTCACACTTTCAGTCCAGTTCTTGCTTTCCCTGTCCCCTGAGTTGTCTTGATTTCATGTAAGCTGGAAGACAAAGCCTTCCAGAAAATAAAGATGAGGAACAAAGCCTGGCAGTGGTTGACTAAAGACATGGAGATGTGGCACTTGGGGACATGGTTTTGTGGTGGCCTTGGCAGTGCTGGAGGAACGTTAGACTTGATGGTCTTAGAGTGCTTTTCCAACCTAAATGATTCCATGACTCTGTGAAAGGATAACCTGTGCTTCTTGGGAGCCTGTCTTGTCTTCCCAAGGGCTCGGAAGTTCCTTGCACCATGACAGGTTCTGTGGAGGCAGGTCCAGGGGGTGACAACTGGGAAGAGGGCAGAGCACAAAAAGTGGGCTGCTCTGCAGGGTATAGCTTCTCTCTTCCCACTCATCACTAGGGCTTGGTTTGAGGTGCAGATATCCTGTCCTGCATCCATGGAGTTGTCCCATTAAGTCCTGCTTTGTTCAAACCCACCCAGGATTTCATCCAGAACCCAGAAATCCTCATTCTCCTTCCCTTTCCCAGAGGCTCTGCACAAGCACTAAAATCATTCCATCCATCCCATGCTGAGGACCAAACAATTGCCAGAAATTATGAATGATGCCTCTTTAAAAGGAGCAGTGTCAGGTCAGCAGAGCTCCCCAAAGCTTCCTGGAAATGAATAATGGGGATTACAGGGGCCACATCACAGCAAAACGTGGGTTTTTGGTTTACACAGTTCGGCCACAGGGACAGTCACCACATGGTGACTCAACACACCAGTTCATCCACATGGGACAACATGACCCCACACACCCTGCACAGTGTCCTGGAGAAACCCGTGGGGAGCATCCAGACATTTTGCTTCCTTCCAGTCTCTCATGGCAAGGGCAGGAACAGCCTCAGGTTCGTCTTGCTCATAAAAAACCAGTTTCTTAACACACTGTGCCTCTTTCTGCAGGCCCGGCTCCAGCTGCTGGTGGGATGGACAGGATGCTGGTTTGAACTTCCCCAGGCGGGAGAGGGAACCAAACTCAGGTCCCTCCTGGCACAGAAACGACTGCCAGACTGAAATGCAAAACTGGACCGCAGGAACTTCCGAACCCAGGGAGGGTTTTCTGTTTTGATTGAGCCTCAGAGTTTCCCAGGGCTGTTTAATATGGGGGAGGGAGAGAAACCTTGTCCGTTTTCCAGTCTAGGTGGCTCAGCCCAAATAGCTACGAGGAGCTGCCTTCAATTTTGCCTTACCCATATGGTTACAGAAAGGAAGACCAATAATCTTCCCATTTCCAGTGGTTCATTTTCTCCCTGCATTGCTATGGGGGGATGTTTCAGCGGGGCCTTGAGATGTGGAGCTCCTGGGACCTCTTCAGCAAAAGAGAAGGGTCCCATGGATGCAGCCCCAGCCTGTGGTCCATGAAGATCAGGGTGATGGTCTGTGGAGACCACGGGTCCATCCCTTTTCATTTCCAAAGGATCAAAAGAAAGTGAAATCTAAACTGGTGCTTTCCTGGGAGCAGCCTCTTGGATTCAAGCACAGAGAAGCACAGGCCAGTTATTAGATCCTTGCCAAACACTTCTGAGAAGTCCAGATTGTCTGTGTTTTGGTCTGAGGCTTCTTCAAAGGTGCTTAGATGCCACCCTGTCATGGCTAATTTTAGATGCACACGCCCTTGTGGTGCAACCCACAGCCCCAAGTGAGGTATCCCAGCTCCTTCTGCAGTGGCTGGGAGTCACAAACCACCAAAGCCCAGGAGACCTTTGCCAGCTGGCACATGCAGAGCCTGTCATGGGTCTCAAATCTCACCCTTCTTCAGTGTTGTTTACTCTGTGGTGGCTCCCTCAGAATTAATCTTCATAATACCTTTCCTGAGGGAGGTAATTACCTCTGGATTTTGTGAAATTAAGGGGTGTTAAAATGCATTCAGTGCTGGGAATTTCCCCACTGCCAGGGGAAAAGCCTGGAAGTTCAGCATCGGAGAGGGACATCTCAGTGGGGTTACATGTGAGCTTACACAGGAGAATTTCACATGATTTCCCAGAGCTGCAGTTACATCTCTGCTGTGCACATAAATCACAGCCACCCTACAAAACTTGCTCTCTCTCCCAAGCAGGGTGGCTGGGCCCAAGCTGCCCCTTGGGGAGGGTCCTGTCCCAGGATAACTCCCAAACTCTTCCCTGGTTTTAGCAATTCAACAATAGAGGTCACAGAATCAGAGAAGGGTTTGGGTTGGAAAGGACCTTAAAGACCATCTCATTCCACCAACCTCCTGCCACAGGCAGGGACACCTCTCACTATCCCAGGTTGCTCCAAGGCCCATCCAACCTGGCCTTGAGCACTTCCAGGGATGGGGCAGCCACAGCTTCTCTGGGCAACCTGTGCCAGGGCCTCAGCCTCACCACCGGGCCTCACCACCCTCACAGCCAAAAATTCTTTCCCAATATCTGATATCTAACCCTGCTCTCCTTCAGCTTAAGGCCAGCATTGATTTAATAATAACTGGCCAACTGATTTTCCACCAAGAGCACCAGATATTCGTGTCCCTTTTTGAGTCTTTCCAGCATTCTGTCTCACACACCTCAGATTTCAGTGCCAAACTGGTGAATTTGAGACAGGAAACTCATTTTCCTGCTGGGACAAAGTTAGAGCTGTTCTAAGATGTTCCTGTTCACAGATTTGTTCTTTAGCCATATCTAAGAGGGAAAGGATTTTGAGTGCTTAATTTTATAACTTGCAAAACCTGACAAATTTCAAAGAGGGAAGTACTGGGGTCCTCGAGTCTGTCACCATTCCCCAGCTGGTGATGGCTTTGCTCTCAGCACTGATGAAGAACAGCCACACTTGACAGTGCAAAGGTAAACACAAGGGCAAAAACAGAGGCAGGAGGAGCTGGGGAGGGAAGTGCTGCAGCCCTGGGGCTGTTCAGCACACGCTGAGAGCTGCAATTCGCTCCTACACCTCCACAGAGCCTCTCAGCACAACAACAAGAGCAGTTTGCATGTCTGGATAAATCAGCTTCCCGGGGCAGGATTCTCAGCAGGTCCCAGCTGACGGGGCTGGCTGGGGCTCCGTGGGCATATGTCAGTCCTACAAACCTGGGCCAGGGACAAGCCATATGAGGTGAAACGCCGAGAAAAGCAGGTGGACAGTAAGACCTTGGGTTTGTCCTTTGCTTCACTTCTGAATGCCTGAACCTGGCTGAAGCCAAACCAGAGCAGAGCCTGGAAACACAGAGGCAAATTCCTCTTCCAGTGTTAGATGATGCCTTTTGTGTGGATTGGGGGTAACAAGAGAGAGGGCACGAGGAAATGGCCTCAAGCTGTGCCAGGGCAGGTTTAGTTTGGGTATTAAGAAAAAATTCTTCACCAGAAGGGTTGTCCAGCCCTGGCACAGCAGCCCAGGGCAGAGGTGGAGTCCCCATCCCTGAAGGGATTTAAAAGCCATGTGGATATGGCACTTGGGGCCATGGGTTAGTGGTGGCCTTGGCAGTGCTGGGGGAATGGCTGGATTCAATGATCTTAGAGGGCTTTTCCAAGCTTAATGATTCCGTGATTCTGGTGCTTCAGATTTACCAGACAATACTGATTTTAAAGCTGGGGACTCCTGGGCTATCAATTCACCAGGCAACTCACCCCTGTCATGGCCCTTTCTGTAAAACAGTGGCCAAGGGCAAGTTTGGGCTTACACATACTACTAAAATCACTTTCCTGCCTCTGCTGCTTTTGGTTGGGATGGAGTTAAATCCAAAACTGGGTGGTCCCATACCAATTGCCTGTTGGGAACGGTCTCCATCATGTGCAGACTCCTGAAGCTCAAACTGCTTGGCAGGATGCTCCCTGGCACAAGCCAAAACCATGCTGGGGCAATGCTGCTGGAATAACCCAGCCTGAACACGCTGTAGCAGTGCTGAGGGTTGTGGGTGATGGGGCTGCACACCCTCCATCATTTCCTGCAGCATTTCCTTCAGGAAAGCCACAGGCTGCTGCACTTCTTTCTGGGGTAGCAAGAATCCCCACATTCACCAGCTCTTGCCCTTTAATTGGATGGGTGAATCCTACAGACCCTAAATTGATTTCTCATGAAGGACTCTTTAGAGTGGAGGAGAAATCACCCCGAGGTAGAGGCAAATTTCACCTCAAATTTGACCACTGGGTCATTTTTGGATGATCTTAAGAAAGATGCCTGAGATACTCAACATTTGCTTGTAGCAAGGCTGGGTTGTGTGGTGTCCCCAGGACTATGTTCTCGTGTGTTAAATCACACCAGAAGGATTAAACTCTCCCTTAGGGTGACCTTACCTAAGGTGTGGCGTGCTGGTGACCTTCCTGGCAGCCCCAAGCAGAGGCACTGTTTGGTCTTGGCTTCTGACTTAGAGAAATACGTAAACACAGAGAGAACTATGTCATAGAATCATAGATGCGTGGAATGATTTGGGTTGGAAGGGACCTCAAAGATCATCTCGTTCCACCCCCCTGCCATGGGCAGGGACACCTACTAGCCCAGGTTGCTCCAAGACCCATTCAACCTGGCCTTGGACACTTCCAGGGATCCAGGGGCAACCACAGCTTCTCTGGGCAACCTGTGCCAGGGCCTCAGCCTCACCACCCTCACAGTCAAGAATTTCTATCCAATATTCAATTTAACTTCTCTCTTTCAGTTTGAATCCATTCTCCCTTGTCCTGTCACTCCAGGCCCTCGGAAACAGTCTCTCTCCATCTTTCTTGTGGGCTCCCTTCAGGGACTGGAAAGCAGCATTTAGGTTGCCCTGAATCCTTCTCCAGACTAAACAACCCCAGTTCTCTCAGCCTTTCCTCACAGCAGAGCTGCTCCATCCCTCTGATCATCTTGGTGTCTCCTCTGGACTCTCTCCAGCAGCTCCACGTCCTTGTGGTGTTGCTCCCCAGGGCTGGAGGCAGCTCTGCAGGTGGGGTCTCAGCTGAGGGGGCAGAGGGGCAGAATCCCCCCCTCCCCTGCTGCCCACGCTGTGGGATGAGCCCAGGACACGGTTGGGTTCCTGCTATGAAACCTTCCTGATTACTCTACTATAACAACACGGGAATAAACAAAGAAAAATCCCATCTGTGTTGGGATGTGTGGAAGCTTGTTCTTTTATTTGAAAATAAGCTGGATTTCACCCTCGAAATGTAATGTGAAATTCATCTTTTCGTTCCAGTACCCTGGGATTTGGTGGCCTGGCTGTGCTCTCACTGCTGGCTGGCAGCTCTTACCCACAACAGTGCCTCCAACACAGCTATTCCAGTGTGTGGTCAGGCAAATCCCTGCTCTCTCTTTTGGGGAAATTGTTCTAAATTACATGAGTCATGTCCAGATCCAGCAAAGACCAGTATAATTAAGTGGCCGTAAAATGGAAAGTGAGGAACAATTAGGGTTTGCTTTGTCCTTTTTTCTTCTTTAATTTAAACTTTCAGTTTTCGACAGATGGTGGTTTAGATACCACACCCCAGTCTAAAGGGTAGAGTCAGGCTCTGAGACAATTTATACTTCCAGCATGGGCAGAAATTGGAAGAAAAACCCAAATCTTTTAAAATCAGGGCTCTGAGAAGGAAAATTTTCTTCTTACTCTTTTAGGCATCATAAGATTTGGGGTTTACATAAAGTGCCCTGTGCATTTAAGGTGGTATCAGGGACGCAAGCACAGACTCAGATTCAGGTCTGAGGTTCTCCAGAGCACTGAGTGGTTGTAGGAGATCATCTCAAAGCTCTTCCTAACAGTCCTGAAAGCACATCACTCACCTTCTGAAAGCCACAACCCTGAGAAATAACTCAACCACCAAACTGTGACATCCAGAACCACCTCCGTAAATAACCCCTCTAGACATCAATCCAGCTGGGAGAACGCAACAGAAAGCTGACAAATAAATATGACCTGAAGCAAAAGTTGCAGAGAAGTTTTTTTAACTCGTTATTCATCGCTGTCAGGAGTTTTTCTCAAAGACTTTCAGTGCTTTTCAAAAGCAAAGTGAACATTTTCACAAGTGTTGACCACAAGTAGTGTCCCAGCCCCTGCTGCAAATATTCCTGCTGAGACTCCCAGGCAAAATTCCAACCAGGCAACAGAAACAAAGCCACGTGTCATGAGTCACTTCCAGTAATTTGGGCCAAATAATAAAGATTTTTTGTGCCAGTGAGGAGCAGGGAATGATCAGTGAGAAGTGTATTCTTGGTGTCTGGTGGTTCCTACGCTTGCAAAGAGGGTCGGGACTCCTTCTCCAGGCTCAAAAGCAGCTGCTCTGTCAGGGCCATGTCCATCTTACTGAGCTCCTGTGGCCTCCAGAAAATTACAGGATCATAGAATATCCTGAGTTGGAAGGCACCCACGGGGATCATCGAGTACAGCTCCTGGCCCTGCACAGGACAGCCCCAAAATCACACCATGTGCCTGAGAGCATTGTCCAGACGCTTCTTGAACTCTGGCAGGCTTGGTGCACCCATGCTTCCTCCTGGGAATTACTCCCAGGCTGTGCTGACTCCTGAGCTGGGCTGGGAACTGCCTGAGTCAGCACTGGTTGGTCCAGGACAAATTTGTGCCAAAGACCACGAGAGCAACATGACATATAAAAAATGAATTTCAGCCCCCATGTCCTGGCTCTGTGAATTTTCCTAGCACAGGTTCCTGGACAAGACAAAGTATTTTTGTCTTGTCTTTCTCTCTGTGAAGCCACTGATTCATAAGTACCAGAAATAAACAGGGGCCAAGGTTGGGATGGAAAAATGTCCAAAATGTGCTTCTAATGAAGCAGAAGGCAACGGATGATGAGCCTGGAAGAGCTGGACATAGAAAATTCAAGGGCTGACTGTTGCCTTTTCACCTGGGGCTGAAGGCAGGTAGGAACAAGGAGCTTCCTCATTCTTTTATGTTTTTCCCCTCTTGAAAAAGTGTCCTGTCTAACAGGGAGCGGGAAATCACTTACCAGTTCCTTCCTGAGCCACGTCAAAGCTTCGTCGATGCTCTCGAAGCCTCCTATTCTCCCTGAGGAAAGAGTCCCCTTGTCCTGGGCAGGGCTCCCATTGAGATGCAGCTGCACCTTCCTCAAGGGGACAGTCTCCCCCGTGGTGTTTTTGGCCTCAGTTCCCTCCTCCTCCCCCTCTCCTGCTGGCTGAGGGCTCTTCCATGCCTGCTCCTCCAGCTTCGCCTTCCACTCCAAGTAGGAAGGGCGCCGGGTCTCCAGCCTCAGCTTCTCTGTCAATGCCTTGAGGGTCCTCAGGTGGTCATCAGGAGGAGGAACACCTCCAGGGCCAGCATCCTTGCTGTCCAGGGCCTCCTCTATTTGGATTTTGGGTACAGACATCCTCTCTGGGAGTCACAAGGCATATGGGTGGGCTGGAAAGGACCAGGAACGCGGATGGGAAACGCTCAAGTTTCGACCAGGTGTCACAGGGTGCCAAACACAGCTCCTCCTCCTGCTCAAGGACCACACCAACCTTGGATGAACACCTGGAATAAAAACAGAGGATTGGTTTCCAGTCTGAGAAGGAAAAGGGAGTGAGGAAAGAGAGGCAGTTCTTGCTGTAGCAGAGGGAGGGAGGGTTTTGGGAGAGGCACCGTGCCAAGGTGCTGCTGGGGAGTGTTACCTCACCTCAGCTATCTGACTGCTTTTGGGGCAGGAACGGACAGGCTCTGGCTTTTAGCAAAGCTCTGGTTACCTACATCTCCAGTCTTAACTCAAGGGGCCACAAAAGGGTTGCCCAAGGGGGCTAGGGCACATTCCCAGACCCCTCTGGGTCTGTATCACACAACCCAACGTCCTCTGGAGAAAGCAGTGGATGTTGGGGTGTCTGTGCACAGTGTTTTGCTGATTTTCTGGCTGGCAAACCTACACCTTCCCACTTGGGCTAATCAGGTCCAGGCAAAGCGTGACAATCTGAAAGAGGGGAAGTTGAGATTAGATATTAGGAAGAAATTCTTTCCTGGGAGGGTGGTGAGGCACTGAGGCACAGGTTGCCCAGGGAAGTCGTGTCTACCCCATCCCTGGAAGAGTTCCAGGGCAGGTTGGATTGGGCTTGGAGCAACCTGGCATAGTGGAAGGTGTCCCTGCCCATGGCAGGGGGGTCGAATGAGATGGTCTTTAATGTCCCCTCCAACCAAAACAATTCCAGGATTTTATGAACCCAACATCTCTCCCGAGAATTTTAGTCAAAAGGAGAACTGGCAAAAGGGACTTATTCTTTTTCCCACCCTCAGTTTTACAGATTTATGTTTAGGTCTTGGTTTGTTAAAGATGCCAATCTGCAGCCATAGGATTCATCTCCCTCCTGACCTGCAGGTTCCCATTAGGGGCATTATCCCAGCCAGGAGTGGGAGTCACTGGGGTACCTGTGCTCGGGGAGGCTTGGATGTGTGGTTTCCATCCAATGTGCCTACTGGGAGCTGTCCTTTGAAAACACCCCAGTGGAGGACTAGCACAGAGGAGCCAGGAGCTTCCTCTCCACTTTTCCTCCTCGT
Organism: Oxyruncus cristatus; assembly: GCA_013399855.1. Taxonomy (NCBI): domain Eukaryota; kingdom Metazoa; phylum Chordata; class Aves; order Passeriformes; family Cotingidae; genus Oxyruncus; species Oxyruncus cristatus. Next base: position 238,713 of record VXAY01004424.1, on the reverse strand, counting down.
GTATGGGCTCAGGGAAGCTGTGCCCAAAGCCAGTCTACCTGGACGGACCTGGAGGGACACATGGCTTGACAACTCTGCAAGAGTGAAGCTCAGGCAGCTTCCTCCTTCATTTGCCAGCAGGATCAGATAAAGGACTTTCTCAAGGCCTATGCTCATCTACAACTGAGTTAGGAATAGATCCAGAGCTCTCTTTTACACCTCAAACACAAAACAAAATACTTTTTTTTTGCCTGCCTGGTCAGATGCCCAGGAAAACCAGGATATAGGCAGCTTTCTAGAGTTACTCAGCCATTCTTTCCACTGCTATTTCCACAATGACATGTGTAACTATGAAAAGCCAGACCATAATTACAACTCTCCAACCTTTTCAGTAAGAAGATTCAATTAAAAAAAAAAAAAAACCCAAAAATAAAAAAAAAACACACCACCAACAGAGAGCAAGATTTATCCCACAATTGTATGGAGGCACATGAGCCGAACGAGGAGTTGATAATATACACACAGACAGTCTGGGGGTGGAGAATTAGTCATGTTGTGGTCTCCTTCCTGCTCCTATTTATGCTAATGAGAGTTTTACGGTGAGCAGCAGCACACACAGACGCTCTGTCAGGTTGAAGCCAACAGCCCTCATGCCTGGAACCGCAACAGTTTTCCTTCTTCCATTGAAAAATAGGTTGTAAGGAGGGGAAAGCAGTGAGCTGCCCTGGTGGAGAGGCAGGTCCTGCACCAGCTGCTCTGCAGGGCTGAGAGCATGTCAATGAATTTACCTTGCCTCCCGTTCCATCCTACCAAAATCAATAAAGGAAAACACTTAATGACTTTAAAGATCTCGCTTCTGAGCTTTTTTTTTTCCTGCCCACTGAGGTGGAGATCGCTAAGGGTGGCCAAAACCAGCAGCCCAACAGTCTGATGCAGTTCCACACTACTGGGCTACTGGATTTGTTAATCCCCAGCAAACACAACATTTTTATCATAAAGCTGAGTTTTCTGAATGCCACAGCTGCAAAGCAGAGCCTCCACAAACTCTTTTGTCCCGTGTTTTCAGCATGTCTGGAATCCTCAGGGCGGAAAAGGCCCTTGGTGTTTGAGCCCTGGGTGCAGCTCAGCTAACATTTAGAGCACTGAACCATGAAAACAGGACAGCAGCTTGGAGCATCCCCTTTGTCACCACCCTGCTGGCATCTCCCCCTCCCTGTCACCGCACCTCCCAGCAGCTTTGGGGGAAATTTGGGTTTTCTACTCTAAAAGCAGCATTGATTCAACCCATCCTTCGCTTTCTCTGCCGTGTAACACGAAACGTCTCGTTCACTCTGTAGGGACCCCCCCCTAAACAGGCAGCTCTGTTCCCCTGCCTGTCCAAACTCAGAACTGACAGAAAGGAGCCACCTCTAATTTCCCATCAATATCTTGGACTTGGATCAAAGACCTGCTGTGGAAAAAGAGATCTGAAAGTGGTAATTGTGTGAAAAATGCCTTGCAGTGTGAGGCTGTAACACAAACCCTTTGCTGCCTGAGAGCTACCGAATTCCCAGGAACAAGACTGCCTTTGGCTCCAATCCACGTACTCCCAGTCTCCTGCCCCAGGCTCTGTTTCCCCCTGGGCTGGCCTGTGTGAGGGAATTGAAGTGATTAACCCTTGGCTCGTCTCATTATCACACTTGCCACAGGGTGTTCGTGCCATACCTAATTACGGGTAACAGGAGCTCAGCCCCAAAATGGGGTGAGGGTTTGCTCCCACCTCACTACGACTCTTTCCTCAGGGGTTCTCCCCTTCCCTTGCACGAATCCTGAAAGCACAGGACACATCAGCTCACTGAGACAACAAAAAAATCCCTTTCATTCCCTTTGTGGGATACATTTCCATCGGAGAAGTCAACTGATCTACCCCAAGGTGTAATGCAAAGCGATCAGCAGAAACCCACGTCCAGGGCGGAGAAATAACAGGCCTGATAAACTGGAAGTTCTGTATGTCTGTACCTTCCTCATCAACCCTCTGTGGCCTGGTCAGATTTGAACATCAGGCGCTCAGGAAGCAGCACTGGTTGGTGTGAGCTGGGCACAGGCACAGCCTGTGAAATTCAGGGCTGGAAATGAGGGCACACGGTGCTTCAGAAGGTCACACACCGGGGAGCCACGGGGTCCAGGAGAAGAAAGGAAAAAAAGGAAGGGAAAAGCACTCAGGATGAAAACGGGAGGGGGAAAAGCAGAATAAATCAAACGATCAGCCAAGGTGTGGGGAGCAAACTATTCTCCCTTCGCTATTCCTGGTGGACTGCAGCTTAATGTAACACCACTTTTTATTGCAGAGGGACAGCAGTGATTACAGGAGTCTGTGTCAAAGCAGTGCTGCTTCTATGGCATCTGGGAAGACAGAAAAGCCTGAATATGAGACAAAGCCCCAGCTGAGAAAAGCCCTTTTTCCCACACAGCCCATGGATGACACTTTTATGTGGGGCAAACAGGGCAGAGGTGATGGTTCAGCCTGTTAATGACCTTCAAAAAGCACTTCAGCCCCTTCATGCCTCAGTTTCCCTCTCACTGAGAAGTCAGGTTGTGTAACTGGTCTTCAGAAAAAAGCTGTGAGGATTCCCAGAGATGTACAGAATTCACTCCTGGTGCCTTCAGGCCTCATCTGTGAACCAATTTTTGCACTCCATTTGGTACAGGGGCCTCCTCTATGATCCATGGAGTTTGGGATGTGGGCTCCCTGATCATCTCCAGGCATTTGCTCCCAGGGTTTGCAAGGGTGGGCCATGGAGGCACTCCCTGATCCTACAAAGGAAACTCCTGGAGTAAATCCTACCTGCCAAAATCACCAGTGAGCTCTGCAGACCCCAGTGGATGAAGAGGACCCTGAGCCTGAAACAGTGGGATGAAGGAATACCAAGCTGGAGGGAGGGGTGGCAGACAGGGCCTGGTGTGTGTTCCCCAGGCAGGGAGAGCTGTATTTGCTTCCCCTGTTGGCACAGTAACAAGGCAGGGATGGGGTGGGCATGGTTGACTGCCCTGGAGGTCTCTGACCCCCCTGGATGTCTGCAGCACGTTGGAAGCAGGGCAGAGAGGAGAGGGTGCCATAGCAATGGAGAGGGCGTTGCCATAGCAATGGAGTAAGGGAGGACTCCGGCTGCTCAAGGTGGTGGATGGAGGCTCCCGAGCATCCTCAGGGCACTGGAGACACGGAGGCCTCAGGAACCAGGTGAGGGAAGGACAGACCTATCTCAGTCAACACTGCAGCTCCCTGGAGTTGGTGATTCCCTTTCAGGGAGGCTGCACATCAATCATTCCTTTCTCCATGCTGGAACGACCTCACTCAGGAGAGGGGCTGCTGTGCTGTGTGCGAGCTTTGGTCGGCTGGGAGTTCCCTCACCCTGGGGTCTCCCCCCTGCCACAGCCCCCCAGCAGCACAGCTCCATCCTGCTGCTCTGCACCAGGGTCCTACAAAGATGGAGAGCAAGTTGCTCCCCCGGCCATCCCACAGGCTCAGAAGAGAGCTGGTATCCCTGGGATGTGTTATCTGGTGTTTGCCCACCCGAAATCTGCTCCTGCAGGAAACCACTCTGGTTCCCAAATGCCCTTCTCAGCTGTCCCAAAGTGACCTTCAGATTTCCTCCCCACAAAGAATCCAGCAGCATGAAGATCTGTCTGATTCTGAAGCACTCCAGGGCTGACATTGGAGCTGTCAGGATCAGATGCTCCCTGCCTGCTCAGGATGGTCAGGACAGGATGGAAGGGGCTCTGCCCATGCAAGGCAAAGACCTCAGTGAGTGCCACCGGACAGAGCGCCCATGGAGACCTCCTGGATGCATTTATGTGGGCTGTGAGCTTGTCCCTTCCTCCGTGGGCAAGATGATGGCACTGGTGTGACCAAGCTGGACATCACAAGCATGGACTGTCTGGTGACTCTGCCTTCAGGCCTCCTTGCTGGGCTGCCCACGTTGGCTGTCCCTTCACACACACACAGACCTGACTTCAGCCTAATACAGGACAAAAGCCCAGTGAGGAGACCAAGATTCTGTGCCCAGATTGATCCAGAATGCAATAATCATGGAAAGGTGATCACAGACCCAACCTTATCAGTGGGCTCAGTACAGCACCCACCTGAATGGGATCCTGGATACACCTGGATATTCCTGTTTGCCTGCTGCCAGGAACAACCCCCCCAGAAGACCTTTCAGGCAGTTTGGATGCTGCTTCAGCCCTTTGGATGTGGACATGGCATTCATAGATATATGGGGAAAGAAGGAAAAAGAGGAGCTTTCCATTCATGTATGACCTGGAGCAGGATGAGGGCCTGCCCCAGAACATCCTTCTGCCCAAATGGCCTCCAGAAAGGCCCCTAAACACTGCAAGGAAGGGAGGAGGGGAGAGCAGAGGAGGCTGCAGAAAATCCATCAGCCTGGCAAGAAGAGTGAAACAAGAGCTCAGAGGTGGCTGCCCCATCCCTGGAAGTGTCCAAAGCCAGGCTGGACAGGGTTTGGAGCAACCTGGGATAGTGGAAGGTGTCTCTGCCCAGGGAGATTGGAACAAGATGAGCTTTAAAGTCTCTTCCAACCCAAACCATTCTGTGATTCCCTGAGATCTGAGGGGACCAGTTTGCACTCCCTGCCCTAAGGCACTTCTCCCTGGCTGATTTCCAGCATCACTAGTAGAGTCAGAACCTGTTTCAATAAACACATCTGTACCTTCCTGCCTGACTACATCCCATCCCTCCTGTGTCCCCCGCACAAAATCCAGGAGGCTCCTTGCAAGGAAGCAGCACTGAGATTGCTGCCTGCTTGAGATGGACCCCTGCAGCTCCATTTTCAGACCGGCTCAACTCCCCTCGATCCGCAGGAGCTGTGTGGAAATCCTGCATGAAGAAATACTTGGCATTCCAGCAAACCAGTCTTCCAGCGAGTGGGAATTTATTTGCAAACTGGGAAGCTGGACGGGGTCAGTGCTCTCAACCCATCATCCCAAACCACGTATGATTCCTCTTAGGAGGAAAGGGATTAAGCAGAACATCAAAGGCAAGTTTACAGGCTTTTGGTGAAGTCACCACGTCCACCCTCATCATCTTCTGGTGAAATCTGTTGAGGCGAAGGGAGCCACGGATTATGGGCAAGGGTTTCTTCTCCACACACTGCCTCAGGCTCCTTGCAGGTTTTGGGATTCAATCTTGGAGGTGGCATCCCTAACCTATTCCCAGAGACCCCCCCAAAGGACTTGTGGCTTGGCACAGACAGTCGTTCCCTTATTTTCCCTGCTGCCACCCCAAGCACAGCCGCGTTTCAGCGAGGAGAGGCAGGGACCTCTGTGCCCCTGCGACCAGGGTAATGAAAAGGGCTGGGATTCCTTGGGAACGAGCCAGGGCAGGCTGAGAAATGCTCTCTTCCCAGGAGACCAGCACAGGGAGTTATTTTTTCCCTAAATGCAGAGTGGAAGGGTGTGTTTTCAGTGAAAAAAAACCCCCAAAACCAACCTTTTTTTGGCTTTGCTGAGCTCCATCTGCCCAGCACCGAACTCACCCCCCGCAGAGACAAGCCCCAGGGGCAGTTCCCACCCGAGACCCCCAGGCTCCAAGTTAAGGGGATCAGGGGAGTGGGGTCAGCCCCCCGGCGACCCCCTAATCCCCTTTACATGCCCCCTGTCCCATCCAATTACCCGCCTTGGCAGCTTCCCGAGCCATGATCAGACAACCTCTGTCCTTAGACCTGTCTTCTCCCAGTGCTCAGCTGGGTATTTAATACCGTTTAAGATGAGCTGGTTGCAAAAAGACCCCCCCTCTTAACCCCCAGAATCTGAGGCTGCTTATTTTTATTTTTGGTTTTCGCTGTGCTTGGCTTTTTTGTTTTTGTTTTGCTTCGCTTTTTCCCCTGCGGTGTCTCTGCTGCGTTTTGCAAACACCTAATGGCTACAGGGCTGTTGCGAGCCCAGAGCCCGGGAGAAGGCGGATTCCTCCCGTTCTCCTTTATTTTTGTGTTGTGCAGATGCCCCTGCGAAGGACGGGAGGGATCTGTAATGGGCATTTCAAAGCAGAGGAGACCTGAGATGCAAATAACAGCAACAGCTCCCGTATGCTGAAATGATGGCTGGCACAGAGGAAACCCACAGCCGCCAAAACAGGCTTGTTCCCGCTGGAAAGAGGGGAATTCCTCGGATACAGGGGATGGATGAGCAGACAAAGCCAAAGGAATCAGCTGGACACGGCTCCTCGCTGGAAGCAAGGAACTTGCTTTCCATCCGTTTCACCCCCGTCCACTGAGGACCCTGATGCAGGAAAGCTCCGAAGGGTGCAGCACTATGGAATGACACAGGGAGCACCGCAGGAAAACAGGGAGGGGTGTCCGTAGCGAGGGAGAGGTGACAGCTTGCACGGCCCGGGGAGGGTCCAGGCTGTGGGATGGGGGCGGTGTGGGTGCCCGGGTGAGCATCACGCCAGGGAATTTTGGCTGGGCTTGCACAAACGCTCGTGCTGGGAGGGGTGTGGGCTGCTGCTATTATTTCAGCAATTAGCCCCAAGCTGTTAGAAAGGGCTCTGAAGAAGTTCTGGCTGGTTTGTGTGGGGGGTTTTTTTCTCCCCCTCGGTGTAAACCTGAGCTGCCAGGGCCAGACCTGAGCAGGTGGAAACCTGCTCTGCTCAGCACACAGCGCCTGCTTCAAAAATCCAAGGTAGCTACGCCCTGCGAGGCCACCGCGCTCATCCCACCATGTCTGCACTGCACAACACACCCCGAGCCTTCCCAGGGCTCCTGCAAATCCCAGGGACAGGGCAGAGGGAGCAACAGGTGATCGTCCCGAAACTTGACCAGGCTCTTCCCTCTTACACCTCATCCAATGTAGGAAAATCCTCCCGGAGCGGGGGAGTACCCCCACACCACTCCCAGCTGAGAGCAAAATCCACAAATCCCGTTGGAAAGAAGGACTGAATCCCAGACTGTCCCAGTCAACGGGGAGCAGCCGTGCTGGCCATCTCCAGGGAATCTCGGCAGGCGGGAGATTGTGGCTGGGGGGGGGGCACTGTAAACCCCCCACCCCGCGCCACCAC
>VXAY01004424.1:197206-229865 GCA_013399855.1 Oxyruncus cristatus | reverse complement strand
TTTTTTTTTTTTTTTTTTGTCGGATTTCAGATCTGCATATGCAAAGTCAGCCTGGTGATCAACTCTGGCTGTGCTGCAGGCAGGCATCTGACTGCTGCTGATGGTGGAGAGGGACCAGGGCGATGGAAGAGCTGTTCCCTTCAGGTTGGAACCACCTGACACAGACCTGCAGCTGCACTGAAGCTCTGAGAAGCAAAGAGAATCACAGAATCACAGCATGGGGCAGGTTGGAAGGCACCACAGTGGCTCATCTGGTCCCACCTTGCTGCTCAAGCAGGACCATCCCAGACCACATGGCACAGGATTGTGTCCAGATGGTTCTGGAATATCTCCAGTGAGGGAGACTCCACACCCTCCCTGGAAAAACTGTTCCAGTGCTCAGTCACTGCACAGGAAAGAAGTTCTTCCTCATGTTCATGTGGAACTTCCTGGGAACCAGTTTCTACCTGTGGCCTCTTGTCCCATTGCTGGGCACCCCCGAGCAGAGCCTGGTCCATCAAACTGGTGCTGGTTGAACATTTCCTGGAATATCTCACCCAAACCAAAACTGAGTCTGTGACAAGGAACCCAACAGCACCAGGGAACAGACAGGGGCACAGGAGCCTGCTGAAACACAGCACTGCTCTGGTTCTGAAGCAGGATGAGCAGTTCCAGGACATGGCTCAGGAATGAGCAAGACTGGGGCCCCTTCCTGACAAACAAGTGGGATTCAGCCACCCAGATTTGATAGCCAAGAGTGTTTAATCACACAGACGTGGCCAGACAGGGTCAGTTGGCCTCAGGGCCAGAGACCAGACCTAGCATGGGTTAGTTTACCAGCAGAGGTGTCACTCCTGAGGCTTGACGTCTGCCTCCTCGCAGGAACAGACCACACACTGTGACCCCCTCCCTCTTCTGTAAATGTTTATTTTTAATTTAGTTGTGTAATGGATTTCAAACGAGCTGCCATAAGACATCAGTGAAAGGCTGCAGCCAGGTCCCTCTGAAGTCTCTCCGTGGGTCTTGAATGTTTTCTGGCCCGAATTTATCTTGGTTAAGTTGCGTTCACCCAAAAAACCTACTGTGGTGGCGAGCTGCTGAAGAGCAGTGATGCTCCCACTGACGAGGCTGTAACCCCAGCCACCTGCAGTGGGCACCTGAGGTTAGGTGTGATGAGTCCAAATGAACCCGTGCAACACTAACACCGTGCAGACCTGTGGCTCAGAATTGTTCTCTTTTCCTCAGATACAGGGAGGCCTTTCGGTTGTACTCAGAGCTCCAGAAGCTGCCACTCCCCAGAGCTAAATCCCTGGGCGCAGCGCCTTTTCCAGCAGCCTGCTGAATCTTTGGGAGCTCAGGGATCCAAGCTGAGACGTGGCTTTGCAAAGCCCAATCTGGGAATTACTTTTTGTAGTGGTAATTCATAGAATTCTAGAACGGCTTGGGTTGGGAGGGACTGTAAATCTCATCCAGTTCCAACCCCCCCTGCCATGGGCAGGGACACCTTTCACCAGATCAGGTTGCTTAAGCCCCATCCAACCTGACCTTGGACACTTCCAGGGATTGGGCATCCAGACTTCCTTGGGAATCCCTGTGTCAATCTGGCCACCACAATGCTGTAAGGTGCCCTATAGCTCCCTAAATCCCATGTGCTGGTAGAATCTTGCAGGACCATTGATAGTTTCTTCTCAGTTGGTCCCCAAATAAATGCGTTTTCCCCAAAGCAAAGTCCCCTGAAGCAAAGTCCCCAAGGCAAAGCCTTTCAGTACCTGAAGGGAGCTCACAGGAAAGATTTGGCAAAACTGTTTAAAAGGGCCTGGAGTGACAGGAGAAGGGGGAGTGGGTTCAAATTGAAAGAGAGTAGGTGTAGATTAGATATTAGGAAAAAATTCCTCCCTGTGAGGGTGGTGAGGCCCTGGCACAGATTGCCTAGAGAAGCTCTGCCTGCCCCATCCCTGGAGGTGTTCAAGGCCAGGTTGGACAGGGCTTGGAGCAACCTGGGATAGTGGGAGGTGTTCTTGCCCATGGCAGGGGGTTGGATCTTCAAGGTCTTCTTCCAATCCAAACAATTCTATGATTCCCTGGGGCTCAGCCTGCCAAGGCTGGGATGGGAAGAGGAGGCTGTGGTGTTCCCAACTATCACCATCCTATCTTGTCCAGGTGGAGCTTCCACTCCCTCCACGGGGTCTTGTACCAGGAAAGCCCTCTGGTATGGCTGGAGGATCACCTGGCAGCCAGACAACCTGGAAGTGTGGCAGAGGCACCTACAGAGGGCAGCAGGTCTACAGGTAATGCTGTGCCCTGGTGTCCCCAAGGGAACACCCCATGTGATCACAGAAGAGCTGCAGAGGATTGTGGTCTCCACCTGGCTGGTCATCTCCATGGACCACTGAGGGACCTGGGAATGAGGGACCTTTTCAGTCTTCATAGAATCATGGAACGGTTTGGGTTGGAAGGAATCTTAAAGATCGTTTCGTTCCAAACCCCTGCCACAGGCAGGGACACCTTCCACTGGAAGGTTCCTTCCACTACCATCCACTAGTTTTACTCAGCCATTTAATCTGGCTCAGAGGGTTTAAAAGATGTCTTTTCCCAGCTGGAATGGTGCAAGATTTCTGAGCAACACCTAGGAAATATCCCACTGCAAGGACAAGCCCCTGCACTCATGCATTGGGTCCTGCTCTGCTTTGGGGTGATGCTGAGCATTCACCCCTCACCCTGCTGAAATGAATGAAATGAATATGGCAAAAAACCTCAACCCAGGCCAAAAAAAAAAAAAAAAGAGGGACAAATAACTGGTTTTTTTTACTTTTGTTTTTTGCTTTTGTTTTTTGGCACTGAGGAATTGCCTTTCCCATGGAAAGGGTTGTCCACACCTGTCTTCAAACTCTGCTTGGACCATGATGCAGATTAATTGCCAATTACTGGGGTATGATACAAGGAGGAATTGGGCACCTGGGAATGAGGAATAACGTGGCAGAGAGTTTTGGCATAAAACAGGGAAGCTGAGTTTTGGACCATGTATCCTGCAGGTAGATGGAAGTAGAGCAGGGATATAAGGATTCAAGGGAAAGACAGTGATACATAAAATACTTCAACAATAAATATTTCACTGCTACTTGAAATAGTTCTTAACCTTGACCATCCCTGTGAACCATTAGGTGTCTGTCCCAGTTTTTTTCCAGAGGTTGCCATTTTGTTCTCCTGTGAATTTCCAAAGCAATTGTGTTGTTGGTTTATCCATCAACCCCTCCCACCAAGTAACTTGTGAACTGTCTGGAATTTTAGCTGAGTTTAGTAAAGGAGGAGGTGTCTCAAAGATGCAAAGAGGTGGCTGAGCAGTGAGGTGGCTGAGTCCACTAGAGGAAAAAGCCTCTTAAACACCAAAACATCAACAGGAAATCAGGTTTCATAAGTTTCACCACTATGGAACATCGTGGTATTCGTTGCATTGTGTGTTGCCTGGGGGTGTCTGTGATATTTTCTGTCTGTGTTTCCCCCAGGTGAGTCAACATCAAAGACAAAAGCAAAGGACAACTGAGCCTGAAATCCTACTGAAGTCACAGTGGGAATTTTCAGCCCATTTGTTGGTTTTGGTTTTGGGTTTTTTTAATAGGTAAAATAAATCAATTTGGTGACTCCGGACCTAACTTAGTGTGTATATTGAGTTAGTGAGTTATTCCCCCCTCAACTCAAAAAAAAATTCCCCAGGTCCTGAAGAACTATAAATGATTCACGAAAAAAATCAAGACCTTTTCCAAAGGTTTTTAGTAGTTTATTCGCAATTACTTTCCTTTGATAAACCTGCTAATCCAATTCTTTGTAGCAATCCATTGAAGTAAAAAGCATTTAAAATTTCAGGACCGATACGTAATTTTTTCCACCTCTCTACTTCGCTGGAAAAAAAAAAGGACTTCAGTTCCCCTTTCACCCAAAATATTTGTTGTAAGTTATTTTCCAGAACTGCTAGGGAACCAAAAATTCCCCCTCCAGTCTTACTGGATACTCAGTAAGGCTTCACACCAAAAAACACAAGACTGGAATGGACTGGAGTGAACACCATCTCTTCAAAATTCAGTTTGAACATTCTGTGATTATCCTCAACTTATTTCCTTGGCTTCCCGAGGAAGGGAAAGGCATGAAAATCCCATCACTGATACCTGCTTTAAGCTGGGGTGAATGAATGATGGAGAGTCAGCTTCCCTCTCCTTGTCATCCTGCTCAGTGCCAGAGTCACTTTCTGCTCACTCCCATGACGAGAGTAAAATTTTTTGGATTTGTAACTGACGGTCAGAAAAAAAGTTTCACTTCAACAATTGGTGGCTTGGCAAACTGAATATGGCAAAAAGCCTCAATACAGGACAAAAAAAAAAAAAAAAAGAAGGTCGAATAACTGTTTTTTTACTTTTGTTTTCATCCCAGCTGTTGGATTTTTTCTATGTTTCTGAATCAAACAGACCCTTTTGGGGGCATTAAAATGAGCACAATGATTGAAATGGGGCTTGTTAGGTCCCTCTGCTTTGCTGTTTGTTCAGCCTTGCGAATGGGCCATGAAATGCTTGCGGCACTCCTGATGTCCGCTATTCCAGAGAGATCCAGACTTTGGAAATTGTCTCCAGACAACTTCCCTCCTTGCAGAGATCTGTCAGCTGGAGGTTGTTATGTCAGCCAACGATGCTACTTGAAACTGCAGGACCAAGACTGAAGAGTCAAACTTCCCTTACACAAGGTTTTCATCCTGCAGCTCAAAAAAGAGTTGATAAACATCCCACTGCTCAGCCAGTCCCAGGCAGGATCCCTGTTGTCCTGCTTGATGGAGCTTTGGCTGGTTTCAGTCTTTCTCCTTCTCTCAGCGTGGCAGAGGCTCTATCCAGAATCCAGCAGGATCAATCCTGGCCTTCAGATGAGCTGGTGGGTCTGAAACCCTGCTGATGAGGGTGGAAATAAGAACAAGGGAGCTTCACGGCATTGCATGGTAAAAATAAGAAGGATTTGGAGCTGCTGGAGCAGTTCCAGAAGAGGACACGGAGGTGCTCCAAGGGCTGGAGCCCCTCGGCTCTGGAGACAGGTTGGGAGAGCTGGGGGGGGGTTCACCTCGAGAAGAGAAGGATCCAGGGAGACCTTGGAGGCCCTTCCAGCACCTAAAGAATCTCCAAGAGAGCAGGAGAGGGACTTTGGACAAGGGTCTGGAGGGACAGGACAAGGGGGAATGGCTTCCCACTGCCAGAGGGCAGGGAGAGATGGGAGACTGGGACAGAATTCTTGGCTGGGAGGGTGGTGAGGCTCCGGAACAGGTTGCCCAGAGAAGCTGTGGCTGCCCCTGAATCCTTGGAAGTGTTCAAGGCCAGATTGGATGGGGCTTGGAGCAACCTGGGATAGTGGAAGTTGTCCCTGCCTATAATAGGGAGTTGGAACAAGGTAATCTTTATTTTCCCTCTCAAGCCAAGCCATTCTATGGTGCCCAAAGGCCCTTGGGAATAGAAGGCACTGAAACACCCCCGTGCAGTGAGATCTGGGCTGGTCCCTGCCCACAACAGCTCCAGGTGGGCACTTGGTGCTCAGCACAGGCAGACTTTGTGCAGTGCAGCAAGTGGTTAACTGAACAACACAAAGGGAAGGCAGATCTCACAAAATCTTACACACAAGTGATAAAGAGATCTCAGGATGTGCTGACAGGCTGTCTTCTGTGCTCTCTTCCCCCCATGCCCTAAATGGCATCAGCTGTCTCCTACTTGTAGCAGAAAGGAGGAAGAACATGACCAATCTCTTTAGGTGAGGTTTTAAGTAGAAACGGAACCTCAAATGGAAAGTGAGTGAGGTTACAGCACCGTAACCCTGATGATTACAGCAGGGGAAACTCTTCAGACTAGAACCTGACTGGAGATAAGCTCTCTGAAAGGTTACGTGCATGCAATAAATATCCCCACCCCTTCTATTGGCCCAGGCTGCTCTGGGCTGTGAATGGGCCAGTTTAGACAACTCTAGACCCGCATTTCTCCTCCCATTTTTAGACCAGCTTTGCACCCTGTGGCTGCAGGGGATGATTTTCAGCTCAGGGCAGCCCTGAATGAGGGCGATTCAGGGCATCATTTGTAGCAGGACGGTGTTTTTTATAGCCTGAGGAGCCTTTGTGGGTAACAGCTTGTCTAAGGTAGACACCGTTCTAAGATTACCACTGTGTGAGCAGTGGGGTTGTACCACCAGCCCTTCATTGCTGTAAGTGCAGCAAACCAGTCCAATTTGTCATTCAGCTGCTGTTGACAGGAAACCACCAACAACAGTCAACGGACGACGCCAAGAAGAATTGGGGTTTCTCTTTCTACGTGCTCTGAGGATTAAAACTCGCCAAGGAGAGCTGATGTTCTTAAGCACGTGCCCTGGAAAGGATTTTTTTGACTCTGATGGACAGCTAAGATTGAGCAGGATATGATTTAATGCCAACATAGGACTCACCAGGTAAGTGCAAATGATTTTCCAGCAGTTTTAACTTCCTTCCTGCTGCCTGTTTATTGCCTGGGTGCATCCCCTTGGAGCACCATTGGATGCATCCCCTTGGAGCACTCAGTGATTTGGTCCATCTGTGGACTGGTGTTTATTAGGGACTTAAGGGTTGGGAGGGGATGTCCAATGGGCCAAACTGCTGCTGCAGACTGGGGTAGGGTGTTTGTCTGTCTTTCCTTCTGGTAGTGTTGGAATCCCCCCATCTGAGGTGGGACTGATGCTCTAAGTCAGACACTGACCCAGCGGGTTCTCTCTTGGGTTTAGATCAAGCTCTTTCTCTTCTAGAAACTGCAGGAATAGATGAAAGCCCTTTAAATAACAAGATTCTTCCAGCTAAATTCCTTGTAGAGAAAGGGGAGGAAGTGAAATCTTTGAGGGATCTTTGCTTTCTTTTGCCTCAGAGATGATTTGAATGGTCTCATTGGAAGTAATATTTTGTTTTCCCCAGCTCAAAGGTACTCAAACTGATAAAACTAGTGCAAAGTTAATGCTGGTTGTAGAGAAAACTTCTGGCAAACTGGAAATCTCCAATGGAGTTATAGAAAGGGTGGAATTACTGCTTCTCCTCCTGGTCACTTCCTATCCCCACACATGCACGGTCTACGCTAAGTCCATAACTTTGGTTACTGCTAAAAATTTAGGCCAGACTCAAACTCCACAGAGCTCTAAGATGTAGCCTGGATATCCCAGAAATTTCCTTGCTTGCTGTGGGAGGGAAGAGCAGTTGCCGTGTTGTGGGATATTTGCATCTCAGACCTCCTCGGGTGTTTCCTCAGGGCTTTGTGGCCAGTGATGCCTGGCAAAGCAACGCACTTCAAGCTGCTTTAGTCACCCCACTCAAGATTTGAGGGCTTTTCTTGCCTTTCTTTGCAGGGCTGCTGTGATGTTTAATTGATTATGGATTTTTAAACAGTGCAAAATCAGGCCATGGTGTGTGCACTGTTAGCAGTGAGGGTTCCTGCTGCATGCAGAGCACACACACACATGGTCCCTGCTCTGGTACGTGTTGGAGATGGAGAGGCCAGATGGAAATGAGGAATAAAAAAAGGACAGCTGCAGGGCAGACAAGGCACCCTCATTAATATGCCCAGTCAGTCATTCTGTCAAGGTTTAAGTCATTTTTAGCAGAAGATTTGAGGGCTGCAGAGCTTGTGATTTCTTGTCCTTGCATTTTGTTTTTTTCTCCCAGCCGTCCTGCAGCATTGTCATCATAGTGATACCCCAAAATCAGTGAAAAAAACCCTTCTGGCCCTTTCTTGCTTTGTTCTGCCAAAATAGGGCTATTGTTGGGTTGCAAAGTCAAAGGCTGAATTTTCTGATGAAGGGGGAAAGACTCAAGGCATATTTAAGCGAAAATTTTGCAAAGGTGCTGCTGATTTTTATTCATCTTTATTTCTAATGACTCTCCATGTGTAACTTAATCAGTGCAGGGTGTCCTGGGATGCTGTTACACCCTGAGATGGTGTCCTCCCCACCCCCTCTTAAACAAACCCACGATATCCCAGGATGAGCATCACACGTCCACATAATTTGGGCCATGGGTACGTTTCAAACAAGGCTATCAGTTCCTCTATTTCTGCTTTATGACTCTCTTCCTGATGGACCTTTCAACCTTTTCATTCTCCGTGGCACCTTTATGGGCACATCAGAAGCAAAAAAAAAAAAATTCTTGAGGCCATTTTCAGGAGCAGCCAAAGTTTTTTTGTCATCTTGGACCAGTGTGGAAACAGCCACCACGGATTTCACAGGGGTCACAGAGCTGTGCTGAGCAGAGCAGGAGCTCTTGGGCACACTGTTACTTCATCATTAGTTGACTTCCTTCCTTCCTTCTGCTCATTCTTTCCATTCTCTCTGTCTTAAAAGGGGAGTTTCCTCACTGCCCTTCCACGGTCAGCAAGACTCCGGAGGCAACCAAGCGTTGGCTCCATGTGAGTGAGTTCCCTTGTAGTCACTCGTTTCCTGCAGGGGTTCCATCATGGGCAAGAATCTTGCAAGACCCCTGGGGCTAAATCCTGCTGGGACCTTTTCCAGCCCCGAAAGTTTCCATCCACATCTTCATTTCATGTGGTGCAAGTCAGATTTCTCGTTAGGTTGCAAGATTTGAAGTAGCTGGTGGGGGTATAAAAAGAGGATGCAATTCCCCCTTGGCAGAGGTCTCGGCAAAGAATTTACAGCCTCGGGGCCCTGAGGCTCCCTGTGGAAGTTGTTGCACCACTGGACATCACTGTGGAGCTCTAAAGAAAGGACATCAGTGTATGAAACAGGCTACACAGGGTCATGGTTATTGCTTAAAAATAAATGCCAAGGACCAGCGTACACAATAGGAATGTAAACCAGGACTCCAGGATTTCATGCTGGACAAGCCATTTGCTTCTCACAGGTCAGCCTGTTTTCCAGATCAGGGCTAAATCCATCCCACTGGACAGCCGAAAAAATCCTCTCCTGCCCCCAAAAACCAAACTCAAACCACAGCAGCTGCTTGTGTTGAAATAAAAACCAGGGTTTCAATTATGATTTCTTCCAAGAAAGAGTCGCAGCTGAGTAGGAGAACGTTTCTGTGGTTTCATGGAGCAATTTTGTCTTTGTTAATGTTGGTCAGTTTTAATTCAAAAAACATTGTGGGCTTGCCTATTCAAACTTCCAAACCCAACTGTAAGTGCCTGAAGGAGAGGGACAAGGTTGAGTAAAGGTGTGGAAAATTTGAACTATGAGGAATTATTGCAAGAAGTAACGTTTCATCTGCTGGAGCCACAGCAAAGAGGGAGGGAATAAGCTTGTTGTCCACCGTGGAATCATGGAATGGTTTGGCTTGGAAGCGACCTTAAAGATCATCTCATTCCAAACCCCCTGCCATGGGCAAGGACACCTTCCACTAGGCCAGGTCATTCCAAACCATGTCCTACCTGGCCTCGGACACTTGCAGGGGTGGGGTAGCCACACGGGCAACAGTTGTAGGTCTTTCACGGAAGGAAGTTAGTGCTGATCATGAGGTGATCATTTTAAGGCTGTGGGAATTGGAGGCCTGGGATAGACAGGTGGAGAACAGTGGGAATTTCCATCCCTGAAAGCCTTGAAGTACAAGTTAGGACGTGTCTCAGAAGCAATGATTAGTGACTGCCTTGGGGCCAGTCCGGCATTTCTGCGAAATACACGTGGCTTCTGAGCTGAAATGTTCTTCTCAAAGCGATTCTCCTGCATTTCGCCCTCTTTGTTTATTTATTTGTTTGCATTTTTGTGAAGTCATTTTCCAAATTTAACGGAATCTCCCTGATCCTTTCTGCTCCTCTGGAAACAGGGATACGTGTTACTGATCAAAAAGCGGCGAGCAGGACCCCTGTGGTGTCAGGAGGCAGAGCAGAAATAATAAACACGTGGTTTACAAACGAACCTTTTGCTACCTAATGAGGGGAGAAGAGTGAAAAATTGCTCAGGTGTCCAGGATGTCTGGTCTGCCTTAGTGGTGGCGGAATAGGCAACGACTTTGGTGGATGAAGGTTGGTTGAAAAACTCTTTGTCCCTCGGTGAAGGGACTTTACGGCCAAGAGGCAAAAGAGATGATTGACCCCCAATGCCTGAGTGTTCAGAGTCCAAATTTAATACATGATGGTGTTTCCTTGTACATAAAAGGTCCTTCTTTTCCGTGAAACCTGTGGTGGGAAGGAAAAACCTCGACAAAATACTGTGGGCAGAGGAGCTGCAGGAGAGCTGTTTGGCCAATACCTGAGCCACGATGGCACCCAGGGTTACCTGGAAGACCTGGAGCCACGAAATTTGAGGCAGAACTTCTCAAAATACATCTATGGGAGGACGGTGCTTGAGAAGTGGGCTCTGAGTAGAGGTTAAATTTGACCTACGGAAAAATCAAGACGTCGCCCGCAATACGTGATGGAAAGAGAGGGTACTAGGCAGGGAGAGACATTGATATAAAAGCTTTAAATTGACTTTTATCTCAAGATTTTTTTCCTGGCTGCCTCTCACATATTTGGCCCTGACCATTTTAGAAGCAGAGGGAGAAGACCACAGCTGCTTGAGACATTAATGCAGCAAACTTGCACGATTATTATTCTATTTTTCCAGTGAAAGATGCCAATGTTCGGGGTGTTTTTGTGACAGAACCTTCTCAAAGGTGGTGATTTCCCGTGGAATGCTTTTTTCCCCCTGGTAATTTTGGTGGAAAAGTGGGGAAAAAAAACGCTCAGTGTAAAAGTCACCGGGTGGGCTGCCAAGGGATAATAACTGTGCATGGAAGGGTATTGTGAATGTGGGACTCTGTACAGGAGAGGTCTCAGCCAGGTGGGAAGAAATCCTGGTTGTTTAAGTGCAGGGGACACTGGAAAAGGGAGAAACTTTAGAAAATAAGATTTCATCTGGCTCTGCTGCAATAAATTTAGACCAGATCAAATGTGAGGTAACCTAGGAGTAGGTCAGCCACATTATAACAACTTCTGCAACCGACCTGGCTGCACAGTTTGACCTTGTTCTGCCACGTTTCTGTCTCCTTTGAACACTGTAGGGATGTTTGGATATTATTTTAGTTTTGAAAACTGAGTTAATCTTCCAACTTTGGATAAGGGATTAAAAAATAATGGGTATTTGCCTTCTTTACTAACATCACTAATCGGCTAAAGGAAAAGGAAATAACGTTGAGATAAGGTCTTGGCTGCTTCAGGTAGCCAAGAATAGGCACGTTGTGAGCACTGCAGAAGAAGCCTGGCAGGAAGGGCTGGTGTGGGTTGGAGACAAGAATCAGCACCATCATGTCCAGCATGGGCAGAGTTCTGGGGGCAAGGACCACGTGCTCCTCCAAGGGGGTTTTGTGAGGGCTGATCACACGTCGGGGCCGAGGGATGTGTGAGGAGCTTCTCCACTGCCTATTTTCTGCGAGTGGTTGTGCTGATACTGAGCAGTGGGAATTCACCCTTCCATGAGGTCACCAGAAAGGAGCCTGCTTTAAAACATCAATATTTCTCCTCATTAGTTCTCCTGTTCAGGCAGAAGAAAAATGAAGTCGCTTTCTCCTTCCAAAAAGGCTTTTCCTAACTGGGTCCACACAAAACCTCTTTGTGGTCCCTACCAGCAGAGTATCTCCCAGTTGCCATCCACCAAAACCACTGCTGCATTTTCATCCCAGTCCCTTGAGATATCCCTGCAGTACCCACGGGATTTAACAATAAATAACAATTGTGAAACGACAAGGATCTCACCACCACCCTGCACTCAGGGTGGTCTGGGGCTTGGGGCTACACAGGGGGCCTGTGTCTGAGTGCCATCCTAAACACTGGGATGGGATCACGGGAAACCCCCTGATTTCCCCCAAATCAGGGGAAAAGGGACAGCCTGTCTCTTGGAAAGCAGAGACCCAACAGGCAGGCAGTGAAACCAGGCTACACTTCCCTAAGCATAATCCGGGAGCTGGCACAGCTCCTGTAGGATGGGGTCTACAAGGGGTTTGGAGCAACCAAATTTTTAAGGGTGGGAGAACAAGCCCCAGTATTGCCTGTTTTAGTAGCTGAGATGCTTCCTCGGAGTTCAGAAAGTCCTCGGAGAGCTCGGAGAGTCTCAAAATGGAGGCTGTGGGTTGGCTGTAGCACATCAGCATCTTCAGGAGCAGCAGGACATCGCATTGAATAAGCTTTTAATCAGCTAAAGGAATGGGAGCAGGGAGGTCGTGATGGTAAATGAGACTACTCATTCCTACAGGGGAAGAGAAAAGCACAGCCACACCATGAAAACAATATCTGTAGGGAATGAGCTGCCCAGCTTCCACAGCAGCAGGACAGGGAAGCAGCTCCAGGGACCAGCTGAAAGAGGAGAGGTGCCTTCATTCCTGTTGGTGGTTCAAATCAAAGTGGGCCACGGATGTAGATTGGCTATGGATTTACCCCAGTGGGCTGTGGGTCAGCTGGAGGAGGGGCTGCCACATTTCCTGGTCCCCCCGAGGAGCAGTGGATCCTAGAGATCATCCAGGCAAGCCTAAGAGCCCATAGGCATTTCCCATGTGGGCTGGAACTCTGGTCTCCATGAGTGTCCTGTAGGGAGCTGTAAGAGGCAGCGGAGACAACCCAGCCTTGGGATTGACCTGGACAAGTTTGAGCCCATGGGAATTTCATGAGGTTTAACGAGAACAAGTGCCGGTGCTGCACATGGGTTGGGGCATCCCCCAGGATCAGTCCAGGCTGGGGATGAACAGATGGAGCAGCCCTGGGGAGAAGGACTTTGGGTGCTGGTGGGTGAGAGGCTGGACATGCCCCAGCCATGGGCACTCCCAGCCCAGAATCCCCATGTCCTGGGCTCATCCCACAGCATGGGCAGCAGGGGAGGGGGGGATTCTGCCCCTCTGCCCCCTCAGGTGAGACCCCACCTGCAGAGCTGCCTCCAGCCCTGGGGAACAACAGCACAAGGACGTGGAGCTGCTGGAGGGAGTCCAGAGGAGGCCACGGAGATACTCTGAGGGCTGGAGCCCCTCTGCTCTGGAGCCAGGCTTGGAGAATCTCTTCAGCCTGGAAAAGAGAAGGCTTTGGGGTGACCTAATTGTAGCCCCTTCCAGTACTTGAAAGGAGCCCACAAGAAAGATGGAGAGAGATTATTTAAAAGGGCCTGGAGTGAAAGGACAAGGGGGAATGGCTTCAAACTGAAAGAGGATAGGTATAGATTAGATATTAGAAAGAAATTCTTCCCTGTGAGGGTGGTGAGGCCCTGGCACAGGTTGCCCAGAGAAGCTGTGGCTGCCCCTGGATCCTTGGAAGTGTCCAAGGCCAGGTTGGATGGGGCTTGGATCGACCTGGGACAGTGGAAGGTGTCCTTGCCCGGGAAGGAGGTTGGAATGAGATGATCTTTAATGTCCCTTCCAACCCAAACCATTGATTCCATGAGTGCACACTCGTGTAGAGGCCTGCAAAGTTACTGGAGAACATCTGGGAACTGACATATGAAAACAGGGTGGAAACCACCTCCAGACAGACCCTACTTGGCTGGGTGAGATCACAACCTGTGCTTTCAGGTCAGGCAAGCTGAGGCAGACGGAGCCCATCTGCAGTGACTGAGAGCTGCATGTGAGAGACTTTCTCCCTTTTTAGTGCCCTTTTTCACGTGCTTTCTCGGTGTTCTCCCTCCAGCTGCTTTCAAAGGACATCCCTGGGCTGAGTAAGCCAATTGCCTGGGCTTCTTGACTCTGTGCCTCATCTCGTGGCCGTGAGATGCCCAGCCTGGATGAAGCAGAGGAGGCCCAAAGACAAAGGGATGTGCCCCAGGTGGTGTGCAGGATATCTTAGCTATGATATGGGATGCAATAGGCAGAACACACCATACGTAATCCTGTATATTTTTATTAATTCCTTTTGAGCTGCTTGAACCACTACCAGCACTGGAAGAGTCCTTGCAGCAGCTGCAGCTGCTGGGTTTCCCCTCTGTCAGCCTCGGGAACGTGCCTCAGATCAGAAGCAGGTCTCTGTCTGGAGCTGCCACGCTATGGCCCTGTCTCCCAGGATGACTTGGCAGCCACCAGCTCACTGCTAAGCCTTTGTTGCACCTCGTGGTGGCTCCTCCTTCCCACCTCAGCGGTGGATGAGAGCAGCTTTCTAAAAGAGCAACTTCCCTTTTCATAGGGATAGGAAGTGAAGTTCATGTAGCAAAGAGAGGTCAGGTGCCTCAGAGCACTCTCCACCAAATGATGAGCCCCTGCCCTAAAGCTTGAAGTGCTCCATCTAACCTGAGACTGTCCTCTTCTTTTGACCACCCTTCTTTCTCCCTCCCCTGCCCTTAGCTGGAGGAGAGTTGGGGAGGAGAAATGTAAGCTGGCAAGGGAGAAGTTTGCCAAAACTGCAAGGGCTTTCTCATTTCTGCCTCTCCTCGGTATGCAAACAGCAGGCCCACCTGGCTGAGGGGTGAGGGACTGGATGTCTGTCCTGGTCACCTTCAGAGTCACCCTGACTTGGCAGGTGCCCAGAGGATGGTGCCAAGACTCTTGTCAGTGGTGCCCAGGGACAGGACAAGGAGCAACGTCCATAAACTAACAAAGAAACACAAGAAGTTCCACCTCAGTATGAGGAAGAACTTGTTTATTTTGAGGTTGCAGAGCACTAGAACAGGCTGCACAGGGTGGCTGTGGAGCCTCCCTCTCTGGAGATATTCCAAACCCACCTGGATGCGTTCCTGTGCCACCTGCTCCAGATGACCCTGCCTTGGCAGGGGCGCTGGGCTAGATGATCTCCAGAGGTCCTTTGCAACCCCAACCAATCTCTGATTCTCTGATTCTCTGATTCTCTGATTCTCTGATTCTGTGCTGACCCTTTTGGGTAAGGGGTTCAGTGTGACCCCTGAGGACTTGGAGACCTCTCTGTATGGCTCAGACAGCCTTGCAACCATCCATGGGGTTGTCTTCCTTTATCAGGAGCAGAGTTACAGAGCCAAGGCTGATTCCCATCCAGGCACATGCATCCTGGAGCAGCTGCTCCCACCTCACTCAGCATCGTGTCCTCAGCCAGCCTCGCCTTGTCCTTGTGACTCATGGCTGGTAAAGGTCCTCTGCCGTGACCTCAGCTTAGATCTGCTCCTTGAAGCTTTTCCTCCTGTAAACAACATCACCAGCGTGTGGGTGACCTTTAGGTTGTGCATCACACTGGGCAGATGTCGGCTCGTGTTTGTGCTGCCCGGTGGGGTGTAAGCTACGTGAAGTGTAAACTACGTGAGGTCACTCCAGCCCTGAGCTGGCCGAGACCAAGAGTCCCTTCCCTCCTGCTGCCACACGGAACACAAAAATGATGTCGTGCAATTACCCACAGAGGTTCACACAGTGGTTTTTGGGAGCCTCATCTCTGCAACAGCTTAAGAAAATACCGTAAAAACACCCCAGAGAAGCCAGCTCGTTGTGCGACCCCCCATGGGAAGCCTCGTGAGTCTGTAGAAACAAATGCTGCTTCTTATATAACATCTATCTCCCAAGATAGAGGGGTTTCAGTCTCCTTCTTGAACATGCTGAGGCAGAATGAGAAAGTCACTTCCTCAGAGTCACCCACAAGTCCCTGGCCAGGTCTCCATTCGTTAGACCGTGCTGCTACAGCTGAGTAGGTTCATAGAGGGTGGGGAACAAGATGCGTTTTATCAGAAAAAAAGGTCTTTTTTTTTTTTTTTTTAAATCACAGAAAGGAAAGACCATTGCAAAGCCAGGTTTTTTGGGTTGTTTCCTAAANAAATTTTTTTTTTTTTTTTTTTAATCACAGAAAGGAAAGATCATTGCAAAGCCAGGTTTTTTGGGTTGTTTCCTAAAATTTGGTGGTTTGCATACTGGAGGCACAATCCATTCACAGTTGTTGTCACTGTTTTTAATGACAGCTGTTGGTGGCCTGTGGGTTTTGCTGGGTTTTGTGTCTGGATTCTCTTTGGGTTTCTCGCCTTCCTCATTGCTATTTTCATTGGCCAGGTTGTCTGGGAAGTGCAACTCCCACCCCCCTCCCAGATGATCATTTTTATGTTCAAAATAGAGCAAGGAATCCTTAGGGGGGGAGAAAAGAGTCAGTTCTGACACAGAGACCTGATTAAAAAAAGAAAGCCCATTAAAAGCATTTCCAAAACCAGGCTGCTCCTGCAATCCAGGGGGTGTAACATTCCAAGGGGTTGGTCCCATGGATGGTGTGGACGTGGTGGGAGCCTGAGGCCTCTAACAGAGAAATTTAGCCGGGGCCCTCAGCCCCATGGAGCATCTGACATGGGTCCGAACTGTGGCTCGGACGTCCTCGGATCGCGTCCCCAGGAGCAGCAGCGTGGGAAGCAGGCAAGTAGGGAACATTCCACCCCCATCCCCATTTCCCCGAGGGTGGGGAGAAGCCCAGCAGGTTTTTCTCTATCCTCACCTTCTCTCCCATCCCTCCATCACGTGGTTCCCCCCCTGCCCTGTTTCCCTTCCCTGAGACCTGTGGGTTAAAGGGATGATGGGGGCACTACCCAGATCCGGCATCAGCGGTGGTTTGGAGGGATGCTGTTCCCTTGGATTACTGCAAAAGGAGAGGAGGACAAATAAGTGCCAGGTGTGCACACCCTGGTACTGCCATCTTCCCTTGCTCCCAGGACCTGGAGGGGAAGAGAGGATATATGTGGGGAAGGCTGGCTGGAGCTGGACGCAGCTGTGGTGAGCAGGGAAGTGCTCTGCCATTCCATAGCTATTCCTGAAATGCAGCTGGAGGTGTCCAGGTGGGGAATTGGAGATGTACATATTTCCCTACAGCCCTTCGCCTCATCTGAGGGTGGTGGGAGGGAGCAATGTTCCCTCTGCAATATGATCCAAGGAATTGAACTCCTGAGCACCAGCTTCATTGCTCCTTGTGGGACATGGCTAACAGGTCCTACAAAAATTCCTCTTGCTAGGAAACTTCTGGGATTCAGGGCCTTCAGGAAGGGCCCTTCCCAGGGCAGAAATTTGAGTGGCAGCACACAGAGGTGTGGAGGAACACTCCCATCCATCTCCTCATGTTCCCAAGGCTGGGAGGGCCAGGACCTCCCCACATCCCTAGAGATCACCATGGTGTGCCCTCCAAGTGCTGGGAAACAGAGCATCCGGGATTCTGGGCAAGGGAGCACGGTCTGTGCCCACTTCCATAGGGTTTGGATGTCAGATCCTGCAGAGAGGATTTCTCCCTGATGTGTCCAACTCCCCCACGGCCCATCCACAAGTCTGGCCCACAACCTGTGTTGGGCAGAAGACAAATTTGAATTGAAATTTGGGTGGCAATTCCGGTCACAGCCGAGCAGTGCAGTGTTGTCATAAAACCTGTCACACCTGAGGAATCCCAGAGTAGCTGCAGGTACCCAAAAGATGTACCTTGTCTCCTCCTCCTCGCCTGCTCCAGTGCATCCCGCCACCCTCAAGTCCTGCAGAGACATCCCCAGCAGAAATTCCACCTGGCTGATGCAATGCCGGGGTTGAGCTCATGAGGGAAGCACATTTAAGGGAGGTGGGATTAACAGTCTGCCCTCCTGTTTTTCCCTGCTCCAAGACCCTGTTCCCTGACTCTGCTTCCTGACCCGCAGCCTCTTGCACCTCAACCGAGCATCTGCCAGGTTCCAGTGGGGTGCAGCGCTCAGTGTAAGCAGCCATTTCTCCTCCAGACAGATGTTTTGATTAGCAAATGACCACTCTGGCAACAGGCAGCTCTTTTCTACTTCTGGAGTGAGAAAGAAGCTTTTATTATCTTCTTTTTCTTTTTCTTTTTCTTTTTCTTTTTTTTTTTTTTTTTTTTTTTTTTTTTTTTTTTTTTTTTTTTTTCCCCTGTCCTGTCAAAGAAACTTTTCGTGTCTGCTCAAACTCAAGGGCCTGGAAACCTGTGTGCTCCCACCCCCCAGCCTCACACACAGCCTGCTCCAATGGAGAGTCCCAACTTTTCAGGAAGGCTCGAAACAGATGGATTTCCAGCTTGGTTCATTTGCTTGGACCAGGCTCACCTGCCCAAAGAAAAATGGCCTAAGAAAAATGGTAGATTTAGGGCAGATGTAAGTTTTAATTGAAATGGAGAGCTGGCTTGGATTGCAGGAAAAGATCCTAAGATAAGCAAACGGGCTTCAACCTTATTCCTGAAATGTGTCCCCCTCACCACAGGGTGTATCACAGGACCGCAAAGCTCCTGGATTTGTCATCCCTCTGCCCTGGGGTGGCAGGGAACAGGTATTTCCAACACCAGTTTGGCCACACTGCTCGAGACTGGGACTGGGACAGCGTCTAAGACAAGGAGGTGGGACGCACTGGAGTGGGGAAGGAGGAGGATGTGGCCAGGAGAAGGAGGCACCTGCTGCTACACTGGGGCTCTTCAGGTGTGAGGGGTTTTATGAAAAAACAGCACCAACATTGGCACCTCACCAGCATTAGCTGGAGAGCCTGGGAGATGTCCCTCAGGTTCCCTCCAGGACCTTTTACATAGACCAGAGCATTTGAGAGAGTCCTCAATGCACAAATCAAACTTGGTATGTTTATCCTTCAAAGACCAGGACTGGAGGGGATCTGAACATTGCCAGTAGGATGTTCCCAGTTTCCCAGCAAGGATGCAACATCGAAACTCGACTTCTGTTTCACTTCTCAGAAAGAACCATGATGCTTCTTGGTCTGGGCTCTCCAGCTCTTCACAGGGCCTTTCTGCATTGCTGGAATCACAGAATCACAGAATGTTTGGGTTGGAAAGGACATTAAAGATCATCTCGTTCCTGCCATGGGCAGGGACACCTTCCACTATCCCAGGTTGCTCCAAGCCCCATCCAACCTGTCCTTGGAAACTTCCAGGGTTGGGGCAGCCACAGCTTTTCTGGGCAACCCGTGCCAGGGCCTCACCATCCCCACAGGGAAGAATTTCTTCCTAATAACTAAATCTATTCCTTACAGCTGGGTCCTACTGGTCAGCAGCCTTTGGATATGAAATTCCCGCTGATTTTAGCTGGAGACCCAGCACTGTATCACCACAGGAGCTCTTGCTGCCCTCCCCAGTGCAGGGACAGGGCTTCAGCGAGGCTTTGGCCACTGTGCCACAGAGGATGGTGGCCAGAGCCTGCACCTTCTGCCTCTGCACAAGGCCTTGTGCATGGTCAGTGCTGTTCATTGCCCAGTGCATTGGTTTGCTGTTGTCTTCAAACCCCTCCCAAGCAACAAAGCTGCAAACCTTTTTAAAATAAAAGCTGAAAAGAGCTTGACTGAAACCCAGCAAAAGTAGGAAACAGTCACAGCAGAAAAAAAAAAAAACACTTCAGCAGCAAATCTTCCTTCTTATTTCAGCAGCTGATCCACCAAGATCTTCAGTAATTCTCCAGTTTTGTGTCTTGCAAAGCAATCCAAGGATGCCAGGTCAGGAAATGTATTGAAGAGCTATTTTATTAAGGAAAGTTATTAAAGAATTTATGCATCTGTGATGTGCCTAGAACTGGAGGAAATCTTTTTTTTTTTTTACTGAATTTTTCACTCCTCACTGATGCAAAAATGCAAATCTGCAACACTTAAATTATTGTATGCTAAGTGAGTTGATTTCAGCAATTCTTTCTGGATGGGGGAGGACTTGCAAAGAGAAATTCAGCATTTTAAGCCCTCCATAATTGGCTAGATCTGCATTTTCAAAGTCTTTTTCTTTTAGGGTTTTTAACACCGTATCTTTTTAAAATGTACTTTCTTAAAAAAAGTAATAATAAAAAAAATATTCTTAAGTTTTAAAATTAAGTAAAATATAATCTGGGTGAAATATGAAAACAGTTTTCTACACTCACCCTAGAATCTGGATGGAAAGGGGGCTCATTTTGTGATTTCAGTGCGCTTGGGGATTTTTTTGGAGCTGCCTTCACAACGAAACTCTATTGCCTTGCTTGGGTCTTAACTTATTTTTCCAGGGCAGTTTCATGGGGTTGAGGCAAATGGGGAGCCAAGACTTCTGCTTTTCTGCCAGATTCGGTCTTGGTTTTTTCCCCACACCCGCCCATGCAATCCCAAGGCTGTTTTTTGGTGTCATCCACATCCCCGGGGCAGAAAGTGCTGCGTTCACAGCAGAAGCTTTTGAGCTCTCACGCCCTGGTAGCAGAAACCATCTGACCGCAGAGATGGAGCAGGGCTGCTCCACGTAAAGATGAGATGGGCAGATGTTTCCGGGGCTTGGCTTAGCCCAGATGCCTCCATCTTACCCTCTGTGCACCCAGCAGGTCCAACAACACTGTCCTGTTTGTTATAGCCCACCCCAGGCACTCAAAACACATCAAACGTGGGGGTCTCCAAACCCTGTGATCAACAAATTCCTCCTGGAATCCCACGTTCAGCTCGATGGGTTGCTCCTGTAGGGTGTGTTCTCCAGCACTGCTGGAAGATGGGTGAGTGATAGGATGTTTAGTCATAACCTGCCCTCTCCACCATGAAGGTGTGGTTCAAATGCCAGTGGAAGCATTGCTGGAGCAAGGCCTTAGAGCTCATCAGGGTCTACAACTTCCTGGGGAGGGGAGGAGGAGATGCAGGCAGTGATATCTTTTCTGTGGGGACCAGTGACAAGACCTGAGGGAATGGCCTGAGGGGGAGGTTTAGGTTGGATATCAGGAAAAGGTCCTTTCCCCAGAGGGTGGTTGGGCACTGAACAGGCTCCCCAGGGCAGTGGTCATGGCCCCAGGGCTGCCAGAGCTCCAGGAGTGTTTGGACAATCCATTCAGGGACATGGTGGGATTTTTGGAGTTTTCCTGTGCAGGGCCAGGAGCTGAACTTATGATTCTTGGGGGTCTTTTCCAATTCAGGATATTCTCTGATTTTGTGGTTCTGCCTTCAGAAGTCCTCCCTTGGCCCATTCCTGTGGGAACACTTGTACCTGCATCCATCTCCCTATAGCAAAAATGTCACTTCAACTGCCCCTCTGAAGGTTGCTGAAGTCACCTTCTGTAATCCCACAGCGTGGGCACACAGCAGGTTTTGGAGGTCCTACCCAAGCGTCCAGTGTTCCTGTGACCTGCATGTCTATCCCACACACATCCAGAGCTGGGAGCTCCACAGAGCTCATTGGCCTCATGTTCATTGAGTTCCTCAGCTTGACTCTTCCAGGAACAGGTCTGCATCAAATATGTTTACTCAGAACTTGTCAGCAGCTAAGCTGGACTCACACAGTGATAGAATGTTCTGAGTTGGAAGGGGTTCACAAGGATCATCGGGTCCAAGTCCTGGCCCTGCACAGGAAAACCGCAAGAATCCTACAACTTTTCTTCTAAAACTGTTTTTTGCTAAGTTTTTTCATGCATATGGAATTACAGAATCACAGAATGGTTTGGGATGGAAGGGACCTTAAAGATCACCTTGTTCCAACTCCTGCCATGAGCAGAGACACCTTCCACTAGCCCAGGCTGCTCCAAGCCCCATCCAACCTGGTCTTGGACACTTCCAGGGATGGGGAAGCCACAGTTCTTCTGGGCAACCTGTGCCAGGGCCTCACCACCCTCACAGGGAAGAATTTCTTCATAATATCTAACCTAAATTTCCCCTCTTTCAATTTAAACTCATTATCCCTCATTCTATCACTACAGTTCCTGATGGAGAAATATGTAAAAAATTCATTGCCTTAAAACTTTTTTCTTCTGCTCTGTTTTCTGATGGCTTTACAAAGAACCAGTTTTTTGAGTCTGAGTAAGTTGAGGAAACAAGTTTCCCCACTCTCTATTATTAAATGTAAACCAATATTTTAAGATGCGAGAAACTATAAATTCACAAAAGGAAATATTCACGCTTTTCTGAGCTACTGATTTCTCCCCAGCTCTCTTTTCCACTGGAAAAAAGAATAAAAAAAAAAACAACTGGGAGAACTACTATCGGTTACTTTTCTCATAATTTTTTTCCTGTGAAGCTAATTTTAAAAAACATTAATCAGAAACCGAAAACACTGCAGAACAACGTACATTCAACTCAGCTGCCATTTTTTGGGAGGAAAAAAAAGTGTTTAAAAAAGTTAGGAGCCCCCCAGCTGCGGGCTGGGAGCTCAATGTCTGACAACATTTGTCTGCTGGTCTGCTTTGGAATTCTGAAGGATGGGTCGCGTTGGCTGCCCGAGGTTGCAGAGGCGACTTGGAGAGTGGGACCGGTGGATTCTGCGGGGGCTGTGAACACCCAGAGCTGTGCTAACGCCTTCTGTGTGTGGGTGGGACTGAGTGACCTTTGTGGGAGACCTTTCTGGTTCCATTTCCCACCCGAGGTGGGTCGTGCTGTTCCCCTCTCCGTGTGTCTCTGACAAGTGTGCGTGGGGAGAAAGCTGAGTTTGTGCGAGAGCGCAGAGAGGAGTCCCCAGGCTCTGCCGGGTGCAGGAAGGGTTGCAGTGTCCCCCCAGACATAGGAGCACTGTGGAGAGTTGCACAGGTCAGGTCACACTCCCCACTCCTCTCAAACCCTGCCAGAGGAGTTGGGATGGCCCCAAGTCCGTGATGGGACTTGCTGACATTGAGGTTCCCACTCAGCTCCACCAGGGCCATCACTGTGTAGCAAAGCAGCTGAAAGAAGATTCTTGGCCTGGCGTGAAGAAGTAGGAGACTGAGATGATGTGGATGATTATGATTAGATTTATTGCTAATACAGTGTCTAAATATCGACGATTCAGTATCTAAAGAACAGCTCCATCATCTCCTGTGACGGTTCAGTATTATCAGGTCGTGGTCCCTCCTGTTGAGCCACGAGCTTCAGTGAGACACTCTGGCTTTCTAAACTGCTCACAGAAGTCCAAGTGTGGCTTGGTCCACTTAATCTTAAATTTGGCAAACAGTTTGTCACTGAAGGATTATGATATACACACAATCAGCAAGAAATGTACAGGTTTACAGCCTTTGGGCTTGCAGAATTCACAATTACAGAGCACCTGTGGAGCTACGTTAGGATTTTAGCCCTGCATTTGATGGGATCTTAGTGCTTTTACTCACCCATCCAAAAGTGAATGTTGCCCATTTTTGGGTTGGATGTGCCCCGCAGGCTTCCCTGCCAGGGTGAAGATCCATTCAGAAGCTGCCTCCCACCTTGGGAGACCAGTTGGTCCAGTTGGCCCAATCTCCAACAGCATTTTATTTCCTTTTGCAGGCACCAAAATCAATCGCAAACATCTCATTATTGCTATTAACTATGTATTCTGTTAATTATGTGAGCACCCGGTGTCCTCTTGTGAGGACAAACTATGTTTCCCACCAGAGACAGCGGAAAGGGAGAGGGAGGATGTGTGTGGGAGGAGGACACACTTCAAGATCTTTCGTTGCCATCACGCACTGAGAGCAACTCAAAACGCCCAGAAGATGCCTCCATCGTCCTGCAGACGGTCCATCAGTCCTCTCAGAAGATTCTCTTGGTGACATGGCTGGCAGTCAAAGCATATTGCTGACTTGTGCTGTATCTCACATCCCCTAAATCTGCTGAGAAAATGGCAACTGCCGCATCTGCATGTCCCATTTGGGAGCAGATATCAGAGATCCCGAGATGCTCCAGTGAGCCAGTTACAACGAATGTAGATCGATGTCCCACATGTGGGTGGATTTTTCTGTCATTCATGGTTGGTTACAAGTGATACCTAAAACTTGTCTATCATCCAGCCCTGGACTTAATACCTTGCTGTTGCCTCTGTAAAAAAAGGGAATTCCAGCTGCTCTCATGGCAAATAACAGCATTCTGAATCAGAAATCTTGTCACAAATCCTTCCACAAGTGGAAGGGCGGGAAAAGTTCACCTAATAAATCATGTGCCATTGCACGACTACCAGATCTTCTAAGCAAAGCAAACCCTGGTTGCAACCTGGAAGGGAAGTTGCCAAATTAAAATGAAATTGCTGCAGGAAATGCTGTGGTTGATTTAGTAGGTGAAACTTCCCCTCTGACTGTGTTGGCAGTGCCTGGAGCAGTGCTGAGACCTGGGGACAGATGGATGGGCCATCTGTAAACTCAGGTCAGAGAAAAGCTCAGAGAAGTTGGGATGCTGAAAAAGTCTTGATTGGGGGAGGGTGTGTGTGAAAAATGTGTGTTAGACAATCCTGAAATATTCCACCAATTCCTTCCATTTTGCTCACTTTATCAGTGATAATAAAGATGAGGTAGAGGGGAGAAGGCATTTTAAAAAATAACACCTTAAAATGTTGGGATGGCTCCGTTAGAAGCCTCATTTCACAGCCCCAGTTTTTGAAATATTAGATGCAAAAAAAAAAAGCAGAAAAAAAATTCTTTCGCTGGAATATTTTTTTCCTGCAAGTCTGGTTTGCTGGGAGTTTTTGGACATCTCTGTTGGAGCCTCACTGTCATGATACAGTGCCAGGCTGACATTTGGAGGGGTATCTGGACCTGCAGTCCCTGATCCTCTCATGGTAGACTCTGAGGTAATTTGGCAAGAAGAGGAGTCAATATGTCTTTGCTCAGCTGTGAGTATTTGGGGGTTGAGTTTGGGGTTTTTTTTGAGCATTTAGTCCACACCTTCCTGTGCCTTTGGTTCAAAGCAGGGACTGGGGCAGATTTTGGCACTGGATGTTGTAGATACCTTGTGTATTTGTGGCAACAGCACTTCAGGAATGCTGGCTTCATCTGTTCCTTAATTTTTGAGGACTCTGAGCAGACTGAGTTTGCCATAGTTTAGCCATCCTGGCTACCCAGACCCACTATTATCCTTGAATTATTGACCGGAGCTGAAATTACATTTATAGGATCACAGTTAAACAGCCCTCAACCCAAATTTGGAAACCCTAATGTAGACAAGAGGATGATCCATGGAAAGGGTTTGATTCATTTGTGTCTAGTGATCCTTGAGGTGTCTGGGAGGTCTGAGATATGCATGTGGTATTGGGAAATATAATCCATGACTTGTGGTAGACCCACACCTTGTGAGGAGCAGTACTTGTCAGCTGGGATCTCTGCATTGGAGAGGGGATGTATCCAAAGCCTGTTTTGTTGGTGGGGTT
Source organism: Oxyruncus cristatus (assembly GCA_013399855.1). Taxonomy (NCBI): domain Eukaryota; kingdom Metazoa; phylum Chordata; class Aves; order Passeriformes; family Cotingidae; genus Oxyruncus; species Oxyruncus cristatus. Next base: position 204,993 of record VXAY01004424.1, on the reverse strand, counting down.
TTTTTCTGATGACTGATAGTGTCTGTCTGAGCCTCATTTGCAAAGTGTGAAACACCAGAGTCACATGGGAACAGAAACCATGGGGTTCACAAGGTCCGAGGTAGCAGGAGGCTGTAGACAGAATGGTTTTAGACTCCTCTCTCCACTGTCCCGTCATCCTGCATTCTCATCTTCTCCAGCTTGTTATTCAGGATCGTTTTGTCCCTCGATGCCTGCACCTTTCCCCCGGAGCAGTCTCATTAAAGAGGACTTTCTGCTCTTCCTACCAGGATGGGGTTGCTCGGGAGCAAAAATCAGCTGATGCCCAGTGAGAAACACACTTCTGGAGGCAACCCAAAAACCAGGAGTAAACCTCCTCCTGCCCCGCCCAAGGTAAGCCTGCAGTTTTGTGTCCTTTTGGGATCCTCCACAGCTCAGTTAGTGTCTGGAGTGATGCAGGCAATACTTGGAATCATAGAGTCATAGAAGGGTTTGGGTTGGAAGGGCATTTAGTCCAACCCTCTGCCATGGGAAGGGACATCTTCCACTAGAGCAGGTTTCTCCAAGCCCTGTTCAACCCGACCTTGAACAATTCCAGGGATGGGGCAGCCACAGCCTCTCAGGGCAACCTGTGCCCGGCATTGTCTGGACACAAGTCCCCCGAGCTGTCCTCCCAGATGATCCCTGTGTGTTCTAGATGGGGATGGGAAGGGTTCTGAGGAGCATCTCTATATTGAAAAAGAAAATAAATTAAAATGCAGTGTATGGGGACCTTGAAATATCTCCTGATCAGTACTTTGCAACCGGAGCTGATGTTGCTGACTTGCAAAAGGCACAAAGATGGGTCAGATTCAGGCTAAAGATTCAGAGCTGCAAAACCGCAGTGGAAACTTCACCATCCTGAGGGCAGCAGGTTCACCAGGGAGGGTCCACAGCCAGCGTGGTTTGGGGTGAGCTGAGAATCAGAAATGCTGGGCAGCTGCTGCTCCCTTTGAATTCACACAGGCTCCGCTTGCATGGACACAAGGCGCTGGGTCAGGAGTTCGGAGACCTCAAACGGCAAAGTCTTGTTTGAACTTTGCCCATCGCTTTGTCCGTCTGGTGCCGTACAGAGGGCGTGAGGTTGTTTTCCCTTTCCTTGCCCCTGTCAGCCCTGCATCCAGCAGCCAGCACAAGAGAAACTCTGGTGCAACTGTCCTGTGAAAACCACCTCGGGTCTCAAGCCCTGTGACAGGGGAGGAATTGCCTGTTGATGCTTTTTATGACAGGTGGAGGTGTTTTTCACTCTTTAAGCTTCATTTCTGAGTTCTCCCGTGGTTATACAGCCCAGTTTTCATGACAGCAGATGTCAGATTGACCAAGAAGGTGCTATTTTCCTAAATTTCCTTCTTTCCAGCTCACTGGAGAGGAGCTGCTATCAGTATAAATATAGAATCATCGATCACCTTCTGCCACTCATTATTTTTTGCCACAGGCACTCAGCTCTCACATGTCAGGGGAAGTCCATCTTTCTTTCAGTTAAATTGGAAGTGGCAGTGGTTGAGCAGCTCTCCCACCCACCCCTCACTGCTCCTGAGTACGGGTCAAAGGGTGGCATGGACAGAAAACACTGGATGTTTCTAATTCAGTGTCTGCATTTCACTCCTTTTGCACGTGTATAAAAATACTTGGTAGTGGTTGAACACCCACTACCGTCACTGGGGCCAGTGCCTTGGGCTGATCACAGGACTGGTGCTTGAAGTTGGGTGGAGGCCAATTTCAAACTCTTAGCCCTGAAAACAAGGTGGTTCCACCCCAGTTGATCTGGAACGATCTATGGCCAGTTTGCCACTTTCAGCAGCTGGGCCAGACCAGGGACCGTGTCAGCATTTTGAAAGTGTGTCCAAAGGAGCTGCAGGACCTTGTTGCTCTTTAATGGCACAGTCTGCAACTTCCCCACGAGGGAAAGTGGAGGGGCAGGCACTGATCTCTTCTCTCTGGTGACCAGTGATAGACCCAAGGGAATGGCATGAAGCTGTGTCAGGGGAGGTTTAGGTTGGATATTGAGAAAAGGTGTCTCAAGGGAGGGTGATCGGCCACTGAACAGGCTCCCCAGGGCAGTGGTCACAGCCCCGAGGCTGCCAGAGCGCAAGGAATGTTTGGACAATGCTTTCAGGGACAGGGTGGGATTATTGGGGTGTCCTGAGCAGGGCCAGGAGTTGGAATATCCTGAGTTGGAAGGGACTTACAAGGATCATCAAATATTCTGTGATTTCTATGATTTCTATGATTCTACAATTAATTTGCTAATGTAGTCACTACCTTCACTTTTTGAACGTGTGCCTGAACCCATGAGCCTTGGGACAGTTACGGCATCTCCAGTTTTCTGCTTCAAATAATATTGCAATTGCCATTCCTCAATGGGGCCATTCATGTCTCATCCCCCCACGGATCCGAAATCTGGCGCCAGTGAACAAGGGTTAGATAGACCACGGTCCAAAGGAGTGGGTGGCAGACTTGTGCTTAAATTCAGAGGGAAGCCAAGAGTTATTCAAGCTGGCTGTTAAGACAGCCATGAACACATCATGGCAAAATGTGCTAAAGCCATCAGGACACATCCAGAGCCAGACACAGGGGCTGTTGACTGACTCCCACTTGTCTGTGAAGCTGAGAGCAGGTCTTCCTGAACACACAGCAAAGTAATAAATATCTTTTTTTTTTTTTTTTCCTATTTCTACCCAAGGGCAGACAATTTATCAAAACCTCTCATCTAAACCAAGCCTCTGCACAAGGTAAGATTCTGTTTTCTCTGCCTTCCCGTAGGGTTTCACAAGGTGGTGGTCCCCAAATGGCAGGTCTTGAGAACAAGCTGTCACGTCACAGGCGTGTGGTTTCTGTATCTTCAGCGCTGCCAAGCAGGGAGTTTATCAGCCTGTTTCAGAAAAATTCACTTTTCATCACTGAGTGTTTGTAGCTGCCAATTTTCCCCTGCTCATCCAAGAAATTAAGAGGGCAGAGCACCAATTCTTCTTTGGAGCGAGATGATCCCTAAGGCCCCTTCCAACCCAAACCATTCTGTGATCCTCTGATTGGTGAGGAAAAGGGAGATCTGAGACTTCAGCTGTGTGAGACTTCCCTGTCTGCTGCCCTGTCTGCAGCGTGACAACTCATGGATGCTGTATCCAGCCAGCTGAAAATTCCAGAGGAAATAGCAGGCATCAAGAGAGCCCAGGGAGACTACAAAGAGAAGGAGAACAAAAGGAAAGAGTTTAAAATAAGGATACACAGAGCCCCTGCTCGGGGACTGTCTGTTGGCTTCAACCACCTGCAGGTCACAGATGGTGTTTGGAGATTATTGTCTTTCAGCAGGGAGCCCTCTGCTACCTCTGCCCAGCCCCCCAAAAGCAGCTTGTGTGTATTTCTTGTGTCAAAGAAGTTTTGCAGATTAAGGACACAGAGAGAGAGAGATAATTAGAAGAGAAAAAAATAGAGGAAGCTTGGAAGAAAGCTGTTGGCAACACCTAAAAGTTCTTCATGTGAATGGAAGTGTAGGATTGGGGGAGACGGGGTATGAGGACAGGAAAAAAGGGGGTCATGAATAAATCGGATGGGTGGAATGACAGAGGTGGGTCCTCTTAGGTCTTGAGGAGGATGATGGAGAGTCCCTGCCATGGGCCAAACACGGGGACTCCTGCACCATCAAAATCTTCGAATTTGGCGTTTGTTACGGAGATAAAAGTTGTGGGAGGTGAAGCTCCGGCACCATGTGAATAAACCACACTTTCTCTCGCAAAAGCGTTTTCACGTCACATTTCCAAGTGTCCATGGTCTCCTACCTGCCAGACTAAGCAGACTTTGACAGTTTTTCACAGTTTCTGTCAGCCTCCTCACGCTGGTCAGAAGCACAACACGGGTTATTTTCAGGGAGGCAGCTTTTACTTCTGCTTCACGCCAGAAGGCAGAAGTGGAAAGATGCTAAAAAAATGGATTAAGTACCGTGTTAGCCATTTTCAGCTCTCAAAAATATTTTGGTTCATTAGATTCAGTTCCAGTTCTGGAGGAATATTCCCACTGACAGTCTGGGAAACTTCCTATTTTTCTCTACTGGTGTCTGAGTTTCCCGAAATGATGCTACAACTGACTCTGTCCTGTGGGGCAAAATGGGCTGATAGGAACTATGCAAGGTATTTGAGATATCAGAGACAGGCTCCTGAAAGAAATCAGTTTAAATGAATTCACACAGAAAGCACAAAATCCAGGCAATCACATCATATATATATATATATATATATATATATATANAAAATATATATATATATATAAAAAAAAAAATCAAAGAGATGAATTATATCCTGTGGGAACTCTTAAAATTCAATCAGGCAAAATAATTGCCTATGGAAGCATGGCAAAAATCAAAGCCATTTTTTCCTTGGGTTTTTTATTTCATTTATTTTTTATTTTCTTTTTTTTTTTTTTTTTGGCTTTCCTTGCATTTTGATTATTTTGGGGGTGGGGTTTTTTGGTGTATTTTTTTTTTTGGTTGGTTGGTTGGGTTTTTTTCCTGATCTTGCTGTTGAATTTGTTTCACACTTTCCAGCTTTCACACCACTATCTCAGAGATAATTTATTTATTTATTCTTAACAAAAGCCTAATTCTTCCTGACTTTATTTATCCTAACGGAAGCAACACAGAGGCAGGCAAGGGGTGCACTGCTCTGGGTTCAATGTGGTGTGTGTGGCATCACCAACCCACTTTTCACGTTGGGAGTCTCTCATTCGTTTTAACATGGTTCCCCAAGCAATCCCAGTGTTTTTAAGGCTGGTTCTAGGTCCCCATGAAGTCAAAACTTTAATTCTGCACCTCTAAAGCCCCCAGTCCAGCAAAGTCCTGGCCTGTGATGGTGGACCCCCGACACCACAGTCCCATGGCTACAGCTGCTTCTTGGATAGATAAGACATAGAAAATAGGCAGAATAACCCCTGCCCTTGCCCTTCCAGCTGCTCACAGCTGGATTTAAGTCCTACTGATGGAGAGAGATGGTCATTTTGGGTGCTTGTCCTCAGGCATTAAATAACCTGTGACTGCACAAAGACGTGGTCTCTGCAAGGTCCTTCCTTCTGATGAGGAACGGTGACTTCTTCACTTGCCTTTTGGAAACCATAATATGAACAGGACTGGTTTTCAGGGAGTGGGAGCTTGGCATGCTCTGGAACTCCAGGTCTTCTGAGGCATCTCAAGGTTAACAGAGAAATTCTTCGTTGTTTATTCTGTTGTTCCTTGAATATGGTTCTTATTTTGAAAGGCATGTTGTCAGAACCGTGGGTTTGAGTTTAACTGGGAAAAGGAAGGGTTGTTTCTACTGAAAAGGCTGATTTTTCAATGAGAACTTAAAACTTCTCATCAAAAAATGGGCATTGCTAATCATAAGCAAGAAGAGAAACGAACATGAGAGGGAATTGCCCCAAATGTTCAGATTTCCTAATGAAAAAAACCCCCGCGAGTTTAGGTCTGATAGGATTTTACGAGGAAAGCAGGAATTATCTGCAGAAACATCCACTGTGACAAAACACAGGGTGTTTGACAGAGAGCACTGTGGCAGTGCAGGCCTGGATATCCCGGGAAACACCTCCCATGCTGTCACACCTGGGCTTACTGATCATTTGGGAGGTACAACAGTCCCCATCCACAGTTTTCTGCATCTCCTCCAGTGGGATCTGATGGTGTTTCTCTCGGTGACAGCAGCAGGTGTGTGTTTTGAAGGCAGCCTTTTCTAGCACAGCTTTATCGTGGTCTGGAGCACAGGTCTGATAAGGAGCAGCTGAGGGAGCTGGGGGGGCTCAGCCTGGAGAAAAGGAGGCTCAGGGGGACCTCCTGGCTCCTACAACTCCCTGACAGGAGGTTGTAGCTAGGTGGGGGTCAGGCTCTGCTCCCAGGGAACAAGGGACAGGACAAGAGGAAACGGCCTCAAGTTGCACCAGGGAGGTTTAAATTGCGTATCAGGAGACATTTCTTCACAAAAATGGGTCATTAATCATTGGAGTCCCCATCCCTGGGGGGATTTAAAAGCCGTGTAGATGTGGCACTTGGAGACATGGTTTAGTGGTGGGCTTGGCAGTGCTGGGGGAATGGTTGGACTTGATGATCTCAGAGGTCTTTTCCAACCCTAATGACACCACAATTAGAACCAGCCCATGAAGCAGAAAGCTGGACCCATTTTCAGCAGCAGTAACTCCACAGCTCAGTGCACCCAGATGGCCAACACATGTGCTGTGACTTGTCACTTATGCCATGACCATCCTAGAATGGCTCTAAACCAGTGGATGATCCTCTGGGAGACCTTGGATCTCAGCCTGGCTGCGTGGCCGTGATACGATTGCAAAGACCTTCCATTCATGACAGGGCAGGGATGGGGAGACTGGTTGAATTATTCCTATTAAGCCACCAAACTGGCCCTCAGCCTGTGCAAACTGGGCTGGTGTCAAACTCTCCTGACAGCAGCGCTGAGCCAGGACGGATTTGGCTCCCAGTCAAAGTCTGGGGGCTGAGAGCATTATCTGCAAAGCAGTCGCTCCTCGCAGCCCCGACGGCTTCTCCGCCGTGGAGTCACTCAGGACCTGACTTGATCAAATAGGCCAATAAATTGTTATCAACCCTATTGCTCAGTGGGGTGACGGCTCAGAGACAGGAAGAGTCGCTTTCATTGTGAGATGTCAAGTCTTGCTGGCTCAGGCAGAGAGACCTTTTCTTCTGGCTCACTTTCAGTGTTTCTCAAATCCTATTTTGAGAAGGAGATAAGAGGTGATTACAGTATTTTTGCAGCATATTAAACCTTTTTGTCCTTGCTGTATTTGCTTTTTTCTTTCCCCTCTTCCCTTTTCCTTTTTTTTTTTTTTTTTTAAATTTTATTTTTTAAATTTCATTTATTTGCGCTCACATCAGTTCCTTCAAGATCACAGCCATGTTTTCGCTTTCTGGAACACGCAGCCGCTCTGTGCTTGACGATCTTTACACATTTGCTTCCATTTTTCAAAGCACAAGCGTGACCCACTGCGTTGTTTTCCTTTCGAGAGGGTCAGGATGGTGTGTGTGGACAGGCCTGCTGTGGACACCTCACGGGAGGCACACACCCCAAAACCTTTCATGTCAGAGAAGCTGTGCGATAACAACTTTCTCAAGGAGGCAGCAGGGGTTTGGGTGCGTTGCTAATTCAAGATCCCTCAAGGGGAAGCCCCCAACTGTGTGAGTTATTTTAAGACTTCAAAGCATTCTCCCTCATGACTGATCATCCTTTTCCCGTACTAGGAGTAAGTGAGGCTCTGCTGAAACCCCTCACGGGTCTCCGAGTTTCTTCTGGAAAGCCTGAAGAGAAGAGTTCAGGGCTTTGGTTTACAAAGCTGCATTTCCCCCCACACTGACCCTTTCTCCTCCCTAACAAATCTCCAGCAGAGCAGCAGCCAACCCTGCACAGGCACAAACCCCAAGCTGCCCCAGAGACACGTTATCTTGTGATGACAAAGGGCCAGTCTGGCTCTCTTGCTGGTGGCATTATTTGAAAAGGTCACACAGAGACTGTGGCTTGACAGGCTGTTTTGAAAAATGCTAATAATAGGCTGGCCATGGCTCTGGGTGCATTAATTAGGCTGAGTACAAGCTAAAGCCTTCCTGCAGCAAACAATCTCCATTCTTTTTTTTCTTTTTCTTTCTTTTTCTTTGCTTTTTCTTTTTCTTTTTTCTTTTTCTTTTTCTTTTTCTTTTTCTTTTTCTTTTTCTTTTTCTTTTTCTTTTTCTTTTTCTTTTTCTTTTTCTTTTTCTTTTTCTTTTTCGTTTT
>VXAY01004424.1:118078-196579 GCA_013399855.1 Oxyruncus cristatus | reverse complement strand
TCCTCTCCTCTCCTCTCCTCTTCTCTCCTCTTCTTCTTTTTCTTCTACTTTTCCTTCTTCTCATTATTCTTGTCTCCTCCTTCTCCTTCTCCTTCTCTTTCTCCTTCTTCTTTGTCTTCTTCTTCTCCTCCTTCTTTCCCTTCCTTTCTCACTGAGGTGTTTAGGTTTGACATTTCTGTTCCTCTGCGTGTGCTGCTCGTCTTTATAAACTTTGCTCTTCCCCAAAATAGCTGCTCATTTCTGCTTCAGTAGCTGCGAGTGCAGCAACGTGAACATTTGCACAGCCTGGACGTGCACCCCGAGCCCCTCAGCCCCGCCCTACAGAGCTCTGCCCCGGGGTGGCTCGGAACATCCTGGCACATGCCAAAATTTAGGCCTCAGTCCAGATGGGTTTTAAGCCAAATGGGGAACACAGAGCACGGGTTTTGTGCTCCGGAGCATCTCAAGTGCATCGGGACCAGGCAGGGGGAAGGGGGTCCTGGAGCATCCACCGCCCCCGTGGGAATTGCAGCTGGGGGGAGCAGGCAGGTGCTGCAGAGGTGCTGGGCTGAAAGCACCGGAGTGACCTGGTTGTAGTGGCACATCTGGAGCACCTCTGCTCTGGAGACAGGCTGAGAGAGGTGGGTGGTTCATCCTGGAGAAGAGAAGGTTCCAGGGAGACCTTAGAGCCCCTTCCAGTGCCTAAAGGGGGCTTATAAAAAGGAGGGAGAGAGACTTTTTATAGAGGCAGATGTGCCAGGAGAAGGAGCAACAGTTGTAAACTGAAAGAAGGCATGTTTGGGTTAGATACTAGATATTAGGAAGGAGTTCTTGGCTGTGAGGGTGGTGAGGCCCTGGCACAGGCTGCCCAGAGAAGCTGTGGCTTCCTCATCCCTGGAAGTGTCCAAGGCCAGGTTGGACAGGGCTTGGAGCAACCTGGGATGGTGGAAGGTGTCCCTGCCCACGGCAGTGGGATTGAAAAAAGGTGATCTTTAAGGTCCCTTCCAACCCAAACCACTCTGTGATTCTCTGGTTCATTAATTCATCTGCAAGGAATCATGTGCAAGAGGGATGGATGGCAAGATACTGGTAGAGCCCAGAGCATCTGGACAGAGAGTTAAACCCTAGAAATGGGCTCAAATGACAGAAACAGAAATGACTTTATACCTTTTTCAATTGAGGAAGCCTCATTGTTCTGAGTCAAATTCCAGAGCCATGCTGGGAACTGTTGCTCCAGCAGTTTTCATTTACTGCCGTGTGAAACTCTGGCCGAACACCAACAGGTTATTTATGACCCTTCTTATTCCACACAAACCCCTTTTTTCTTGTTGACACGCTGTGTTTTGTGAATGGGGGAGTGTGGAGTGCCTTAAAAACACGTCCTCAGGGAACTCTTTGGTGGATCAGTGTTAATCCCTGAGCAGAGGCTGTGGTGAGCAGGAAAGCTGGGTTGGTGCAGAGGTTGGATTTGGGGGGCAGTGGAGGTGACAGACCCCTGTGTTTGGGGGAGTGAAATGCCCCACTACGTAGCCAGCTGGGTATCACCCCCCCCATCAGGGAACAGGTTGGATCCAATGGTGTTAATCCTTCTTTCAGATAACTTGGTTGTGGTTGCACTGTACGATTTTTCTGCCTCGAGTGACCGTGACCTGGAGCTGGTCAAGGGGGAGAAACTGCAAGTCCTCTCCAAGTAAGTGACCTTCTGCCAGAAGGAAGCTCAAAGATGACCATGGTGAGGCTGGGAGAGGGAGAGCTGTGAGGTCAGGCACCAATTTGCAGCTCATCAGAGCTGAGCTTTGCTCCAGAGTGTGAATGTGCAAGGTGGTGTCTCTCTGCAAAGTGACACTTCATGGGTCACAGATACTCTGGGGGTTGCATAGTGTCCCTGCCTGGATGGTAGTGGGACCTTCTCTGCTGGGGGTGCAGAAGCAGCATAAATAACAACAACAAAAAAAAAAAATAGATCCTGTCCTGTTTCATATTTTGTGCTGATGGTGCTTTTTGCAAAGGATGTGGGTTGGGTGTAGTCAGAGGAAAGGACAGAATCGAGCCAGAGAAATGTGTGGTTTCATTTCAACTTCTTCTCAAACTCACACAGAAGAGGCCCACTCCATAACGGGGCTTGGGTCCTGCAGACCTTGTAGGGCTGCTCCATCCCTGGTGGCCTCCAGAGGTGCCATTTCTCACCCAGACACCGGGGCCTGGCATCCAAGGCCAGGGAGATGGAGAGCCCGTGATGTGAGGATGGCCTTTGGTCACGGCTGGGGCTGACCCAGCAGTGGAAGAACAAAGTGAAGTGTCTGGCAGATGAAGGAAGGAGCAAAAAGGGCCCCAATGCCCCTATGCAAGAGAAAAAACAAACCCACAGTGACCCAGATTTCCCTCCTCTCGCTTGAGGAGTGTAGCAAAGGTTTGGGCCTGTGGTCATTCTGTAGGAAGAGTCTGTCACCTCTAGAAGTCCCTGAGAGACCAACAGCCTTCAGCCTCGTGGTAGTCCTATGGAATCTAGAGGGAACTGTAGAGTGGATTAAGGAGCCCTAGTCTATTTGCAGTGCTCTAAACCCTACAGTCCATGTCCTCACAGCCTCAAGCCTTGTCCTTAAGCTTGCTCCAGGCAGTCATACTCTTTCTTCTGCTTACTTTGCAGTGATGGGGACTGGTGGCTGGCAAAGTCCCTCAGCAGTGGCAGGAAGGGCTACATCCCCAGCAACTTCGTTGCCCAGGTGGACAGTTTGGAAGAGGAAAAGTAAGTGTGAAAGCTTAGGAACCCTGATGCAGTGCCCTGTCTCTCAACAGGCTGTGGAAAGGGCTTTACTTGCTGACAGGAAGGTGGCATTGCTGGGCTGGGTGGCAGGAGGTCTTTCATCGTTCCAAACAACGCTGCCCTAAAGTCCAGGAGAAGTTCTAAGCACTGTATGGGTGTGGAGAAAGGATGAGGAGAAGGGGTGGTGTTGTTATGGGGCAAGTGGGCAAAGACTCCTGTCCCATTAATTGCACCCACGGTGGAAAACAAGGATTTGGGGGAGAGAACGTAAAGGACATGTTTGCACTGGTAAATCAGCAGAACCAGGCATCATGTTCTGGTCCCACTGGGCCAATCCACCCACACACAGTGTTAAACCTCCTCAGCCTTCAAGAGGGTATCCATACGTAAACTGGGAATCTCTCTGGATAGGGTACATTGATCCAGCTCTTTGATGTGCCAGGGACCACACCAACAACTGAGTGCCAGTGCCCAGACCCACAGCCTGGTGCTGTTGGTTTCATTAGCCCAGATGCAGCTTCCCTGCAAGGAAGATGGAAAGAAAGACTTGAGTCGAAAGGGTTTTTTATGTCTGTTACACAAGCAGCAGAACAATTTTCCTTCCATGACTTATCCTCTTTTATGGCATTCAGCTATAAGTGATCAGTCCTGCCTGCAATCTCCCCTTGGAGGGACCCAACCATCCTTGAATTCAGCAAATATCTAGCAACACACAGAAATGTGGTTGAGACATAAAAGTTCTTTGTATCCAAACATGCACTTCTCCTGCGTAGGGAATACTGCGTGTCCCATTGACTCCCTGCTCTGTCTGAATTGCCAGGCTGTGAAACAAGCCCAGAGTGACCAAAATCTGGTGTTAATCTCCCAAAACCAGTCCTCCACTGCTGCCACTGTCCAGCAGATAACAAACTACTTGCTGATAAAAATAACTCTCAGTTTCACAATGTAATGGCAAAAAACCCAACCCAACCCAAACAAACGCAAACAAACAACTCCCACCCCCCCCCAAACCAACAGAACGTACAAACAAAAACCCACCAAAACCAAACCAAACCAAACCAAAAAAAGACCTAACTGGAAATAATTTTTTTCTTTTTTTTCCCCCAGAGCTTTTCCTTTTCATTGATGGTTTTGCCTTTTCTCTCTCCCAGGTGGTATTTTAGAACTCTGAGCAGAAAAGATGCTGAAAGGCTGCTCTTGTCTTCTGGTAACAAAGTTGGCTCTTTCCTTGTCCGAGAGAGTGAAACCAGCCAAGGTGAGACCCAGAGGGCAAAGGTAACTCCTGTCATTGCCAGGGCTTGGAAAACCTGCCACACCTGAGCTGCAAAGTCCAGCTGTGCCAGAGTTTCTTGGATGTGGCAAAGATTTGCTCAGGATGTGATTCGTGTGTGTAGTTTTGGTTGTGGGAGGAGTGGCTTCTGCCACCACACTTCATGGCAGAGAGGCAGGAACAGAAATAAGCAGCAAAGGTTTTCCAAAGTAGTGTCTAGAGGTTTAATTTTCTTTCTCTTCCGGGGGAAATGTTACTTTTTTTTTTTGCAAAAGGAGGTACTTCTGTGCCCTCTTGAAGAAGTGTTTCTCCTGTTTGCAGCAGCAACTCGCAGAATTTTGGAAAAAGTCTTATGTTTTTCCCAGGGAAAACATGTTTTTCCTGATAATATATAACAAGGGGAATACATACGAACCAGAACTTCTGGAAGGAGACTGACTGGAGCAGGGAAAGTGGATTCATCCACTTTTCTTCTATATGAACATGTGTGACTTTGGAAGACACGATCCAATGAGGATGGAAAGGGCAGAGCATTGTGGTCACCTCTCTTGGGCAGTGGATATAGTTACTAACCATAATGCTTAACCATATAATTGCAATTTCCACATTCTGTGCTGTTAATTTGTACAGCCTGGGAGTTAGTTTGGGTTGTCCCATGGGAATTTCATGTTGTTTCTTTCCTACTTTTTTTATTCCTTGTTTCCTCTGGGCTGGCCTGTGTGTTTACAGCTTGGAGGAAATGATGCTCATGGTGATCTCATGGTTCTGCTCTCAGCCAGATCCATGCAGCAGTTCAGGAAAATATCTCAGTCTAGCTGTGATTTAGTTTCTTTGCTGTGAAATGGAAACAGGAGCCTTTCCTTGACATGTAGAAAAAGGTGGTTTGTGCCTCGCCTTATTATTTAGAATAATAAAATTTTTTAGGTTGGAAAAACCCCTTAGACCATCGAGTCCAACCATGACTCAATCAGTAGAGTTGGAGCACCTATCTCAAGTAATATCTGTCCTTCTTTTACTTGACTTGCTTCCCAAACATCTCTACAAGACCGAACAGTAAGAGTGGGAACAAAGAGGATCATCCATCTTACAACTGGTTCTTTCCAGCTGTAGCTTCTGCTTCCTCCTTTTGTCTCTATTTTTTTCCTAATCACATGGGAGTTCTCCAAGGCAGGATCTGTTCCTCCCACCATGGATACATCATTACCAGTAAATTAAATAGTGCCACAGTCTGGATGTGACAGCTGGAATCTCATCTTCCTGTGCCTGTCTCCCTGACCTATCAAGCAGTGTCAGCACTGTGGCATCCTACCTGGAATGTCCCCACCTACCCTGTGCCTGGGCTCACCTCCACGCATCCCTGCTGGGCTGATGCCAAGCAGGAGGGCTGCTTTCCGTGAGGATTTGGGGTTTTCAGAATTTTTAAAGAAGACTCAGGTCAGGAAACATTGAATATACTTGTGTTTAAGAATTTCGTTTGCAAGACACTTGTTTCTGCTGTATCTTGGTTTCCCTGCTCCATTTGTGGTGCCTTTGCAACGCTCAGGCTTGGACTAGTCACCACATGCTGGTCTCCTCTTTATCCCCTTCCCACTCTCCCTTTGTTTGCTGGGATATTTGGGGAGTTGGCATTTCACCCAGGAGGGGTAGGGAACAACACTTGTGCCCTTCACAAGCCCGACAAACACTCGTGTGTTATATCTGAAGGTCTGGGAAGAAGTGAGATGCTCTGTCCACAGATGATCCTGGTCTTTGTGGCATCTGGAGATGCCACATGTGGATGGGATCAAACCTTTCCCCACCCTCGCTCAGGACAATTGGCCCAGTTTCTGCTTGCCATGAGCTGCAAACACAGGATGAAATAATCCCCTGCAATTCTCCAGTGTGTGGGTGGGTCTGGATCACACAGGGCTCAGACAGAGGTGGTGGAGTCCTGAGACTCAAGGAGAAATAACCAGACCCTTAAAGCCCTGTCTCTGCTGTCTAGAAGATGTGTGATATTCTGCATTAGCAGATGTGGTGAGTTACAGTCCTTGGAAGCCCCATGTTAGTCTCAAATGCTCAGAGATCAGCTTCTGCCCTGAAATGTGACTCTCACCTGTGCCCTTTCTGATATTTGGTGCAAAATATGGCTGTTATTATTCCTTCAAACACCTCATCCTCTGAATCATCCTGTGCTCTCAGCTTCTACCTGAGCACCCTGAGCTTTAGGCTGCCTGAACGGCCACAGTGACACCATTTGATCCTTCTCAACCACATCTTCCTCCTCTCTAAAGAGAGGGGAAAAGAGAAAGCCCTGCATCTCCAAATGTGCCATGAAGCCGAGTTCTCTAGTGTAAAATATCCTGTGACCCACCAAGAGATGTCCAGAGCAATGCCCTGGAATTAACTCTTCCCTTTGAGCCTCAGAGGTTCCTTCTGTTTTCCTTCCCCATGACGTGTATTTTCACTCACTTTTCACATCACCAGCAAAACCTGACCTTCAGCTCTGAGGCTGAGCTGCTTAAACTGGAAGGTGGTTGTCTCATACTGGGCTGTCTCAGCCACGCTGGGATGGATTTTGCACCCTGCCTAGGATCAGCACCTATTCCCAGCCCATCCTAAGCAGAGTCTCATTTTGCTCGTGGTTTCAGACACAGGAACTCTGCAAGCCCGGGGGCTTCGCTTTCGGTCAATGTTTTGCAGGGTCCCTGAAAGGCACGTTCAGCGTCCTGGGAAGATGGGAAGATGGAGACAGTGTGGGAAGCACACCAGCCATCACAGAATCACAGAATATGCTGAGTTGGAAGAGATCCACCAAGATCATCAAGTCCCACCCTCAGCCCTGCACAGGATCATCCCCAAGAGTCATTCCCTGTGCCCCAGAGTATCATCCAAATGCTCCCTGAGCTCTGGCAGCCTTGGGGCTGTGCCCACTGCCCTGGAGAGCCTGTTCAGTGCCCAACCCCCCTCTGGGGGAAGAACCTTTTCCTGAGATCCAACCTAACCCTGCCCTGCCACAACTCCAGTCCATTCCCTGGGGTCGTGTCCCTGGGCCCCCCAGAGCAGAGTTCAGTGCCTGCCCCTCCTCTTCCCCTCCCAAGGAAGTTGGAACTGCAGTGAGGTCTCCCCTCAGTCTCCTCCAGCTGAACACACCAAGTGACTTCCAGCATCTGGGAATTGTGAAATCATCGGTGGAGCACCAGCCTCACTGAAGCTGCTGAAAATAACCCAATGTCCCCCTGAAGTGATAACCATTCCAAAGCCTGCAGGAGCACATTCCCACAGCTGTGCCGAGCCACGAGCTCCTGGCTCCCAGCAGGAATGTTGTGTCTGTGCTCCCGGCAGGAGGGACCTCGCCAGGCTCAGCCGCTGCATCCAGCTGAGCTCCTGGATTCCCATGGAGAAGGAGTTAAGAGGCTGATGAGAGCCATAGGAGGAGGAGATGCCACCTGTTGTGGGACTCAGTCTGAGGTAGCATCAAATTGCAGATATAACAGCCCGAGCTCCCGCTGTAGCCAGTGGGACTTGATTTGCTTTTCAAATCCTGAGCACCTTAGAGCCATCTCCAGGTGCGCCACAAGGAGGTGGGGTTTTGCACCTTATCTGCCAAACCCGTTGCAGATCATAGAATCACAGAATCATGGAATGGTTTGGGTTGGAAAGGATCTTTATAGCTCATCTAGTCCAACCCTCCTGCAGCAAGCAGGGTCATCTTCCACCAGACCATGTTGCTCCAAGCCCTGTCCAACCTGGCCTGGAACAATTCCAGGAGTGGGGCAGCCACTCTGGGCAACCTGTGCCAGGGCCTCACCACCCTCAACGTACCAGAGCATCTGAAGTGGTACCAAACACCCATGTTTGGGTGACTGGATCAGCCCCACGTGTGATGTGAAGTTGAAACTCACCCTTTGTATTTTCTGCTGCTCCTTTCCATACAAAGCTGTGAACAGAAAGGACCTGAGCACCCTTGTGGGATGGTTTGGGGATCCCAGACTTGGAACAGGAGGGTCTGACACCCAGAGCTTCCCAGGGCAAGATACAGTTGTGCTCATGGGACTCTGAGCAACCTGGGTTGGAACGAGATGAGCCTTAAGGTCCCTTCCAACCCAAAACGTTCTGTGATCCTGTGAAGAGCAAGTTAAAGCTTTCCAGCCTTAGTGCTTTGCTTTGCTCAGCAGCTCCCACGGGAACAGTAACCAGTCATGGAGAATGACAGGGAAGCTTTGCCACACTCACTCCAGCAAACTAAATTGTGACTTGGGGTGAAATATGGCATTGACTCTAATGACAGGGTAAGGATTAACACTGGTAGCAGGAAGCTGAGAGATTTACCCTGTCAGTATTTGAAAGATGCAGGAGGGTTTAAAGGGTCAAGGGGGTCTGGAAAGGAGGTCCTGCAGGACAGAAAGTATTTTGGGTGCAACCACAGTAGTAAAAAGATCAGGTCTCCTCTTCTCTACTGACTCCTGGCCCCCAGGCACCCACTGGCAGATATGTTAGTCATTAATTCCTGGACTTCCTTCTGCAGGATTGTCTATCCTCGGTGCAGCTGCTCTCACACCACGTTTGGCTCCTTCCCTGAGCAGTCCTTGTGCTGTAAATATCCCACACAAACCCTGAGACAGGTCCCAGCCTTGCAAAGCACCCTCCTGGACTTGTGCCATACAAGCCCAGCTCGGATGGGCTGCAGCCTGGCCTGCGCAGTATTCCAAAGTCTTTGAAATTAGAACAACATCATCATCATCCTCAACATCAGAAATAAAAGTTAATAATAGTAATAATAGTCATAGAAATAACAATAACAAGTATAACAATCATAATAGTGGTAGTAGTAGTAGTAATGATATATAGGTGTTGTTGCTGTTGTATTCTTCATAGAATCACAGAATCATTTAGGTTGGGAAAGACCTCAAAGACCATCAAGTACAACCTTTGTCCTTAATGGTTTTTATCTGTTATGTTCATTATTTATCATTTTGAAGCTTAGGTATCACATGGATACCCCAGAGGAGCCAAAGGAGGTCTGGGGCCGAGTATTAAGGAGTCTGAATGTGGGTCTCGAACTCCAGCAGGACCTGTGCTGCTCTGCACTGCAGACACAGTTCCCAGCAACACCTCCCTGCACCCACCAGGGTCCAAAAATCGCTCCTTGGGAAAGCATCCTGAGCTGTGCAGTGAAGTTTGGTGGCTAAGACATGCCCTGCAAAAACGAGCCATTCCTTTGCCCTTCCCTGGGGGTTCTATTGCCCCGTTGAAGGCGTTTCAGGGCTGTTTCTCAGCTGTTCAGCTGCAGGACTGAAAGAACCTAAAGGGCTTCTCTCAATCTGTCTTCTGCCTGATGAAGAAGAATCTTCTGCTCTTCTGAACCTTTCCTCACAGTGAAGAAAATGTTCAGAAGAATGACTTTCCAATTTGTGTTTCTCTCGCTCTGCATTTAAACCAGCAGGTTTTTCCTGCAGCTTTATGCCACCAGATCTTGTCTCTGCAGGAAGGGAGTCCCCTCAAAACGATTCCTGGCAGTTGGAAGAATATTAGGCTCTCCCAGACTCTGCTTGTAAAGCTTTATAATCCCTGCAACAGAGCAAATATCCACAGAGGAGGTTTTCTTTTGCTGTTTTTTTTAATAAATGCAAACAGTTTCCAGGCACAGTGCATGTGCTGGGATGGGGAAACGGCAGCCAGCAGGGGTTTGTGTCGGTAAATTTGCCCCTCCCATGCAGGATTAGGGTTTCAGAGTCACTGTGGACAGCCCTGCTTCTGCTTAGGATCCTGCATGACAGATCCTTACTTTCAGATATATATAGCCTTGCCTTTTCAGACGTTAAAACGGGCAATCCGTCAACCCAGGGTGACACATTAGACTTGTAACGACTTGCAACAACTCACTCCGGAAATCTGATCCAGACGAAGGGGGAAAACCCACTGCTCGGGCTGTACCGAATCACACCGACACGGGCTGGAAGTGCTGCTCAGTAGCAACATCTAGTGATGCTTTTGTGCACTAAAAACCAGCGCCACGGTTTGGATTCTCACGGAGAGAACAGCGGGTTGGAGGGACCTGACGAGCAGCCCCCTTGAGGTCAAAAGGCACGTGATTCCAGATGGGAATCTCTGGATGTGGTTTAGCCACAGTCACAAGTTTTTGGCTGAAAGAGACAATTCTACTGAACCCCCCCCTTCACCTCCCAGCTGAACCACTGACCTTGGCACAAGGTCTATGAGGGATAACAGGGACCTTGGATAAGGCTGAGAAGGGACACGTATTTCTTGACCTTACTTCTCCCACCAGAATTCTGGTTGTGCTGGTGGGGTGGTTCAGTTCTTTGTCAGTCCTGTGTTTCTACAGACCGGTGAGACTGCAGTTACCTGTTTCATCCAGATGAAAATGGCTTTAAACGGCTTTAAACTGAAAGAGGGCAGGGTGAGATGGGATACTGGGAAGGAATTCTTGGCTGTGAGGGTGGGGAGGCCCTGGCACAGGTTGTCCAGAGAAGCTGTGGCTGCCCCTGGATCCCTGGAAGTGTCCAAGGCCAGGTTGGGCAGGACTTGGAGCAACCTGGGATAGTGGAAGGTGTCCCTGCCTATGGCAGGGGCGTTGGAATGAGGTGATCTTTAAGGTCCCTTCCAACCCAATCCACTCTGTGATTTCATGATTCTGTGAGGTGCTGGGGTTGACAGAGCTCAGGTGGGAGATACAGAACTGTGGAAAGACCATCATCAGCTAAGGAGTATCTGATTGCTCTGTCTGGAGATGTGTTATTGATTCCAACAGTGCTTCCACGGGGTTCCTGGCCATGGCATAGGCAGGTCTTACTAAACAGAGCCTTGACAGGACCAGTTAAGCTCTGATGAACCTTTATCCTCTCCACCTGCCTTGGAGAGAGGGAAGTCTTTGCAGCCCTGGCAGGGCATCAGCAAGGGCTGGGAGGGGTGTCGGCAGCTGAGCAAAGAGGAGGGAGCTGGTCCCTGACAAAGTTGCTGATTGTCCTCACAATTCCTTCTGCTCATTCTCCAGGTGCCTATTCCCTGTCCGTGAGAGACAGCAACTCTGCCCAGGGGGACACCATCAAACACTACCGGATCCGCACCTTGGATGATGGAGGGGGGTATTACATCTCCCCCAGGATGACATTCTCCAGCCTGCCAGAGCTCATCCAGCATTACTGCCGTGAGTTGTTGGCCTTCCCTAATGGATCTGTGTCCTAGAAGAAACTGGGGACAGAGGGAGGAGAGGCTTGTGAGACATCACTTTTTTTCCACCCACTGTCATGGGCCAGGTGTGCTCCTACAAGCAGAGCTTGGACATCCGTGTCCTGGTTTTCGTTCTGAGAAATTGCAAGGGTGAGCTCTGCCCACAGCCCTAAAATCAGGGAGTGTCTCCTATGAGGAAAGGAAAGAGGTGAATGCTGTTGGGACACGCAGGAGGGATGCTTGGGAAGCAGGGTCTGGCCTAACTGGGCAGGATGATTTGCTCCTCTGTGGCTTCCTTTGAGCTTTTTCCTTTCATTGGGTCCATTTTGGGTGCCTTGATCCCTGTGGCCGAAACATTTCATGGAATCATAGAATCATTAAGATTGGAAAACCCCTGTAAGATCAAGTCCAGCCATTAGTCTAACCCATGTCCCCAAGTACCACAACTACACGTCTTTTGAATCTCTCAGGGATGGTGATTCCACCACTGCCCTGTGTGGTTATGGAGGTTTTCCCACGGGCTGACTGTTCCTGGCATGTGTAAATGGAGGAGGAGGAGGAGGAGGAGGAGTTTAGCTCTGCCATCCCCTTGAACTGTCCTGTGCTTCATCCTCGTACAGAGAGAGGGGATGGCCTGTGCCAGCGCCTCACAGCTCCCTGCATATCCCTGGTTCCCCAGAGACCCTGGGCACAGGACGAGTGGGAGATCCCACGGGAGTCTCTGAAGCTTGTGAAGAAACTCGGCAGTGGGCAGTTTGGGGAAGTGTGGATGGGTGAGTATGATTCCTCCAATTCCAGGGAAGAAATATATAAGGAGAGGGGATGGAAAGCCCTCTTTCCCTAAGGCTATTCCGGGAGTGGGAATCCTTAAGTATGGACACTTGTTTATGGGGACACACACAGTAGGAGATGCCATATTCCTGGGAAGGACTGGACAGCTTATGTTTGCATAAATCAGTGGCTGAGCAAAGGTTTCACAGGCTGGAGACATGTGATGGCTGTGGAAGTAACTGCATACTCATCTCCTGAAAAATGCTCTTATTCTTCCTATGAACCCTGGGCATGGTTGTAGGTTGCACACTGCAGGGTACCTGGGTGACATTCTCCCACTTTTTCTGCTTCCCTGTTCCACTTTTTAACCCAGATCTTAATCCCTGATGCCTTCCTGCCCACTGCTAATCAGCGGGAGAGGAAGTGGAGTGAGCTCAGCTTCCTTTGCTGCCCTCTCTGTGGTTACTGGTTGCCTTGGCAATCGAGGTTGTGGACAGGACCAGGCTGAGTTCATGTCCTGACTGCAGGGTCCTGGCTTTTTTCATGGCATTTGGATCATTTGAGAACCCAGCTGGTGGGAGGCCCCAGGGGTGTCACCCAGAAAGAGTCTCGCAGGGCTGGGAGGACTGTGTGAGGACGGGCTCGTTCCATGGGCAGGGATGATCCCTGATGCAGCCACATGGATGGACAGTTGTGTCTCCCTTCTCCTCTCATAGCTGCTGGCACTGGGACTTACTGAGTGTTTCTTTATGAGAGATCCGAGCTGTTGCTGTGGCTTTCTGCTCCCTGATCCATGAGTTCTTCTCCTTATTGCCCAGCCTGGTAGAGCCCACAGAGAGCCCCGAATTCCTCAAAGCGTCGTTATCTCTCTGCAGGCTATTACAAGAACAACATCAAGGTGGCTGTGAAGACCATGAAGGAGGGCAGCATGGATCCTGATGCCTTCTTGGCAGAGGCAAACTTGATGAAGAAGCTCCAGCACAACAAGCTGGTCCGGTTGTATGCAGTGGTCACCAAGCAGCCCATCTACATCGTGACAGAGTACATGGCCAATGGTAAAAACCCTCACTGAGGTCTGTGGAGGAGGGTTTTGTACCAAACCTGTAAGCAGAAGGACTAAGAAACCCAAAAGTTTGGTTTTGCTACACTGCTTCGCGTGATGGTGATGTTTCATCTGAAAAGCATTTGAAGTTCTCGTGTTCACTGTTCCTACTGCAATTTTGTGTCAGATTTTTACTCCCCTCATGGCGAAATTGTCTTTTCTTTTGCCCCTCTTGCCTACAAGGATTTGAGTGACGAATGCCCAGCAGTTTGCAACGTGTCTGTGCAAAATAGGGGGGAAATTTGAGCTGAGTTTGGGGACTTTTCTAGTGGGCAGGTGCTCCAGCAGACACCCATTCTGGTTCCTCAGATTGCCTGTAGGATGCAGGCAGATGTGTTGCCTATATTCCAAGGAGCACCAGGGGAAAAAAATGTATAGATTTTTTAATTGGATTTATTATTCATGACTTATTAGATTTACAGAAGAGTTTCAGCAGCATCTCCTCCGTTGCAGGGTGTTTACTGGATTACTTGAAGACAGAAGAAGGAAGCCAGCTGAGCCTCCCCAAACTCATCGACATAGCTGCCCAGGTTAGTGAGCAGCCACTGGGAAGCTGGGCTCGAGGTTTGTTATGGCCTCAGTGAAATTCTTCCCAGTCTGAAGTCTGTCAGGGTGTGGATTTCATGGAGGAAAACGGCTCCTCCTGGCATGTCCTCTTAGGGTTTCTCTCCAGCCCTCTCGTGTTGATGTGCCAGTGAGCTCAGCAAAGCTCAGCTGTCCTTAGGACAGCCCCGGGGGAGCTTAGTGCTGCGCTAGAGATCTAGAGGTTGGAGGTTTTCAGGGGGGTTGGGTTTGTTTTGGTCTGGTTTTATTTGTTTTGCTTTCCTGGCTTGCTGAGAAGGGAACAAGTTTGTTTTTCTTTTAAACGAAAGGGAGAAGAAGCTCAACAAACAGATTTTTAATGTGAACACACACTGGCTTTCAGCAGTTTTTCCCTTCTGATGATGAAGCATAAAGGATATTCTCACCCTGAAATCTGGGTTTATTGTTCCTTATAAGAACAAACCTTTACCTTTGCAGGGTTATTTCCCTCTAAGCATCCCCAGACTGTAAATCTTAACAGTTGCAGCTGCACAGTAACATTTTAGTCCAGAAGTGACTCTAAACACAAAGAGGTCAAAGTTAGGGAAACCATATGAAGGATGAGAATGGCAAAATCACTCCACTTTGATCCTAGCCAGATGCTGCCAGAGTTTGGCTCACCCTGAGCAAAGTTAGGCTAGTTAGGAAATATGGGGAAAAAAACATGAAGCATCAGGCTGAGTGCAACTGAATAAAGGACTGGGATTTATCCATAAAATCACTCAAACTCTGTGGGTCAGAGTGAGCCTGAGGAAACAACGTGTAAAGGCTGGTTGTCTGGTTCCAGCCATTATACAGAGTTATTTTTGTAATCAATTAACAACTGGAGGATCCTAATATTTGAACAAATGTTTTATGACAGCAAAAGATTTTCCTTCTTGATTTAGCCAAGGTGAAAATACTGCAATACTTTTAAGCAGTGCCACCTTCTGACATTTTTGCTTTGCACCATTCAAAGGGGTGGAGAGGAACATGGTTCTGTTCCTTCCTTCTTCACTACTGATAAATCTTCCGTGTCTGCAGCTCTGTCATTGTTGACTGTGGGAGGTTAGGGGGCCAACTACACCCTGCCTTAAAATAATTAGGAAATTAATTTCTTAATTTCTCTTAATTTCTCCCCTCCTCTCTTTACCTCCTCACTTCCCTCCCTCCCTTTTTCATTCTTTCATTCCCTCTCTTGAAAGTTGCAGCCTGAGGTGTGTTTCAAGTTCCTAATGATAAGGAAAATGACCCAAATTCGTATTACAGAGCCCTTGGGATTAGTTGGAGCATTCCCTAGGAATTGTCTTGCTGCTTTTCTATGCCAGAAGAAAGTGCAGTGGCCAGAACAGTCTGCTTGGGGGTGACCCAGTGTTGTAGAATCACAGAATGATTTGGATTTGAAGGGACCTGAAAGCTCATCTCATTCCAATCCCCTGCCATGGACAGGGACACCTCCCACTATCCCAGGTTGCTCCAAGCCCCGTCCAACCTGGCCCTGGACGCTTCCATGGGTGGGACTTCCACCATGTCTCTGGGCAAACTGCACCAAACACCAGGACCAGGATAATTGAACACAGACCAACTTCCCCCCCTGACCCCAATGATGTCATAACCCACAGAAGTCACCCCCAGCACAGGGGTGGGAAGGATTTTTCCCATCCCTGAGGAATGGGTGTCAATTGGAAGGACAGCTTTCCTCCTTCCTCCTCCCACCCCAGCACCACCTCTCCAGGGCATGGATTCAAACACTCACAGGGTATCTCCAGGAGGAGGAGGAGGAAAGGGCAGTGTTCTGAGCTATTGTGCAACGTGTTTATCTGTGGTACTGGGCTGACATCACAGCCCGACAGGCACCAAACCCTCTCAGGCGCAATATTTGATCCAGTGACATCCGCAAGAGCCAAAATTAGAAATCTCTGGGCTGAGGCACTTGATCCTGTGGTCAGTCTTGAGAGTAAATGCTTGAGAACACTCTGGGCTGGAGCAGGCCCATCACCAGGTGCTATCTCATTAACATCAGGACAGGAAATTACATCAATTCTTCCATTTTCCACTGCACCAAACAGCACTCACGCTGGAGGGGTGTTGACACAGGTTAGAAATGCAGCATTGGAAAGTTTGTGTGAGTATCCTGTTTGAAACCACATGTAAGCTGAGATGATGATGTGAATCTGAATGGAGTGGAAAATTGCTCTGCCCTCACCCACAGGCACATGAAAGCTCTAATAGGTGCTAACCATTGCTAGCAGGGACTGCATGAATCCAACTGCCCAGTAATTGCCCAGCCCAAATCTCAGACTCAAACTTGCAGTCTCTTTTGTTATGAATCTCTCTTTTCAAGCTCACAGCACTCATCAGTCAAAGATTGCTGCTGTCATTTATAGAGGCTTATCACACACCAGGCACCTCGATTGGATATTAGGAAGAAATTCTTCCCTGTGAGGGTGGTGAAGCCCTGGCACAGAGAAGCTGTGGCTGCCCCATCCCTGGAAGTGTTCAAGGCCAGGTTGGACAGGGCTTGAAGCAACCTGGGAGAGTGGAAGGTGTCCCTCTGCCTGTGTTGGAGAGGTTGGACCTAGATGATCTTTAAGGTCCCATCCAATCCAAACCACCTTGTTATTCCCTGATTTCATGATGACCTCCCTGCTCTAAGGGGATAAATACTGCAAGATGGTCTTGGGAGCAAGAACCTCCCAAAGTATAATTTGCAGATGCCCAGGACACAGGATTTTTCTGGAGATACACTCTCTATTTAGGTCATATTTTCTATGGATATCTGTGTCTTCTGATCTTACACGTCCTGTAGGTATCAGAGGGGAAAACTGTGTTGTAGGGAGCTGGTGTTGTTCACCTGGAGAAGAGAAGGCTCCAGAGAGACCTTAGAGCCCCTTCCAGGGCCTAAAGGGGCTCCAAGAGAGCTGGAGAGGGACTTGGGACAAGGGCCTGGAGGGACAGGACAAGGGGGAAACAGTTTGCCACTGAGAGAGGACAGTGTTAGATGGGATTATTGGGAAGGAATTGTTGGCTGTGAGGGTGGTGAGGCCCTGGCACAGGTTGCCCAGAGAAGCTGTGGTTGCCCCATCCCTGGAATTGTCCAAGGCCAGGTTGGACAGGGCTTGGAGCAACCTGGGCTAGTGGGAGGTGTCCCTGCCCTTGGCTGGGGTTTGAAAGTAGATGATCTTTAAAAGCCCCTTCCAAGCCCAACTAATCTCCGATTGTATTATTAGGCTTTTCCTTTTCTTAATTCACATATTTATTCTGGGGTGTTTATGATCCCCACCAGAGAGGAGAGACTTCTGGCAGAAACTGGGAATCCAGTGATGTGGTTTCAGCTTTGTTTCAGCTTTCTGCCTCCTGCTGCAGCCGCGACACAGCTCACGGCTGTAACGCCTGAGCAAAACAGAGAGTGGTGCTTTTGTTCTGCTTGACTCGTCTGCTCAAAGCTTTCAGGCCCTGTCTGTGCTGGCAAAGCTGAATGTACATGGGAACGTGCAGCTGGAACGTACAAAGCACATGTACATGGGAAATACCTGTTTTTTAATGTGTCCGTCTGTCTGTTGATCCACCTGCCCGTCCGTCCATCCACGGGGCATTTTTTCATGTCCGTGCAGGTGGAAGCACGTGAGCAGCCCTGTGCTTTGTAAAGGTGGGGGAAAAGGCAGCCAAGATTGTCATGGGGAGAGGGGTGATGATGAAGATGGACTCTTCCTCCTCTCCAGGTGGCAGAGGGGATGGCCTACATCGAGCGCATGAACTTCATCCACCGCGACCTGAGAGCCGCCAACATCCTCGTCTCGGAGACCCTCTGCTGCAAAATCGCTGATTTTGGGCTGGCCAGGATCATTGAGAATGAATACCTGGCACAGGAAGGTGGGTGTTGTTCCCAGAAATGCCTCACCGGCACATTGCCCTTATCTCCCATCCCCTCGCCATGCAGACATTCCAAGATCCTGAGCTGTGATCGGGCACTGGGCGCTGATGGTGTGAGACCTGAGCCCACGTTGCTGCTGCTGCTGTCAGCACCTGGGCAGGGCACAGAGAAAGAAAGAGTCGAAAATTGGCTCCTTGGAGAGGCAGCAGCACTTGGGGAGAATAAAGAACAAACGGGGCTTGCAGAGGGAAATGGGAAGAAATCTTTTGGCGCTGTTTGGAGGAGTCTGTTGAATCTCAGGGTTGGTTTGCTGGAGAAACATGACCTAATGAAACCTGCTGTGCCCATGTGCTCACAGGGAGTCAAGTCCAAAGGGAAGGAAATAGCAGGAGAACTTGGTCATTGCCCTGCAGAGGGGAGCTGGAGCCATGAAACTGGACCCAGCAGCAGTTTCCAGGTGTCCCAGGCAAAGCAAGCCCAGAGCAGATCAGATCATCAGCAGGTCCCTTCTATAACAGAGGGACAGCTTGGAAAACACAGAATTATGGAATGGTCAAGGTTCTAAAAGACCTCTGAGATCAATGAGCCCTGAGGTCAGATATGAGATCAGATTATTCATATCGCAAAGAGATTTTGTAGAGCATCAGGGAAACAAGAAGAAGGGATTGAAATAAAACAATTAAGTCTGGCATAAGTGGGACTTGCTGGAAGATTCCTCCTCTAGAGTTGGGATGAAGTGAAAATTCCCCATAAAAGTATTCTGGGGAAAGAAAATGGGATAGTTTTGGTGGGGGGGTTTTGTGAGATAGAAAACTTTTCTTTCAGGTTCCAGCCCCAGAAGACTTAATGATAACAATTATACCCATTTCAACATGCGAAACTGTTTCAAAGTAGTAAAAGCTCCCAAATATAATTTGCAAAATGTTGTGAAGGGGAACTGTGACTTTGCTGCAAATTTTTAAGGCAGTTCTTATCCTTAAGAGAAGCTTAGGTGGAATCAGTATAATTCTGTTGATAACCAAAGGAGGTGTTTTGCCAGTGGAAAACAGCTTCCATCAGCATTTTCCCAGTTACTCTGAAATAACAGCTGCCCCTCTGTCTGCTTTGAGCAATTTTCACTTCATAGACTGCATTTCTGGGCCTCGTCAGTCAGAGTGTGAAGTGCCACAGCCAAGGCACTTCTTTCACACCCTGCAGTTGGATTTCAGTCCTGAAAGGATGTATATAAATAAAAGTGTGGTTTCCTGTACAGTCTAACAACATCAGTTCCCACTTATCAAGGTGGTTTTAGCAGGTTTTTTTTGTTTGTTTGGTTGGTTGGTTTTTTTTGGTCTTAGCTAAACTCAGCAATCTTAGAGTCACTGCTGTCCACAGTGGGCTAAACAAGAATCTGGTGGGCAAAACAGAAGGGCAGTTATTTCAGTTTTAATATATGTATGCAGCTCTAAGAACTGGAGAGTTTATATTTGCTGTATCGCTTATGCACTTTTGATAAGAAGAGCTCCCTTGCAGTGAGTGATCTCATAAAACTGTAGAATACCAGGTTGGAAAGGAACCTCATGGATCATCTGATCCAATTTTTCTTGGCAAAAGCCAAAGGAAACCTGTACAGAATAAAATCCTACAGTTGTCATCCCCTCATAGAGCTGCCAGAGACACTGTTTGTGAGTGCCCCCTCCAGCTTTGGGTTCTCCAACGTGAGAAGAACATGGAGCTGTTGGAGCAGGTCCAGAGGAGGCCATGCCAATGATCCAAGGGCTGGAGCCCCTCTCCTGTGAAGAATCACAGAATCATAACCAACAGAAACCAGAGATCAGTTCTGGGGAACTGGTTGCTGTGCCTGTGGCACATGAGGGGGATGCTCCAACTCCAGGTGATATTTCCCTTTGTTTCCTCTGGACAGGTGCGAAATTCCCAATCAAATGGACGGCCCCAGAGGCCATTAACTACGGAGTTTTCACCATCAAATCCGACGTGTGGTCCTTTGGGATCCTCCTGACAGAGATCATAACCTATGGCAGGATCCCTTATCCAGGTACAGTGCACTGGGAATACAGGATGAGTGCCCATGGACTTCCAAGCATCTGGTGATGCTTTAGGCTTGGAGGCACCTATGGAAGTGTGCCCAGACATATACAAGTGTCTCTTAGAATCACAGGATCGTTTAACTTGGAAAAGAACTCTAAACTGAGCCCAACCATTAACCCAGCACTGCCCAGCCCAACACTGACCCATGTCCCCAAGTGCCACGTCCTCACATCTTTTAAATCCCTCCAGGGATGGGGTGATTCAGCCACTTCCCTGGGTAGCCTGTACTGGGGCTGGACAACCCTTTCAGGGAAGAAATTCATCCTAATATCCAGTTTAAACCTCAGCTGGTGCAACTTGAGACTGTTTCATCTTATCCTGTTGCTTATTACATGGGAGAAAAGACTGACCTCCACTTGCCTCCACCCTCCTTTCAGGGAGTTGCAGAAGGTCCCCCCTGAGCCTCCTTTTCTCCAGGCTGAGTTTCCTCAGCTCCCTCAGCTGCTCCTGATGCTCCAGCCCCGTCCCCATCTCTGTTGGCCTTCTCTGGACACGCTCCAGCCCTTCAGTGTCTTCCTTATGATGAGGAGCTCTTCGTGCTGGGTTTCCTTTTCTGAGGGTCCCACAAGCCTCAGTTAAACGTGTGCTAAGCCAGACTTACAGAGGGGAGTCAGGGAGGGGACAGAGGGACGGAGGAAGGATCACAACCCCAAAGAAGGGATTGTTCCGCAGCCCCTTGTGCCCCTCCAGCTCTGCCTGGCTGGGAGCCGCTGGGAGCACCGACCTTCACCCCCGGGACACTGAATAACTCCTGCTGGGCTGTGTTTCCCTCCAGGGATGACCAACCCCGAGGTGATCCGCAACCTGGAGCGCGGCTACCGCATGCCCTGCCCGGAGCTGTGCCCCGGGGAGCTCTACAGCGTCATCCTCAAGTGCTGGCGCAGCAAACCCGAGGAGCGCCCGACCTTCGAGTACCTGCAGTCGGTGCTCGAGGACTTCTACACGGCCACGGAGAAGCAGTACGAGGCAGAGCCTCAGCAGTGAAGCCACGGCCCACCAGCACCCGGCAACAGGGCTGGAGGGAAGACAGCCCCCTGTGGTACTTTCCCTTTCTCCCGTGTGCCGCCCACGATGCGCTTGGAGACAGGGAATGAGGAGGGACGCGGTGCTGCCGGCTCTGTGGTTGTCACAGAGACTAAAGAAGCGGCTGAGAGATGTCACAGCTCCTTCCTCGTCCGCCCTGGAGGTCTGCACTCACCGTGCGGACGTCTCCTCTGCCAGGAAGGACAGCAAATTCCTTCGTGGCTCACTTGGATACAGAAAAGCCCCTCAGCCCTGCAGCTGCAGCTCTGAGAAGGGACCGGGGCCGGGGTGGTGGTGTGGGGGGTGCAGAATCTCCCCCCAGCTTCTGGTGCCACTGCTGGCAATACTACAAGCCCCTCCGTGCCACGGGCAGGGCTGGGAGCGTGTCCTGTCTGCAGCTTCTTGGACCACACCAGGCTTCCGAGCTCCGGAGAAATCTCTCCAGGTGATGCCCCCGCTCTGTCCCAAGTCATTAATAAAAACGTGGATACCAGTTCCCATTTCTTTATGCGGGCATCAGCACTTGTGCTTCCCGTGCCCACCTCCATCCCATGGAGAAGGGAGAGGCCGTGGGGCTGAGTACCCGGGGTGGGAAGTGAGGGATTCCCGAAGCGAAGCCCACCGGAGGCGGGAGAGACGTTCGTGGTGCGGCCACGAGATGTCCCTCCTTCCCAGCAAATCCGGGCGGCTCCTGGGAATCAAAAATATATATAATAAAACAGAAATAAAACCCCTCCTTCTTGGCTGAGCCCTCACTGCACAAGCTCCCGGTGCTTGTAGATTTTGGGTCCAGTTGCAGAGGGTGCATTTCACAGCGTAACGGGGATGCAACGAGAAGGAAACAGCAGAGATGAAATGAGAAATCTCCAGGGAGACCTTATGAACGTCGAAGGGGGCTTATAAGAAAGGTGGGGACAGACTTTTTGGCAGGGCCTGTGGAATAGGACAAGAGGTGATGATCTTAAACTAAGAGAAGGTTGATTCAGGACAGTTACAAGGAGGAATTTTTTACAACGAGTCTGGTAAAACACTGGCACAGGTTGCCCAGAGATGCTGTGGCTGCCCCATCCATGGAAGTGTTCCAGGCCAGGTTGGACGAGGCTTGGAGCAATGTGGGATAGTGGAAGGTGTCCCTGCCCATGGCAGGAGGGGTGGAACTGGATGATCTTTAAGGTCTCTTCCAACCCAGACTGTTCCATGATTTTATGACCCATCTGCCAGAGAAAATACCAGACCACCCCCAACACAGGACACAGAACTACCTGTTTATGCCACTGCTGCAAAAGAACCTGGGATAGGAAAAGGAGTAGGAAAATTCTCCACAAACTGTAGGGACAGCTGGGCAGCAACATCAGTCCAAGGCCTTGATCTTCCGTGCCAGAATGCCCCCATCTGTCACCTGTAATGAGACAAATCCCCCTCCCTGATGCCAACATCACTTCCCAAGTGTATTCCCATGGGATAACGTGCTTGTGCTGGTGTGAACAACGTTTTGCCTGGCTTTAAATGTCACTTATTCCCCGTTTTGCAGACCCACAGAAAACAAGTCTCCCAGATTCAAAAAAAAGACACCTGGCTGAGATGATCCATCCTTGGAAATCCTAGATCTAGTGGAGAAACCCTGGGGTGTCCAGGATTTTTCCGTAGGGCTGGTGGATAGGGGTCTGTGGGACACCTGCACCCCTCTAGGATTGAACTGGAGCTGGACAGAAAACACTGGGCTGTGGAAAAGGTCTCCATCTACACAACCTGCACCCCATGAACACAGTGCTAGTAAGTCCCAGAACTAATTCAAGATGAATCAGGCTTGGTCCTGTTCCTCCATGGTGCCCGAGGGACAAGTTACATGTGCTATCATTATACAAAACCCGTTTTAAACCACAAAAATAAAGCCATTTATTCAATAATTTCACTGGACCTGAAGGAACAGTCTTGAACTCCAGCTCGGTCTTTCGCAGCTACCAGGAACTCTGTGCAGGACTAGCAGATTTCATGTTAATGAGATGATAGGCAGAAAATAAATACAGATGAAAGTTATTTGACTCCTTGGCTGTTAATATTTTATGGAGGTGAGACCTGTGGGCTATTTGTGCTGGAACAAACCAGGAAGAAGAGTTGCAGGGTGTCTGCTGAGCGCTTGTGCATTGCATTATCACCCAAGGCCAAAGTGTCAAGTATTGTAGCTCAATTTAGAAAGGAAATGGATATTTTTATGGCCAGTGGCAGCACGTGACTGAGCCCAGGGTGAACATAACAAGAGACTGTAAGCTCTGCTTCCTCTACACCAGACGCCACAGCCTTTTTTGTTCATGCTGCACAAACATGTTCAGTTTGTTCCCTGGGGCACTCACCTGGCTCCACAGTCTCCTCTGTGAAGCCCTGGAAGAAGCCACTGGAAACTTCTCCCTTGCTTAGAGGAGTGGGCTGGGGCTGTACTGCCAAGATGAGCCTCTCCAGGGGATGGAGGGAGAGGTGAGATCCATGAGCAGCCGTAGTTTTACAGAGTATCCACCAAAACCACTGGGAAATGGGTTTCACAGCTCCACCACAGCAGGGACAGAGCAGCTGGAGAGAAAAGGAGCTGCAGTCCAGCCTCCACCCTGGACATACAAACAGGGATTTCAGTAAAAAAAGCAGGTGTGAAGTGGGATGCTGTCCCCTGTGACCTCCAGCCCTGGAAGCTCTAAGGGCCCAGGATATCTCCAATGCCACCAGGAAGCTCTGGAAGGGCCCCTTCAGCCCCACACCAACCTGGCAGCCTAAGAGGTGTCTCTTTACCAGGGCTGAGCTCCAGCCAGAGGCTCCCAGGTGGGTGTCAGAGCACAAGAAACGTGATAAAAGTGATTCAGGCTCTCCAATTCCTGGAGCTGTGAGATGGGCTTGGTCAGCTGGTGTAAAGCAAAAGTAAAGCAGGGATGTATCAAAGTTATGTCACAGAATCAGAGACTCCTGGAATGGTTTGGATTAGAAGGAAACTTAAAGGTCGTCTTATCCCAAACCCCTGCCATGAGCAGGGACACCTTCCACTATCCCAGGTTGCTCCAAGCCCTGTCCAACCTGGCCTTGGACACTTCCAGGGATGGGGCAGCCACAATTTCTTCATAGGGAAGAATTTCTTCCTAATATCTAATCTAAATCTCCCCCCCTTCATCTTAAAGCCATTACCTCATGTCCTGGGATTTGGGCTTTTTTCGATGCCATCCCATGCTTGGCTGCTCTTGTTTGGTCCTTAGCAGAGTAGCACTGGCAGGCACAGCTGACCAACGTGCCCTCTGCCATGTGCCAGGAGCTCAGGACCTCTCCCAAGGTGATAAAGTGAGGATCCAAGTGTCTCCACCTTCGGTGCAGGGCAGGGTGCCTGGAGCTTGCCACGCTGCCCCTGAAAACCGAGGTCCGGCTGCCAGGGGAGGGAGGTGGTGAGGAGCCCTCACCTTGCTCTGTTTTCCCTCCACCCACACACAGCAGAGCAAATATCCCCTGGCAACTACTGCAGAGCAAACAAGGGCATCAGTGTCCTGCCAGGCTGAGCCCTGGGCTCCAAGCTGCTCCACCAAAGGGAACAATGCCCACTTTTTGCCAGAAGGGCTCCCTTCCCTGGCCGGGCAGCTGGTTAGCCCGGTGCTGGCAGCCAAGGGAGACTTAACCTGCATTGCTTCCCCAAGGAGTCTCAGCTCAGAGCATTCCTAAGGCTGGTGGAGCTCCAGGTGGGGTCTGGAAAGTGTGGGTGGCCACCCCTGAGCACCCCAACCAAAGGAGAAGTTGGGGCCATTTGTCACAGCCAGGCTGTGTGTGGGTGGCAGAGGGCAGAGATGTGTTACTGGTGGGAAGCAGAGACAGAATCCACAACGAACCTGCCCAAAAAAGTCCTCTCCACCCCCACCAGCTGCTCAGTGCAACACTCCATCTCTGCCAGCAGGCAGAAAAAGACTCCATGGATAACAGGGCTTAAGAGGACCATTTTCCTTAAACACTCAGGGCCCGTGGCTGCTCCAGAGAGGCCTGTGGGATGTGTCAGGCGCTCCTTTCAGTCCTTCTGGGCTGCAGGCAGAAGGGCTGGAGCTGTTTCTGGATGATTGCCCATCCCTCAGTGGTTTGAGTCAGGTGTTACAACACCATCCCTGGCTTGGAAAGTCTCTAAATCCCTGATTTCCTTGCTCTGGACTCCCAGGGCTCTTGCTGCACCCTTCTCCACGTCATCTGTGGTTGCCCACCACTGGAGACAGACTGTGACCTGCCATGGGTTCTCCTTTCCTAGGCTGCTTCCAGACCTCCTTTCTCCAGAGTTTCCTTTCCCCCGCCTCCCCGGCCTGTTCAAGGTCACTCCCAGTTAAAATTAGCAGCTTATTCAGCACTGGAGGGAAGGGATGACCAACTGCTCTGACCCTCACAATCCTGGGAGGTGGTGTCAGGGGATCCAGCTCTGACTCCCCGTGGAGGTGAGGGAGCCTGGGCTTGCTATCCTCGTGGTCCTAAGCAAAGGATTCGCAGCCAGCTCACCCTCTCTGCCTTAAATCTGAGCTCCAGATCTCTGTCAGCAAAGCAGGAAGGAAGGAGCATTTCCCTGGAGCCTCCAACTCCCACCACCATCCTCTGAATGCCAGATATCACCCTAATTGTACCACAGCCAAGCATTTCACCGGCCACAACTGTCTCTGTGATAGCAAGAGATTTCCCTCAGCCTTTCAAATCTATATTTAACTCATCCTCACCTGAACCTTCTTTCTGGCCTCCTTATCTTTCCTTCCTTTTTTTTTTTCCAGGGCAGGCTGAAGCCACAGGGTGGAGACAGCAGAAAGGCAGCTGTGGCAGTGTGGTGGGAGTTCTGCTGTGGTCAGTCCCCTGCCCCGAGGTCAGGTTGCTCAGGGTAGGGGTGGTGATGTCTGGTCCACCAGGGAAGGGCATAGATGATAAAGGGAATCAGAGCCTCAATCCCAGCTCAGTGCATAGCCCAGGAAAGCATTCCCAGTCTAACACTCATGTACCTTGTCCCCTTGTAATAAATGCACGAAAATTCAGTCCCAAGGAGAAAGAATATCCTTCTTTTCCTGGGGTACCAGTCAGGACAACAAGATCCTTTACTAAGCTTTGAAGAGCATTGGTTTTATTTCAGTCTCTCATCCTGTCTTGCAGCTTTCATTCTGGTATTAGCAATATGCCTTTGTTTTGGCTTCATGAGTGCATGAAACATTATTCCATCTGGATTAAGACATTGTAGTGGTCATCACTTCTCCGTCAAGGGTAACAGGCAGTAACAGGAAAGTTGGGTGCAATTACCAGCTTACAGTGAAGTCTTTGAAGGATAAAATGGAAATGTGGTGCCCCATCCCTGGAGGTGTTCAAGGACAGGTTGGATGGAGCTCTGAGCAACCTGGTGTAGTTGAAGGTGTCCCTGCCCCCGGCAGGGGGGCTGGAACTGGATGATCTTTCAGGTCCCCTTCCATTCTAACCATTCTAAACTGTTCTATGATTAGAAAAAATGAATGTGATAAGGAAGGTCACAGTCTGAGGAGGGCTCAGAGCACATGGGTGTGGGGCTGTTCACGTGGACCCACTTGACCTGACATGGGAGCTATCACCATATTGGTGTCTGGGAATGAGGACACCCAAGGAACAGGCTGCCCAGGGCAGTGGTGGAGTTCCCATCCCTGGAGGGATTTGAAAGCTGTGTGGATGTGGCACGTGGGGACATGGGTGGTGGCCTTGGCAGTGCTGGGTTAACAGTTGGACTTGATGATCTTTGAGGGCTTTTCCAACCTGAATGATTCTGTAAACACAAAGACCCTCCAACCCAAAGCCATAAGCCTTGACTGGGGCTTGTGCTCTTGCAAGCAGAGGGTTGTTCAGCGTGAGAGCCTTTCCCCCTGTTTTCTAAACCAGATCAAACCCTCAGAACAACTGACCTGTCCCATCCAGGAGATCAGAAATTAATATCACACCTTGCCTTTCCTATCTTTATCTAAGCACCTTTCATTAAATCACAGAATCACAGAATGGTTCGGGTTGGAAGAGACCTTAAAGATCATCTCGTTCCAACCTCCCTGCCATGCACAGGGACACCTTCCACTAGACTTCGCCTTTACCATCTTCAAACAAGGACCTTGAAAGCCTTCCTTTGGCAGAGCAAACACTGCTAGGGGTGTTCTGACTGGTGTTGACTCTCAAGTACCTTAAACTTTTGCACCTACTCGTTAAAGTTGTACAGGTTAACAAAAAAAATACCTCTTCTTTCCCCTAATCCTTAGGCCAGTTGTTCTGCTCTGGCCACATCCACACTATTAAACTCTCACAGCCTCCAGAAGAGGGTGGGTAGATCCAAAACACGTTTTGGGATGGTCCCTAGTGTGTGCTGTCTTCAGTCTGATGCTCAGGGATTGTTTGGGTCTATGATAGCTGAGCTGGCTCGAGCTGGTGCTGGGAGTGGGTCAACAGTTCAGCACTGCAGATGATCAGGTTCCTGGCTGTGTTGAATTTACTGGTACAGATACGCCCAACAAACCAAATTTTGCCTGTTATCACCGGGTTTTCATCTGGCGGACAGAGCCACCTCGCTCCACGGGCCAACACCACAGAGCAGGTCAACCATCCCTACTGGTTAGACTGGGAAAAATCACCTCTGCTGCCTGTGGGCTGGGAATTACTTGTCCCAGGTGTTCAGATGCTCCTGCGGGTTCTGCACGGGCCAGGAGCCCCCTGTGTAGGCTGTATCTGCAGATCTCCTCCCCTGGAGCTGTGCAGGATCCCACCCAGCTCACGTTGCACCGTAGGTGGTCCCTCAGCCCCACCGCATGGTCGCTTCCCTCTGATAACTCCGAGGTCCCAAAGGTCACCCCAAGGGCAGCGGGTGGACATGTATCAAGCAGCCTCGACACGCTGCACTCCAGGAGTAGCTGTGTTTAGACCCAGAGACTCTCTGATCTTCAATAACCTGGCAGCAGCTTGTAAACAGTGGGTTTGACGTGATAGCATCCTCGGTGAGCAGTTTACACCCTTCCCCCGCATCCCCCTGCCCTCTTCTCCCAAAGTGGGAGTGAGAGCTTTCGGACTGTGAAGGAGAGGTGTGCTGGGAGCCAGCATTGCTAAGAGGGGCTCAGCTCGTGGCTGAGTGTCAGCTACAGTGGGCTGGGGAGTCAGAAAAGGCTGAAGGAGTGGGAGCACTGTTCTCTGTGTGTGTGTGCTCCGCACAGCTTTGTGTGTGTGGTGCTAGAGAAGCACTTCTAAGTGCTTCTAAATCGTTGCCTTGGTTTGTCTCATGTATTTGGTCCAATAAAAGTGGGACAGTGTGAGACTGTGAAGCCTTTGGCATGTACCTGTAACATCCCAGCCCCAAGGTGTGACCTGAAAATGTAAAGCTGTTTGTTGGGATGAAAGCAGCACCCACCAGGTTGAACCTGACTCCACTTCCATAGAATCACAGAATGGTTTGGGTTGAAAGGGACCTTAATGATCATCTCATTCCAATGTCCCTGCCATGGGCAGAGACACCTTCCACTATCCCAGGCTGACCCGAGTCCCGTCCAACCTGGCCTTGGACACTCCAGGGATGGGGCAGCCACAGCTTCTCTGGGCAACCTGTGCCAGGGCTTCATCACCCTCACAGGGAAGAATTCCTTCCCAATATCTAATCTACTCATTGTTTGAAGCCATTCCCCCTTGCCCTGTCACTCCATGCCCTTGTCCAAAGTCTCTCTCCAGTTTCCCATCCTTCAGTTCCTTGTACACAACTAAGGAAGGTCTGTGCCCTGGGGCTGGGCTGTGTTTTACTCAGGAGTTTTCTCACAGCCTTGTCCCTTTGGATGCAAAAGGAAGGGATACTGAGATAATTCATTACAGGGGAAATGCCCAATTAATGTCTCCTCTGAAGCAGGAGGAGCTCAAAAAGATGGATGGAGGGAAAGGGGATGACTACATTGCTCTGTATGGAAAAACCTCTTTGAAGTTCCATCTCCAAACTGTCCATCGTGCTTAGTCTGGCACAGGTCTGGCTTGGCCTGGCCAGCACCGACCCGGGGGAGTTCCCAGGCATAGTTTGGGAGTTACCATGAGCCAGGGACCACTCCCAAATTCCCAATGCACACTTTGAGTCTGGCCATATTTTTCTGAAGGTGAAGAGAGCTTGAAAGAACAGATCCAACCCATGCTGCTCTGCCTGCCTGTGGGACCAGAGAGTCCTTCCACCTGGGAGGAAAGCAAAATACGAAGGCAGGAGAAATCAAAGAGCTGTGCAACCCAGTCCCCCCCTCTCCTTTTCTCCCAGCAAAGCAGCGAGGTGAAGGCCACGGGGCAGAGCCCAGCTGCGCATGAAATCCCTCCTCCTCCACCTCTCGCCTGAAGCGGGATGACAAAACAAGCCGAGCG
This sequence comes from Oxyruncus cristatus, assembly GCA_013399855.1. Classification (NCBI taxonomy): domain Eukaryota; kingdom Metazoa; phylum Chordata; class Aves; order Passeriformes; family Cotingidae; genus Oxyruncus; species Oxyruncus cristatus. The sequence goes on along the minus strand of VXAY01004424.1, from coordinate 167,622 downwards.
TATCCCTGCTCGCTCTGGAGCCGCTCCCGGTGCTCAAGGTAACCGGGAGCGCACATCTGTGTCCCCGGCCCCCCCTGCCCAGCCCTCGCCTCCCCACGGGAATGTTCCGTCCCCGGCCGCAGGAGCGTCACGGGGGAGAGCTGCCTGCGTCAGGATCTCCTGCCGCGGAGACCTTGACTCCTGCCTGGGAACGGCGAGGACAGGCAGGGGCTGCGCTCACAGGCCAGGGTGCAGCAACAGGGGGATGCTGCGATGCTGTGGTCCAGGGCCCTTTCTCCCAGCTGGTGGCTCCCGGGTGACGCTTCAGCGGAGAAAGGAAGGTGCCGGATACCCCCGGCAGCAGGTTGAGCCGTTCCCATGGGACGTTTCATTCATGAGTAGTTCCCATGGGATGTTTCTTTTAGACCCCTTTTTCCCTTCTTCCCTCAGACGTAAGGGTTTGTGTCCCTTGCCAAGCCCTGGTGTATTATTTAAGGTCCTGCTGGTGTAAAATTGGGGTTTCTTTCTACCCATACAAGCATCCACACTGTTTTCATGTGGATTATAAACCCACCATGACTTTGACCCCACGAGACAAGGATTTTCCCAGGAATTCCTGGTAGATACACTCAAGAGCTTTGGGGATCAAGCACAACAAACCAAGAGAAGGACCAAAAAACACAAGCCCAATCACTTTCTAGTGCTAATGGCCTGGACCTGAATGAGGACAAGGAAATAAATCAAGGCCCTGCAATGCCTGGGGATGAGATGCAGAAATGCACTTGAACCTGCACACACCATGGACAGGACAATGTCTCAGCCTTTGCTGCAGTCCAGTCAGCCCACCAGTAGTGACAGTGGGGAAAAAACCTCTTTTACATGCTAAAGAGAAATCTGTTCTTAGCCAGGAAAGGGTCTCTCCTTCCCTGGTCATCCACTGACTGCAGCCAGCCCAGAGGAGGTCAGGTCTCCTCCTCATGCCTTTGCTCCTTCAGCATTTTCTCTGAGGTGCAACGTCTGCAAGAGGAGTGCCCAGCAAGATGGAATAATTTCCTCTTCCCTCTGTGAACAGGAGCCTTGGAGCTTCTGGAAGCTCAGCCATCCATGAGCAGGGTAGTCCCTTTGTCCCACGTCCTTGAGAGGAAAACTCGAGGCACCAAGAAGCACCCCAACGTCTCAGAGATAAGGCAGGACCTTGGTGGTCACCAAGACACATCTGAGCCTCTAAAAACACCTCACTGCCCTCTCCATCCAGCCCAGTGAAGCTCCAAACTCAGCTACACACCACAACTGAGCAGTTGGGCCACTAAGGCTTTTAACACAACGCTCAGCCCACCCCGAGCAGGGAAACAACAGCATTTTGGTGAAATGTGATGCCCAATCTGCCCAGAAATGCTTCTTTCTGCTCCCCCACCTCCCCCTGTTATTTCAGGGGTGTCTGCATGTCTGTCTGGCTTTTAGCTGCCTTTTCTCAGCCCAAGCCAAGAGCAAGAGAGGCTGACTGCCACTCTGCTGAGAGGATACGGGCAGGCAAGAGGCTGTTTGGCAGGGAGAGCTGACATTAACTGCTCAGGCTATTTAAAAAGGGTGATTTCATCAGCAGAGGTATTTCTGCCCAGCTCCCTGCACGGCACATTTGGCACTTTGCTGGAATGGGACCAGGGTGTTTTATCAAGAGGAGCAGGGAAGGGAAGGAAAGGGCAAAGCAGATGCGGGTGCAGATGAAAAAAACAACAACAAAAAAAAAGAGACTTCCAAGGTTCTTCCATAAAGAAAAGCAAGGAAGAGCAAACAGTTAAAAATAATATCATGGCATGTTCTGGGCAGAGATACCAACAGCCTAGGAAAAATATACGTGTTTTCTTTTTGCAAAGAGGGAAATAAAAGGGAGGACGAGGGAGGATGCTGAGGCTGTTCTTTGATTTGAAAATGAAACAAGGCCAAGGAGCAGAGACAGTCACTGGTATTTTTCAGCAGAATCTGCATTTTATAGCCAAAGCTGAAGCAAACTGGGCTTGAAACCTGTCAATCTCCTCTTAGGAAGAAGGGTCAGATCCTGTGCTGTGCCACCAAATATTGCTCCTAGAGTCCTGTAAAGAAATCCGTGTAAATCCTTGGATGGGGTGAATGGAGCTGATGTGAACTCTGTTTTTTGCTCTCAGTGGTTGTTGGTTCAGACCCTTCTGCTGTCGAAAACAGTCGTCACCATATAAGCATGAAGGGCCAGTGTCATCCAAGAATTAAGTAGTAACTCTCCATCATTTGAGAGGGAGGTAGGTACAAGCATTCCTTTGAGGAGCTAACCATAAAGGCTTGTCTGGAAAGACTTTTGCACCATTTTAACTTTATCTCTTCGAAACAGCTCTGGGTTTTGTCTCAGCTGGCTGAAATTTTTCATGACAATCATTAATTCACTCAAAAATGCAGGTTTTGGCAGATCAAGTCTCTTTGCAAGTTCAGGCCAAATTTGGCAAGCTGTTTCAGCCAAACGAGAAGTGGAGAAAACATCGAAGCATTTTGCCCTGAGTTTCAAAATGGAATTTCTTGCCTTTTCTTTCCCGTGCAGTGGTTTTGCCTTGAAATGAGGCCATGATCCCTTTATTCAAATTTTTGTGGGATGAAGCACTAAAATGAGAGAAAATTAAATATTTGGTATCATTTCATATGCCTGAAAAGAATTATCCGAATTCTTTGTGTGAGGAGGAAGGGATTTGTCCCCCAAACCAGAAGTCTCTTCCCTCCTCACCATTAGCTGGATGGGGATGCCAGGGCACAGCGCTGGGAAACAGGTCCTGCAAAGCAATAAGTATCAGCTAAGCCACAGTTTAAACCTCTGGACAAAAGGAGGCTGAGGGAGAGAGAGCCCAGTTGTGCCAGTATAAATTGCAGTCAGTCTGGGACTCCTGCCAGCAGAGTTTTCTCAAGGCGGGAATCACAGCTTTTCACCTCCGGCTTTGGGAGGTGTCACGTGGACACAGTCACCTTTAAAGCAGAGAAACCTCCACCAGGAGATGCAGTTATGTCAAAGTGAAGGAGCTCGTACCACCAGAGCTTGTTTCTTTGTGTGTTCCTGTTACCCTCTCCTCTCCATACTCTGATGACAGGTCCCCTCCGCCTCTGGGAGTTTTGGATGGAGGGCACCTTAAAGATCATCAGGGACACCTTCCACTATGCCAGGATGCTCCAAGCCCCATCCAACGTGGCCTTGAACACTTCCAGGGATGGGGCAGCCACAGCTTCTCTGGGCAACCTCAACTGTGTGCCGGGGCCTCACAGTCAAGAATCTCCTCCTAATATCTAATCTAACCCTCCCCTCTGTCAGTTTGAAGCCATTCCCCCTTGTTCTGTCGCTTCAGACCCTTGTCCAAAGTCCTTCTCCATCTCCCTTCAGGCACTAAAAGGCTGCAAGAAGGTCTCCTGGAGCCTTCTCTTCTCCGAACTGAACAATCCCAATCCTTTCAGCCTTTCCTCTAACCATTTTCATGGCCTCCCATTTCTTTCCTGCTCTAAATGTAAGAAGGCAGGTAAAGAAGCTCTTTGGAAGACGGGCCCCTCTTTCTGATGCCTCTGCCCAGACTGCACTTGTTCATCATGAATTTGTAAGCAAGGAGCAAAGTGAAGTTATGGGCTGAATAACACATCCTGAGGAAGCTGAAGGTCTTTGAAAATCTAGGAGAAATACGCAGAGCGGTAGTGCAAGATTTGGCCCAAAATAAGAAATAAAGAATGTGGATGCACCACAACCAAAGACACCCTTCTAATGTACCTTGTGGGGGAGCAGGAGCTAATAGTACTTCACCTATTGAATTGGATCATTCGGATCAGTTCACTGCTAAAGCATCAGTTTCCACTGTAAAATCTCAGTGTGGAAAGGGCTGAGCCACTGATGTCTGCAGAAACTTCTGGTGGTCCTTCAAGAAAACCTGCACACCTTGAGGTCCTAAATAGCTCCAGAGATTAGGAAAAGGGCAGTGAAAGGGGTGCCATACCATAGGGATTCCTCATTCATTTTCAGCCTCTGGAAGCTGCACTGGAGACCCTCTTTGGTCCATAACTGCTGATTTTGGTCCATTCTCAAGCACTCCTTGCTGATGAGACACAAAAGCTGCCACACCAGCTCATGGATCTGCAGCAGTTTTTGGAGTGCTCCTCCAAAGGATGGTCAGAAGACAGGTTGGGTCACACGTACGGACCATACAAATATCGCTGCACATCTTCTCCCCTTCCCAGATAAATGGCACCACTCTCAGCATTAGAGCCAAAGGATCCCACAGGGTGCTCAGTATCCACGTTTAGGCATCTGAATTTGTCATAAGTCTCCAGGCTCCACATTTAGTTTTCCTCTTAATGCTTTTCTCCTTAGTAATTCTGTGCATGTGTGTCTTCTTTCTCCCTCCTTAGAGGTAGAAATTGCTTTGTCATCAGGAGAAGGAACGGCTGAAAACTGTAAAGCCTCTGTGTTTTAGCTGCTAATGGTTAAATTCCTGCTTGAAAATGAGTGGAGTCAGTGGAGCCTGGAGAGCAACTCAGCTGGGTGAAGGCGTCTGCTTGAGCATGAGCCGAATCCCTCCAGGCTCTGCTGTCTGGACATCTCCAGTGACCATCATAGGACACATTAAACAGCCACTGTGAGCAAAGGGGAGATGAAAAACTGCTTTGCTGAGATATTTTTCAGTGCAAAGGCAATAAATGATTAAATCTTATCCTTAGGCTGCAGTCTGATCCGGAGGAAGTGTTGAAACGTGTAGGAAGAGGGACAGGGCCTTCAGATTTTGGAGGCTCCTTGTGGGACTGGGTTTTGCTTGGAGGAAGTGGAAAATCCTGGTGGCTGATGGAATTTGCTGTGCTCATTACACTGTTGTGGCACAGAGTGACTTGTGACAACACAGGGACTAAAATCCCCGAAAATCCCTGAAATCTCCACCTCTTGTTCCCTCCACCCAGTAAGCTCCGTTTCTAGTTGTCACAGGTGGTTCTGGAGAATTTTTTGGTTTGGGTGGGTTTGTGTTCCAGGAGGGTTAAAGGGACAATCAGCTCCTGGTTTGTTCTGGAGGAATAACGTTCGCTGCAATCAACTCTCGGTCACGAGGCACAGGAAGAGCAGTGAACGCCGGGGTAAAGGAGGAAAATTTGGACACTAAAAATGCAGAGAGGTTTGCCAGGAAACACTCAGAGGATATCTGAGAGGCAGCAGGGGAAATGACATGGAAGCGAGGTCTAATTTAGGCATGAACTATCCAATTTGCATTTATTATCCTCATCCCACTCCTGGCCCTTGATTTGGCCATTTTTAGATGCAGAACCTTTTCTCAGATATTCAGAGTTGTTTTCATATTTATTCCAGCCATCCAGAGGTAAATGATCCTGTGTGATTTACTGCCTGGTCAGAAACCAGGGGTAAATGAAATCTTCAAAATAGATCCATACACAGCCTCACCCTCAGCCCCTGACCTCTGGCTTGCTCCAAAAGCTGGTAGCAGCTCCGTTGCTTCCAAATCCACATCCAGGGACTTCCTCCAGCTGGAGGAAAGCTGACTTTCTCCTGACGTTCCAGATCTTCCCCGTGGACCAGATTTCCAAAGGAAGGGGAGCTGCAAAACACAGAGCTGAGCACCAAAAATGATTTTCCAAGACGTTCCCACAGTTTAGGTCTTGCTCGTCTGTATTGTATCGCTTTGCACAGGTTGTGACAAGAATTTTTGTAGGGCATGTCGTGACATGGTGTGACGATTCTAAACTAAAAGAGGCTACATTTTGACCAGATACAGGAAAAAGTGTTTACAGTGATTGTGGTGAAACACTGGCACAGCTTTCCCAGAGAAGTTGTTGATGCCCTATCCCTGGAAATATTCCAGGTCGGGTTGGACAGGGCTTGGAGCAAGCTGGTCTAGTTGAAGATGTCCCTGCTCATTTCAGGACTAGTCGATCTTTAAATGTCTCTTCCAACCCAAACTATTCCATGATTCCAAGTGGAAAACTATTCCATGATTCCAAGTGGACATCGCGGAAGATCACATGGAGGGGGAGTCTGTATCCATAAATCAGAGACTTCAGCCTCCATCCCCACCAACTGCATTGAGGCAAAGGCACAGGGAGCAGCAGGGCCCACCTGTGCAGGGGAGCACCCTGGAGATGAAAGCACAACCAGCCTTCCCTCCCCTCTGTTACCTTCACGGTCCACAAGTCACTTATTTCTTGCTGTAGATGTTTCCACCTTTGGCGAGAAGGCTGGAGAGGAGGTTATGGCTCCTTCCTGGGAACCAGATGATTTGAGTCTCAATTTCCTGAGCCTGAGAGTGGCTGTGAACTGAAATCTCTTCTTTTCTCCCAAGCAACTCAGCCATGAGCCTCCCCTGCATCTTTCCTTCTGTGTCACTCTGGGACAGTATTTGGGAACATGACAGGGATGGGGACCCAAACTCCTCTTACTAAGTAAAGTAAGAAAAAGAGTAAAAGGAAGCTTTTCAAGAGTGAATTTGTCCATTAGCAGCTAAAACATGTAGGCTTTACAGTTTTCTGCCATTCCTTCTGCTGATAACAAAGCCATTTCTACCACAAAAGAGGGCAAAAGAAGACACACACACACACATAAAAGTATTAAGCAGAAAAGCATTAAGAAGAAAAACTAAATTCTCAGTCCTGTGTCCCATTTTCCCTTCCAAAAACATTCAAAGTGATTGATTTCTGACTCTTCCCATTGTAGTGCCACAGGCAGAGTGAATGGGAGCAGCTGAGTCTGGCCAACTTGGTGCATGCAGGGCCAGGACTTGCAGCTGGGAAGAACCACTGGGCACTGGGTCACCTTCACATTGTTCTCAAATCCCCAATCACTCACCAGCAGGCCCTGAAAAGAGGTACAAGTCACTGCAAAGAGTCTCACCCATTTGGGGGGCAGGGGATGGGGCCAAACCAGTGTTTTCTCATAAATCTGGACGATGTGTATATCACTCTAATTGATGTCAAACTTTCAGCCTGACATGCTTTATAAACCCTGGGCAGCTTTGATCTCCTTGTCTTTGCCTATAAATGCAAGGATTACGAAAACATTCCAAAAAAAAGTCACCCAAAAAATGTCTTTCACCGAGGTACTTTGCTCTGGCAGATAAGGCTAATAAGCAAAGAAAACCCCAGGTATTAGGGAAACGAGGCTTTTTCAGGAACATACTCCAGGGTGGAGGGAGGGGGGCCCGAAGCAGCTGAAGGGTATTGATGCTTATGCTCCCCCTGTCATTATTCCATACTATTGTTTATATCCCTGGGATGTGGATAAAGGTAGCTGTCACTTCTGGCACCGCTCTCCCCACCGGGAGATTACGGCGAACTGTGGCTGACACTGCCCAACGTCGCGGTGACTGACAGCGCCCCGTGGCATGGTTACTGTCAGAGCCCTCAGAGGGATGGGGGGTGCCCGGCCCTGGGAAAGGGAGGGAGGTTCCCAGGGAGCAATGGGATCTGCTCGGCCCCCAGCGCATCCCTGTGAAGGACGAGGCAGCTCCTCTCCCATGTGAGGCTCGGCGGCGCTGGCAGAGTCGAGGGAAGGGGTTTTACCGTCCTTTTCATCTGTACAAGACTCAAATCCCAGATCCTGGAGTCCCTCTGAGGTGTTTCAGTGCCCTGCTCCCAGGGGATGTTCAGGGATAGAGGGGAAGTGGTCCTGCAATACCTCCACCAAGCAGGGAAAGGGGATTCTCTGCATGGGGAAAAGTGATGGAGATGGAGCAGGTAGATGTGAAAACAGAGCCACAGAGGCTGTAAGACTTGGCACGACAGCTGTGGATTAAGACTAAAAAATTTCTCCAGACCAGTGCCTTCCTATAATGTGGATATCTAAATGCCCTTTATATTCCCTTTTTTCCATTTATACTCCCTTTATATTCCCTTTATTCCCTTTATATGCCCTTTATACCCTGAGACACAATTCAGTTGGCCAAATAGAGGCACTGGGAAAGTCTAAAAGCACATGAAATATCAGCAGAAGACCAAATGAGAGCAGGATCTTTGGCTAAAATGACCTTAGACACCCACGTGACGACCCAATCCCACCTCAGCACTGACTGGAGGCATCACAGCTTCTTGCTCCACTCTGCAGCAGAGCCCTGGACTTGGCCAGCTGGATGACTGACCTGTGGACACCTGAATGTGGGGTTTTTATATCGGCCTTCCCCCATCTCCTTTCATGATGGGAACCACTCTTTCCAATCCCAGGGAAGCTGGGAAGTGTTTGAGCCGTTGGGAAGCTCTGTGGAGTTATGGCATTATCTCTGAAGTCAGCTATGGAGTTATCTCCTTGGTGCTGGGAAGGTCTCAGCTGGAGCACTGGGCCCCCTCCTGGGCCCTGGGCTTCAAGAGAAAAAGGGGTCAGACTGGGGACAGCCCCAAAAAAGTGCAAAGAGAATGACTAAAGGAGTAGAAAAGACAGATCAAGGAGGGAGCAGTGGAATTGGTCAGCCCGCAGAGACACTTGAGGAGTGACATTCCTTCATGAAAGGTAAAAAAAGGGAGGGAAGGGACTTTTAGTGGTAAGGACAGGGAAGTTTAGGAAGGAAAGACTGCTTGGCAAACTCAGAACAGCCCTGAGAAGGGTAAAGAAAGTAGGTACTGGCTTTGCCTTGGGGCAGGAGGATGGGCCAGATGCCCTCAGGGGCACTCTTCAGTCTGACAGTGCTTTGACCCTTGTTGGCTGGCGCTGTGGCAGCTGCCATAATACGTGACTCGCCCCAGGCATTTTGGAACTCTTGGGGAGGAGCAGGGGACAAACCCATCTCTGCAGGCACCCGCACCAGTGTCTGGCTCTATCTGCCTGCATCTGTCAAACAAGCTGATTAAAACATCTGAGAAAAGCAAAACCCAGGGGCTGGCACAGGTTTTTGATGGCATTTCTTTCTGGGTGAACTCGTAACAGGCTTCATCAACGAAAACGGCAGGTGGGGCTTTCCAAGGGACAGGGATTTCCAGGTCTGGCCACCCTTCTCCAGGACATGTTCCCTTTTCTCACTTTGTAGGCTTTTATTTACAAAAACAAACCCCCTGAAAAATGGATTTTCTTTCCATAAGACTGAGGAACTCGACTAAACTTTGACGTGATGGGTTTTGGTCACAACATGGGTTTCTGGGGTGGGGGGCTGGGGGGGAAGGAATCAGGCATTTTTATTAATTAAATGACCCTGTTAATTAACATGATTTAAGATGGCAGACCATCTAGAAGGGACATTAACTCTCCTGCTTTGGGGTTGAAAGCAAGCTCCAGTTTTTACAAGTCCAGATAAGTCTTCTTTGAGAAATGGGAATTTTGCTCCTAAATCAATTAGGCCTGCCAGCTCTCCACAGGGAAATTTATAACGGAGCAGAGAATTAACCCTTGGACCTTGCAAACTGGATGTCAGGCTGCTGAGCTCTGCTCTTGCCTCTTCCCCTGCTGGAGTGGAACAGCCCAAGAAATTACTTTGCAGTAATGTTGTCAGAGACCAAAGCAAATCTGATGCTCCCAGACGTGTGGAGGGCACAGGCCTTGACCTGTGACTGTAACCATCTGCAAGCAAAGGATCCACCCATCCCAGTACGAGAGGAAGCCAAAACATGCAGCATCACTGGTTTTCTGTGAACTGCCTCTTGGCTGGAGATCAGTTGGGTGTGTGAGGAGTCCAGGTTTGCTCTAAGATCAACCAGCACAGGCCTGAACTCAGCTTCATACACACAGAAACGTAGAATCATGGAATGGTTTGGGTTGGAAGGGACCTTAAAGCTCATCTTTTTCCAACCCCCTGCCGTGGGCAGGGACACCTTCCACTAGACCAGGTTGCTCCAAGCCCTGTCCAGCCTGGCCCACATCATCTGTCTTCATGAAAGATAAGAGTTGGGACCCTTCAAGGAAGCATGTTGGACCACTGTGGTTGTCAAACATCGTGACCACAAAGACTGATGAAGGTGCAGTTCGCGCCTAAACGATCTTGTAAATATGTCCTTGAGTTTGTTTTGAAGCGTTTGGTGACCTCTCTGCTACAACAAATGGGTCACTCAGCAGCCTCTTGCAGCACAGAAACACAAATCATGGATGGCCAGTCAATCTGAGCCCAAGCCTGACTCTGGAGCCACTCCTTAACCTGGTCCAGTGGAAGGTGTCCCTGCCCACGGCAGAGGGTTGGAACAAGATGATCTTTAAGGTCCCTTCCAACCCAAACCATTCTACGATTCGGTGGTTCTTCCCAGCTGTGTATGCAAAACATGGTCAGCTATGGCCAGACGTACAGAGCCCAAGTCATCCACTGCAACTCTATCAGATTGATTCATTTGCCCATGATTTGGCACCAAGTGACATTTTAGATGCCTTCCAGCTGCTCTTCAAGACCTTCACAGGCCTCCCATAGATCTGTTGTCACACCCGTGTGACACCAGGTAAATGTAAACATCCCAAGAAAACTGTCTTGGAGTTGGAAGTAGATGATCTTTAAGGTCCCTTCCATCCCAGACCATTCTGTGATTCCAACCAAAACCATTCTTTTACTCTACAATTCCAATCCCAAACACTCTTTTACTCTATGATTCCAATTCAAACCATTCTATTCCCCCTTTCCAGTGACTGCAGACCATCACAGATAAGCAGGAATGAATCATTCTTCCTCTTTCATGTCCTGCCTTGGTCTGACTTGACTGTGCCTTAGAAGTGCCTGTCTCTCTTTGCTGGCTGCAAAGTGAGCTTGGGATGATTAGCTCGGTTCTGAATGTTTACAGCAAAATTTGACCAGAAGACTCTCACCCTTGGGCCTTTGCTGTTCTGTGTGTCCCTTTGTCCCTTCCAAAGCTGAGTTTCTAATAGAAAAAGGGAAAAAAAAGAAAGATGAAGAGGCCCTCCCACTCTGACTCTGCTTACAGCATCCTTACTCGAAATGGAGAGGATCCTAATAGGATATTTAGAAGAGGTTAACTCTTCAGAAGCCTCCGTCTCTGCCCTACGTCCTGGATGCCTGCCAGAGCAAAGCCAAGGATAACAAACCAGCTTTCGTTCAAGTATTCTGAACCAATTAAAAAAGACAAATTAGTTTGGCCTTATCTCTCCCTCCTCCTCCCCCTTCCCACCCGAGAGACAAGAGGGGATCCGCGGAGGAATGTTTCTCCTCTGTGATGGCTCTGCCTCGCTGAACTCTTCAAGGTCTGTGATGGATGAAAGCTCTCTCTTCCATTATGCTTCCGACAGCCCACTGGGTCCTAATGGGACGGGGGCCAGGGGCAGTGCTGGGGGGACCAGAGTGGCAAAGTGGGGAGGAAGCTTTATGTGGGGAATGAAGGCGAGGGAGCTAATGGACACCTCTTCCCCATCCAAGCTCAGCTTGAGGATCTCTGCAACCTGGCAAGCCCCAGTGTGAGATAAACAAGAACTACCCTGTGTTATCTGCTCTTTTTTTCTATTCTTTATTCCCTGCATTTTTCGACCTGCAGTTGCTGCGTTTTCCACGTGCTGCAAGCAGAAACTCTGGCACGACCTGGGTATGGCAGGAGTAGGGGGGGGAGGAAGGGGGAAAGCTGGCAAGAAAAGCTTTTGGGAAGAGCTGTCTGGTTCAGTTCTGGGCTTTTTAAAGATATCACGTGCTGGTTTGACCTCTGCCGTGGTCTGAGCTCATCTGCATGAAAAGCAGGGCAGGAACATCTGAGCAGCCGCACGGAGTCAGAGCTCAGCCCTATCTGCTTACGGCTCTTTCCCAACCCTGGCCACTAGCAAATGTTTATGTAAAGGGTTTAAGAAGCAGCACAAGAGGAGTGATACATCAACAGGCTCAGCTGTGCTGTGGCCACATGCTCTTTGCACCCAGAGGGGGTTCATACAGGGCACCCCAAAAGTTCCACCTGAGCTTTGTCTGGGTGAAGCAGCATCCCTGTGCTCCCACCACAAAGACATTGTCCTGTGCAGGTTTAGAATGGCACTAGTTGGCTGAGGCCAAAACTGTGCCAAGCATCATGTCAGTGATAGAGACAATCAGGTTCCAGCATCTGTGTTTGACACTTATTTATAAGTGGAGCTGTGTCCTGTGACGGGAAAGATCATCTCATTCCCAGGATTAGAAACCCACTTGCTCTTGTTGCTCAAGATAGCACTGAGCTCTCTTCATCCTACTCTTGCACTGCCTTTATTTCACAGCTGGGGAGAAGCATGATGAGGCATTCAAGGAGGGAAATTTAAATCCCATCTCACTTCCCGGACTAACACTCTACCCAGTGGATAACTAAATATGTCTCACTTGGGTAACTCGTTGCCTGAGGAAGGCAGGGACAGGACCCAACACACACTGTGGAAAACCCCAAGATACTCTGTCCCCACTCCATGGACCTTGGGATGAAGAAAGCCAAAATATCCAAGCAATTCTGGAGAACAAGACTCCTTGGTTTCCATCCAGTCTCCATCTCCTAGAGCATTTAGGGGTTTTGCAATACCCTACTTCTGTGAGTCTGAGAGAAACACTCCAGGATGTCTTCACAGAAACGCTGTGCCTTTACAGAAGGAACAAGAAAGACTCTACAGAAAGGTCCTGGGGAGGTCTCCAGTTCCCTTTGTGGATCATCTGTTGGTAAGGAATTGCATGTGCTTGACTTTCTGCTAGTGCTGTCCAACATTTGGGAGTGTGGAGAAACAGCACCAGGCCAGGAGGTGTGGGGACAACGAGAGAATGGTCTCACAGACACCAAAAAAGAATGGAAATAACAAACCAAGTCAGAGATCCACGGAGAGAAGATGATGCTCACTTGTGCTTTGTTAGTTCCATGTGATTTGGGTTGAAAGTTGGGTTTGAAGGGCTGGGAAAATGATGGGTGGTGATGTTCTCCCTCCTTCCTATTTAATCCTCCTGACAGACACTGCTGTCAATGAGGATGCCAGAAAGGGCCAGATTTCCCACAGCACAAGCATCTCCCAGACAACACAAGTGCAAGACTTCTCTTACCTCACCCCACCACTTGCCTCTTCCCCCCCACCACCACTGCTCTGGTAAGTGATCATCACAGGGAGGGTAGTTCCTGATCTGCATCCCTGCATGTGCCCTGGGATGGGTGAAACCGAGGCTGAGGAGAAGGACACACAGATTACCTGGGAGAGGTAGAGCTCCTGGAGGTGGGAGACATGAAGAGCTGGAGCGGGGGTCATGTTATACAGAATCACAGAATCGTTAAGGTTGGAAAAGCCCTCTAAGGTCATCGAGTCCAACCACTAACCCAGCACTGCCAAGCCCATCACTTAGAGACATTAATGGCCCATGTCCTGAAGCCATAATATGAGTTTTTTAAGGACCTGGTCTCTGCACAGTGTCTGCAGCAGCAGGGACTTTGCAGAGACACATGGCCAACACCAGGCACGGCCTTCCCAGGGCAGAGCTGTGACTGTACCCCCTGGGCAAAGTGCCAGGAAGGTTTTCTAGGAACTACGCAAAGGACCTGCAGGGCTCGAGGTCAAAGCTGCAGCACTTTCACGTCACTCCCGGGGACAGGGAGTGTAAAAGAGGCACAGGAGCAGTCCCCCAGAGGGGCTCTGGCCAGGCTATAAAAGGAGCTGGTCTCTCCTGAATTCCACAGGGAGGGAACATGCTGTAATTACACCGGTGCTGTCTCAATCGACAGTGGCACAAACCAGAACCTTCCAGTTCTGCGGTGGAGAGCAACAGCCAAAAAAAAAACCCGCCTGGTGCCCTTGAAACAGGGAGCGTGAAAATTAAAGTTTAGTCTGAAGCTTCACTCCTCTGCAAGCTCAGAGCTGGCCTTGGGAAGGGGGTGTGCACGTGGGATGCTGGGAGAGAGAAACAGCGGGAGAAAAAGCAGGAAAGGGAGAGGTGGAGGGGGAGACACGAAAAGGAGAAAAGCAAGATTTAGGATAAACATATCCCAGCCGATAAGCAATCAGGGTCAAGACGGGAGGGGCTGGAAAACCTGCCCAGAATGAATGGAAAGGCTTTTTTTTCCTTCTGCCACCTCCTGAAAGGCATCAGGGCCTCTCTATGTGCAAGAGCCTGCAGCCCCTCCCTGCCATGCTGAGCGCTGTGTACACAGGCCCTGAAATTCTTGGTGCCCCCCAGGGTTGGGAGCTCAGCTCCACCTCATGTGGAGAAGACTGGTCTGACTTCCAAAGGATCTGGTCACCAGCGGTTCAGTGGGTGTCAGAGAAACCCAGCAAGGTGAGACCACAGTATTTACACCTTGGTGTAGGAACTGGAAGCTGAGTGCCTGTGAGAATGCAGGGTAATCTCCATGGGTCAAAGGGTTGTGGGGAAAAGGAGGATTCAGTGAAGAAATCCAGCAGCAAGGTAGGATTGATGGGGACCAACCACAAGGCAGCAGGGCAGGAGCAGAAGGGGATCTGCACTGCAGATCAGAAGCTGAGCATGAACCAGCTGGTGCAAAGGAGGTTTATTCCACACTGAGATGTATAAACCCGGGATACAGGAGGTCCAGACAGGGTCCAGCTTGGGCATCACACAGGGCTACAGGAGCAAGAGGGGGGAATGCAGAAAACAGCAACAAGGATGAGGAGGAGAGTGGAAAACACAGACAACGAGGAGCAGCTGAAGGACATGGAGTGTTCAGTCCCAAGATAAGACACAGGGAAAATGTGATATGTACCTCATTTCCCTGTCTAGGGAGAGAGTAGAGAGGAAGAACAGTGTCTCCATCACCAGTGGTTTACAGGAACAGGCTGCACAAACATGAAAGGTTATGTATGTCTAATCCAGTGTTTGGACTGAGTTTTTCAAGGGCCCCTACCTGTTACAACATCCTTCAGTCCTGTTTGTTTTTTATTCCTCTCTTGCTGAAGACTTGCTCAAGGCTCACTAAGGTTGCCCTCCTGATGCTCACACCTTGCAGCCCATAGTCTGAGTGGGGTTTTTAGACCCTATTTAGCTGCTGGCAGCTCTGCCCAGGGAAGATCCACTGATCTGAGCTTTGCTCAGAATGGCAGGCAGAGCTCAGGAAAGGCATTTTCCAAGCAGCATATTTAGTGAAAATCTGTCTTGTAAATCTTGAGGGTGAAATGTGCCTTCAAAGAGAAAAAAAAAAAAGGAGAGAAAAAAATTTAAAATAACAGAATATTTAAGAAAGGACAAGTCCATTTTGAAGAGGTGAAGTACTAAAATGCTCAACCTCCCTGTTTGCTTATGACCTGCAAACCCAGCAGAGACAGTATAAAAGCACAAGAAAACACAGGGTAATAGAATTGTTTGGGTTGGAAAAGACTTTAAAGATCACCTAGTTTCAATTCCCCTGCCTTGGGCGGGGACACCTTCCACAATCCCAGGTTGCTCCAAGCCCCATCCACCCTGGCCTTGGACATTTCCAGGGATGGGGCAGCCACAGCTTCTCTGGGCAGCCTGTGCCAGGGCCTCACCACCCTCATAGCCAAGAATTTCTTTCCAATATCCCATCAATCCCTGCTCTCTGGCAGTGGGAAGCCATTCTCCCTTGTCCTGTCCCTCCAGGCCCTTGTCCAAAGTCCCTCTCCAGGTCTCCTGAAGCCCCTTTAGGCACTGGAAGGGGCTCAAAGCTCTCCCCAGAGCCTTCTCTTCTCCAGGTGAACCCCCCCAGCTCTCCCAGCCTCCATTAGCAGAAACATTTTGTGGCTTACTCCAGGATTTACTGGTGAAAATTCTGGTTGGAGTAGGTGATCTTGAGGGTCTCCTCCAACCCTGATGTTTTTGTGATTCTTGATTCTCACTGTGGTTTCTCCAACGCCTTGACTTGCTGTGCTCTCAAACCAGGAATAAATCTCACAGCTCTCATAAATTGGATTTACTGAAGCCCTGGAATCTGAATTCTCCATCCATCAAAGCTCAACCCATTATATTTCAGCACTCTAAGTATATTTGTATGTAGCTCCTTCCTGTAACTCAACAGCTTGCACTTGACTAAAACATTGCTCCCAGAAAGGCACTTGTTCCTAATTTAAAGGTATCCAGGGATGAAGAACCTGGGTAGCCTAGTGATTAATTACCCTCAGCAGTAACCATGAGCTTGGGTGGTTTGGCTCTGCTTTTCAGCTGTGGCAAAGTCATTTTTTTCCTAGATTAAGGAGATTTTTCTCATCAGGCATTTTTCTCCCCAATCAGTTCTTCTCCAGTCACTTCTCCATCTCCTTTTGTGATGAACCAACCAGAACAAATTTTCTGAGCCTTCCATGCCAAAGCTTCCTTTTCACTCTTCAGATGATATCTGTAGCCCTTTTTTTCCATGCCCTTTCTCATTTTTTTCAGGATCTTCTTTAAAGCAGCAATGTGGCTTTCCCAGTGTCAAATAACAACCTATCTCTGCACTCACAGAGAGAAGACCTCTCTGGTTTAAGTTTTGTGGCCTGGTTAGAAATGACAGGAAAAGAGTCAGGAGTTTTTATTAAGGTAAAGAAATAAGGATGTTTTCATCTTTTCTTTTCCAGGACTGGCCTCTTCTCCCAGCAACAAATGATAGGCCAAGGGGAAATGGCCTCAGGTTGCACCAGGAGAGGTTCAGGATGGATATCAGGAAAAACTTCTTCACTGAAGGAGTTAAGCATTGGAACAGGCTGCCCCGGGGAAGGGGTGGATTCACCATCCCTGAAAGTGTTCAGAAAATGAGTAGACGTGGCACTTCATGATATGGTTTAGTGGGCATGCTGGTGGTGGGTCAGAGGTTGGACTTGATCCTGGAGGTCTTTTCCAGCCTTAATGATTCTATGATTTGTTCCTTTCACTGTTTACAGTGAAAACTCAAAAAAAACCCACTATGGAATCTATATTTGGGGAAACTCGTGTGCGTGTGTGTGTGTGTGTGTGTCTTGGTTTTAACCTTCATTTTCTGAAAAGAGCAGGAAAGTTTCGTTAATGGGGACCTTTCCTCCAGATTCTTGCGTTTTCCCCAAGCTTTTCCAGTCAAGGAAACAGGGCCAGGAACACCCTTTGGCACTGACCCACAGTCAGACACATTTTTAGTGAAGACTTTGCCATGGCCTTTGCCCTTGAGCAACCTTCAGCTGAGCTTCTCAACGAGCAGTTGAGCTTCCCAAGACCCAAATCTTACCTGGAAGACGTGACCGAGCCCACAGCATCATTGACCCTGGACTGCAGGGATCTCCAGCCTTCCCCTAACCTCTGGCTCCCAAGAGAAGCTGGATAATTAACACAAGAGCCAAAGTGCAGTGCTGTTGGGTAGTGGGAGAGGTGAAGGAGAGGGAGATCTCGCTCAGATGGGGACTAGTGTGGGTGTGTCAGATGAACCATAACACCTCATGAGTGTGGCTTTCTTTTCAGACCCCCAACACAGCCACCCTGACCAGGTCCAGGGAAGACCAGGATCACCTGGCTTAGAAGCAATGCACATCCCAGAGAATATTGGAAGTGGGACTCAGTGTTGTTTTGGGACACAGAAAATAGAACAGCTTGACAGAGGCCAAGGAGTGCTGGGTTTCACGGGCAGAGCTTTGCCCCATCTTGTTCTACAGCCAAACCCAAACCTGTAGTGTGCATAGAGTGTCCCACCTCACCTCCAGGAATGCTATGAAGGAATACAAAACCAGGGCAAGGACAGAGCAACGCTTCCCCAACACTCCCTTCCAGCCTCCAGCAAGTTACTCTACCACGTGACATCCTGAGCTGGATAAGCTGATCTCAAGTTTAATCGCCCTTGGTAGGACATTTTTCCTCCACCCAACCGTCCAGTTGCTTTTCTGAACCCACGTGAACCTCCAGCTTGGCCTGCAGTCGACCCATGCCCCGGTGTCAGGAGGCCAAGCCTCTTGCAGGCTTTAGGTTTGAGGATGCAGAGGGGGCCAGAGGAGCCCTATCAGCCTCACCCACCCCTGAACTCCTGCTGACGCCGAGAGGAGCCGGCCAGACTCCCCGGGATGCTGAGCACGGGCCACATCCCAAACAAACAGGAGGGAAAAGGCAGAAATTGGCCCGTGTGAAAAATGAGAGGGGGAAATAAGGGGCAAAGTGGGAAGGGAAACGTCTGATTCATTATGCGCTTGTTTGGCTTTTGTCTTCTCCGAGGAGGAAGAGGATGGAGCGCCGTCGAAGACGGAGACAGAAGGATGTTTCCTGGCCAGGCCAGGGAGAGGATCAGATAATGGGCAGATAACAATAGAAATGATGACTGAGACGAAATCACAGCCACTCGCGGCGCAGGGACAGCAGCCGGCCCACCTCGGGCAGGGGAGGCTGAGGAGGAAGAGGTGAGAGCATAAACTGAGGGCATGAGATGTCCAGGTAGGACCTATGAGAGCCAAGGCTCTCCAGGAATTCTGCATCCCACTGCATGAGCCCTTCCACATTTTTCTTCGGGGTCTGAGGACACAGCAGAAAATCTGAACCAGAGATGTGGCTGGGGATGAGCAGTAACCATTTCCCATGACTTTCTGCCCACCATGTTTCATCCTTCTGGTCTTGCTTTCCCTTCATCAGCACTTCAGAACTGCCACCAAAACGCTCCATTTGAACACAGGTCTGTCGAGTCCCCGTCACGTGGGATTTCCACTGATCCGAGGGACGCCGTCCTGCACGGAGAAGGAGCAATAAATGAAAGAGAAACAAATGAAACTGGCTCTGAAGGTCTCCTCAGGAAGATCTGTTCTGGTTTCTCCGTTGCAAGTAAAACAAGGTGTGGTCTTCACACACCTCCAGGGTCAACGTGCAAACACAGTCACCTGGGTATGCAAACACGGATGCAAAAGTGCTGGTAGGCAAATGCCAAAGCCCCAGGCTGAAGCCTGCTGGTATGGATGAAAAGTCCAATCATTCCCCCAGCACTGCCAAGGCCACCACTAACCCATGACCCCAAGTGCCACATCTACATGGCTTTTAAATCCCTCCCGTAATGGTGGATTACCTCCACCACTGGCCCTGGGCAGCACATATATGCCCTACTCACCTTCTCCTGCGCTGTGTGTGAGAACTCCTGCAGCTGGAGAACCGTGTCCATGACACCCTAGACGATGGCCCAGAGGATGATGCTCACATGTGTGCAGAGAGGGTGCCCGGGGTTGGTATTTGCAGTTCACTGTAACCTCCTCTTGTCTCAAGGATCCCTTTGAAGGGCCCTCAGTAGCTTTTTGGAGCTCCGTGGACTCCAGAAAAACCAGGCTGTTGGGTTTGAGTGAAGAAAATAGGAAATTAGTAGGTTCATCATCAGCACAGAGGAGGGTCACCGAGTTGATTAGAGGGATGGAGCACCTCTGCTATGGGGAAAGGCTGAGAAAATTGAGTTTGTTCAGCCTGGAAAAGAGAAGGCTTTGGGATGACCTAGTGGGGCCCTCTGGTACCTGAAGAGAACCTAAGAGGAAGATGGAGAGAGACTCTTGACAAGGGCCTGGAGTGACAGGAAAAGGGGGAATGGCTTCAAACTGAAAGAAAGTAGGTTTAGATTAGATTTTAGGAAAAAATTCTTCCCTGTGAGGGTGGGGAGGCCCTGGCACAGGTTACCCAGAGAAGCTGTGGCTGCCCCATCCCTGGAACTGTCCAAGGCCAGGTTGGACGGGGTTTGGAGCAACCTGGGTAGTGGAAGGGTCGCCGCCCTTTGCAGGGGGTTGGAACTGGATGAACTTTAAGGTCCCTTCCAACCCAAACCATTCAGTATTTCTATGATTATAAGCAGTGGAAACACAAGTTGGCACACGTGACTGCAGACTTTTTCTGATCCTACCCCTGTGCATAAAGTCAGAAAGGAAAAACACGAAATCCCATCACAGAAGTCACAGAGAGCACCTGGTGGGGTCCACCCCCCTCCCACCAGAGACTGCTCCAAGAGGGAGTTGCAGTGGATTGAAAACGCTGGTCCTGCTGACTCTGGCCAAAGGATGGTTGCCATGTGGGCTGGGGTAGCCGAGTGAAACCAGGCCACAGTACTCAAGGATGATGCTCAGGTGGGGCTCCAGATGTTGTGTACCCTGGGTTGACAACCTCATTGTTGCTCTTGCTGCAGCTGGACAGACTAAATCCAACACACTTAATCCTGTCTGGCCACGTACCTCATGTTGCTGCATGGACGTAAATTCCATGTGCTTCTCTCTTCCTGAGTAGCAGCTGAAGTGATTCTGTCCCTGTTGCTGTCATGGAGGTGGGTCCTGAGGGTTTAAATCTTAGGAAGCAAAGCTTATGAGGCCACATGCTCATGTTGCTTCATGTAGGTAGCTCCATCTTTCCTTCCTATCCAATCCCAGGATTATTTTAAGCCGTTGACTACTTAGCAATGCCAAGTTGCTGGCTGGGATTTTTTGAGAATAGACATCTAGAGATGTGGAAAAAACCAAACCAATTCCCCTCCCTTCCTCCAAGAAGAAGACAAAAAACAAGCAAGCAAACAATAAACCCAAACAACACAAAAAAACCCCCGAGCCAACCCAAACCAAAAAATGGGGGAGAAAAGACCCTCTGAGCTCAACCTGTGTATCAGCCAATGAAAATCTGCCCAGGAAAGTGCTATTAGGGATGAGCCTCACTGGGTGGGGGACAAGTTAGGGCTCACTCTGCCACCACCAGCTGGGCCAGCCCTGCTGCAGAAAGCCAGGTCTGCACCTTCTGGGACGTACAGAAGGAACCAGAGACGACATTTATCTTGACAAGCGAACGCTTTGATTAAAAATACTGTCTGGAGGGGAGGAGCAGAAATTATGTTCATTAAATTACTGGTTGAAAACAGCCTGCTCAATATAGGCTGGTAGCCCCACCACCACCACCCAGCCAGCCCTCCCTCCCTGCTCCGTGCAGGAGAAGGGCTCCTATCTCCTGAGAATCCCGATAAACCCTCCTCTCGCACCCTCCCCTTCCCCCCCGAAATAAAAGTGAGCTGTCTCAGTGCTAGGATGCAGAAACCACTTCCAAGCCAGCATTACATCAACATTGCAGCTGATAAAGGGATGCACAATGGAGTGTTAGACTAATAGAAAAACACAGCTCAGATAAGGCAGGCTCCTGATAGCCTGGGCTGATGTAAAATGCCATTGTCTCCCTTTCTGTCAGCTGAGTCACTGGAGTGATAGGGAATTCCAGTGGCAACGGGCAAGTCAGGGGTCAGAAACCACAAACCCTGGGCAACACAGAACCCTCAGTGTGGGCATCAGTGGGCAGATGGAGCTGGAGTGAAAGGACGTGGCTGGGGGGTGCAGGTGGTGCTAAATCCACCATGGCTGTAGGGATGGGGAGCAAGGATAAGGATGGAAAGGATCCAGCCTGCAAGACTGCACCAGGCTGCGTGTGCAAGCACAGATCCCTCAGCACCACCACTCCTGGCATGGGACCCACCGATTTTCATTGGCTTTTCCTTGCTGTTTCACCTCCCTCCCACTGCCTCATCCATCTGTATTTCCCCCAGGTTCTCTGAAGTTAGAAAGGGTGGGAAGTCACAGAATCACAGAATCAGCTAGGTTGGAAAAGACCTGAGTTCATCAAGTCCAACCTTTGACCTAACACCACCTTGTCTACTAGACCATGGCACTAAATGCCACATCCAGTCTCTTCTTAGATACCTCCAAGGATGGTGACCCCACCACCTCCCTGGGCAGCCCATTCCAGTGCCCAATCACTCCCGCTGTAAAGAACCTCTTCCTAATGTCTAACCTAAACCTCCCCTGGCACAGCTTAGGACTGCCAGCTGGAGAACGCAGGGGAGGGGATGCTGATGGCACTGCTGTGGGTAACCATACACTCCTAAGTTTCTATGGGTCAATAGCATCCCTTCCATGGGACTTGAACAGGCACAAGAGGGGCTGAGTCTTGTCTCAATCTGCTGTCCCACACTGAAAGATAAAGTGGGAGAGGCATGGGGAAGGATTCCATGCCCGCACCCAGCCGGGTGCCCGGAGCCAGAGGAGGATGTCTGTCTCCATCCCTCCTGCGAGTGGGAACTCCCAAACCCTACTGAAGGCTGTGATTATTCCCCTGGCTGGCTGGTGAGGGTGTTTTTCTCTCTGTGGGCTCTGCTCTCGTTTTCCTGTGCTGCCCTTTGATCTCCTCTCACACGGTTGCCCCAGAGGAGGAACTCCAGATTACGTGCCGGGGTTATGTCATTTTTCCAGCGGACGTGCTGGCCCGGCTCCGGGTTGGGAGGGCTTTTTTTAGTGCAGACACTGCACCCATTGGGCAGACGGGTCCTAGAGAAACACTGCAACCCTGCAAAGACCTTGTGTCACAGAGAAAATCTGGGATGGCCAGATGGGGACCCAGGACAGGCTCAGGAACCAGCCGTGGCCTTTCTCTCTGTGGGAGCACGAGGGGTTCAGAGCGGCCACATGGCAGCTGGTGCAAGATCAGCCCCAGTACAAAGGCAGAGAATGGGTTTTCTGCTGGGGAATTGGTGCTGCTTTTCCCCAGGTCCTCAGAGGTGGAGCAGAGCTATGAGGACATTGCATATTCACAGGGGTAGAAAACATGAAACTCCAATGATGGAGAATCAAATCTGACTGAAAAGCTTCACAGACTGCCCTTCTGTTCCATCAGAAGTACTCCTGTTTCCAAACAAAGAAACAAAAAATTTGTTTTCAACAAAGCTTTCTTACACATTTTTCTTCTGAAGAACTTCTGATTAAAATCTTTCTCCTTTTCCCAAACTAGTGGACTTTCCTACCCCTCTGGACACCTGGGGACCATTTCCTGGTTATCCAAAGGTAGAAGCAAAACCCAAAATGTTGAGGAGTGCGAAAAAAAATAGGACAGGGGCCCACCATCTACACAATTGTGAAGATGTCCAGGGAAAGCTGCTGATTGTGGAGGAGACTCTGTCTTGTGAGAGGCTCTGACTCTTGCATCTCCATCCTTCCTATACTGTTTGTCTTAATAAACTGATGGTGACCAGCAGCCTCCCACACCAGAAGCACTGGAAACTCTTGTGAGAGTGGAAGGACCCAGCCCAAACCTGGTTTCTCCATGGTTGGAGAGTACTTTCCTGTCATATTGCCTGGTTTTAGTTCTTGGGTGTATGAGGAAGGAGGGAAGGTCCTCTCCATTTGGAAAAAGAGAGGTATGAAGGTTCAAGACCCCCTCACTCACCAGGACTGTCAGGGGTACAGTTTGTGCCCTGGGTCACATTGGCTGGTAGAGCTGTCCTTGTGAAGGACCAACAGTTTTCCAGAAAGAGCTCCCAAAGTTCTAAAGGTTTCTTCTGAGTCACAGAATCATGGAATGGGTTGAGTTGGAAAGAGCATCTCATTTCAATGCCCCGCCATGGGCAGGGACACCTCCCACTAGACCAGGTTGCTCCAAGCCCCGTCCAGCCTGGCTTTGAGTGAAACAAGATGAAGATTTCAGAGGCTGACCCATGTTCCCTCAAAACTCAATATCCTCCTGGAAATTCTCATCCCCTGGAGGTTCCTGCTTCTTGTCTACCACTGCCTGAGGCAAAACATGGGGCACAGTCTGTGTGCACTGTCCTGGATTAGGGCCTGCAGTCTGCCAGCACTGATCACCTCCAGGACAGAGCAGGAGGAGAGGTCTGGCTTGGTGTGGAAACTCCAGGGAGATGTTCATGGGAGAAATTCATTACCAATAGACTAACACCTCCATTCCCATGGGGAAATCTTTAATGACCACGGATTTTGCACAAAATTTCCCATGAAGAAAGAACTATTCCAGACAGGGAAAAACAACACCCCTTCAGGAAAACAAGAGTCCCTGAAACAGCCACTGTCTTCCAGGAGAATCCGTGTCAGCTTTGAGCCAAGACTGCTTGAAGAACGGGGGCTCTGCAGGGATGAATTGTAACCCTCAAGAGGAAGGTGTTTCTTTGTTGAAATGATCAAACTGCCGAGGAGCTCAAATTACAGTTAATACAACCCCAGGGCCGTTCCCCTTCCCTGACCTCATCAGTTCCTAGATCTGGCTTTGAGAGGTGGAAGCTGTGTTGTGTTAACTGGAGACAAAATTGGGGACTGGGAAACAGGCTGCAGAGACCCCGGGAGAGGGGGTGTGAGGTGAATCCTGGATTTCAGGAAGCAGGACAGCCTGGGGCTTGTCCAAGGTTCCTGCAGATGTCCACTGCTGTTCTGTCAGAGAACCAGGGAATCATTAAGGTTGGAAAAGACCTCCAAGATCATCAAGTCCAACCATCCATTTTGGAAGTGCTTTGGTAAGAACAGTTACAAAACACAAGAGCCTCCAGACCAGATCCTCAAAGACCTTCTGAAGCCAATGGGATTTCCTTATTGATATGACTGTGGGGGTCCTCAGGTCTTCATTAAACACCCTTTACCTTCCACAGTATAAAACCCATGGTGAAATCTTCTCTACCTGCAGAGAAATGCATAGTGTTTCTTCTTCTGCAAAAATACAGATGGGACTCAACCGGCAGCTCCCGAAATCTAAATTTAGGGTTTGAGATGGTTTTCCTCACTGAAGATGCACTAGAGCATCCAAGATGCCCACATGGGGCTGGAAGGCAAAGCAAACACAGGTGACTCTGTCCATCAACTGGAGATTAAGTGGTACATGGACTCTGATGGTCCTTGTGGGTCTTTTCCAACATAGGATATCCTATGATTCTACGATACCCCCAGTCTGACCTAAACCTGGTGCCTGTATTAGCATGAGCTAATCTTCTCCTCTGCCATCATGGACTGGATCTCCAGTGATTTTGCACCCAGCCCATGCACCGGGAGCCTATGGAGACCCCTCAAAATGTATGTACCCAGTGCAGGTGTATCTGATCCTGAAAGATCAGACAAAACTATTCTTTAATCTACTTTTTTTTTGTTTAATGTAGAAAGCCAGCTTGTTAGCTGTTATTATTATTGTTATTGTTGCTGTTGTTGTTATTACACTTTTATATGGAAATGTGCTTGTTTCAGTGAATCCTGTAAAAATTATCAGTGTTGGATGGAATTTCTGTTCGAACTTATCACATTTCTCACCCTATAGCTTTGAAGACATTTACAATCCAAATCAGGCATTTTTTTTCTTGGTTTCTCAGTACAGGGATCACCTTTTACACTTCAAACATCTCATTTTAATGTTTTTCCCTGACAAAACAGGACAAGACACAAGGGTTGTGGCCTGTTGTTCATAATCCACTGTTGAAGCATCTTGTCTCCCTTCCTCAAAACTCTCAGCTCTGTGTTCCTGGCATCCCCTGCAACACCACCCTCCAAGAAGGAGGTAAGGGAGTGGCTTGGAGCAAGCTGTGGCTTGGAGCAAGCTGTGGTGTGATCCCATTTTCTCTCCTCAAGGATTAAAAGTGATTCAGACATGGATCAGGCTTCTACAGAGTAAAAATGTTGTCACTTGCAGGTGATCTCTTTCCGTGACCTCTGCCTGCATAGGTGTGAATACAGATCCATTATGATCCTCTGTCATGGTAGAAGGTTTCCATATTATTTATTACAAAATCAGGAATTGAATTATTTGTGGAAAACAGTCTGGCTTAAAAAGCTGATTTCATTTTGGAAATTAGGGTTTGGCACGCCTTAAAAACTTCTAGTTTTCATACACAGCAAAGTGAGAATTGGGATTGGGCCAAAACTTCTCTCTTGAGGGACTTTCATAGAACCATAGAATAGCTTGGGTTGGAAGCGACCTTAAAGGTCATCCAGTTCCAACCCCCCTGACACGAGCAGGGAACCTTCAACTATCCCAGGTTACTCCAAGCCCCATCCAACGTGGCCTTGAACACTTCCAGGGATGAGGTAGCCACAGCTTCTCTGGGCAACCTGTGCCACGGCCTCACCATTCTCATAATAAAGAATTTCTGTCTTATATCTAACCTAAATCAACCTTCTTTTAGCTTGAAACCATCACCCCTTTTCCTATCTCCTGCCCTGAGATGAATCTGTAAAGTGACTGGAGTCCAATCTTCCCAAAGCCATCATGGAATGTCACCTCAAGAAATTGATTTTGTTGGAGGAGACACCTCCCAGTCTGAGCATCGCCACCAGCCTCCTGAGAGCAGCTGTGGGGTTGGGAAAGACATCAGCAACCAGAAATCTACTTTTTGCCCTAAACTGGGGCAAGGAGAACCCCCCCCATGCACTGCCACTAAAAATACCCCCTCACGGAAGCCTGTTGGCAAGTCCGACCATGTCTTGTCTGAACACAAGCAAGTTGAAAAGTCCAGGATGGTTTTGGTCTGTTTTGATTTTCAGGGAGGGAAAAGAGTTTCATTCTCAGTCAGTATCTCTCTGTCAAAGTTTGGAGTCAAAAAGGCAACTTGTGGCTTGGACCAATTCGAAGCTGCCCTGAGGGAAAAAGACTTTTTGCGCCCAAAGAAACTCTAAACGGGGTGTGTTTATTTTATAAAATGTGTTTTGAAGGAAAGCAGTGGCTCTCAGAGCATGTTCTTCCATGGGAGCAGAAGAGTGTATATGGGTGTATTACTGGTGAACTCCCCTTTTTTGGTTCAACAAATTCCTTCCCCACCACAGCAAGACCCACGGGGGACACAGTGTGGGACGACTACAACAGCAGTTTGGGTGCTGGGGGTGGTTTCCATCACCCCAATGGGAACATCATCCTCTCCTTCCAGTGCTGCTGAGGGGAAAGGGTCCCAGAACTGGAGGTCCTGGCACGGAAGGAGACCAGGGTGAGCACACAGGAGGAGGGGGATGAGGACGGAAAGGGCGAGGGGAGAGGCAACTTGTATCGATTGGTGTGTGAAAGGCTTCCCGGGAGCCCCGTTGCTGAGAGACAGGCCTGGGAGATGCGAGGCTGGAATTAATAACTGCTCCATTGGGGCCCTGTTTGCTCTCCTTGCCCAGAGCCAGAGGACTTTGGTCCCAGCTTATCACCGGGCCCAAAGCCCCAGGAATGCAGTCACAGGCAAATGTGCATGTTCACACGACATCTATTAATCAAATGGCTCCCCCACCCTTTAACCCTTTGCAGGTCAGGGAGGGGGGAGGAGGGGAGCATAGCTCTGCTTTGTCTAAAACCAGGGTCCCAGGAGTCTCTTTAGAGTGACCAGAGTGAAAGGTAAGGCTCCTGTTAACTCCACTTAAGATACCATCCCCTTACTCAGCATCCAGGGTTTTCCAAAATGCTTAGGGAATTTGTTTTGGTACCTGCCTCTGAAGACGTCCCTTTCCAGTGGGAGCCAAGAATCTAATCTCATTAAAATGCCTTAAAAGTCTAAATCGTCAGCCCTGAAATATTATCACAGGCTTTGCTTCCTCTTCATTCTGTTCCAAATTCAGGTGCTTGTTTGGTGGTTGCTCTACAGCTTCCCTGAGCTGCCCACGGCTGTGGTTCCTCTACTGCTGTACACGCCTGCAATGGGATGGTGCCTGCTCTGAACAGCACAGAGCTAATCAGACACAGCCTGGGGATGCAAAACACCACAGGCAAGTGTCTGTGCTGCTGCTCACAGCAGGTGGGATTCACCCCAACTTCACAGAGTCACAGAATATCCTGAGCTGGAACTTCGTGTCTCCATGGCACGATCAGCTGCCATAGAATCATAGAATAATGGAATTGTTAAGGTTGGAAAAGCCCTCTAAGATCATGGATGATACTCTCAGGCACGTGGGGATAGTCCTGTGCAGGGCTAAGGGTTGGACTCGATGATCCTCATGGGTCCCTTCCAACTCAGCATATTCTCTGATTCTTTGAGCCCAGCCACTAACCCAGCACTGCCAGGTCCACCACTAAAACATGTCCCCAAGTGTCATGTCCCTCCTCCCTTGTTGTTGGATGTTTCAGTCTCTGCACTGTGCAGAGAAGGGTGTTCCTGCCTTGAGACATGGGGCTAAGGAAGATTTTCAGGCTCTTGACTTGTTAGTTTGGCCAGTTAAGTTAACAGACACAGAGAGTGTCTGTAGAGCCTCCATAAGCCTCTGTTTTCATTCCTCTCTTTCCTCCAAGGAAGAGACAGAGACATTTCCCAAGGACAACTTAGCACACCAAATTTAGGCTCGTGCTCTGTAACATCCCCTGGTGACAGAGACCCCAGGAAAACATCCCCTGCTGCATTAAGTGTTGTTAATTAAGCTGGCCAGGCTGGACATGGCTTCCTTCCTCACCCTGAGATGTCACCTCATCTGTGTCTATATCCCGAAATCCACAGCTTGGATCAACAAGTCAGTCAAACACAGACAACAAAAAGACCCTTCAGGAAGGTACCAGTGATGCTCCAGTGCTGGAAGACACATGTGAAATGCCAGCTGAGCATTAGAAGATGGCTCCTACAGAGGACTGAGGTTCTGGAATGGCCTTCCAGGAGGAGCAGACTGGACAAGAATCCCCACCCATCCTACGAATGGACTCTGAGCAGCTTCTGGTGTGGTGACCTTGAGTAGAGGATGATGCTGCTCCTCCCTGTCCTCTGTCCCCTCTTCCTGGAAAAAACAGTGCCCAGTGATAAGGTGCCCATTTGTAAAAGGGGTGGGGACTGAGATGCCTCAACAAGTGTGGTCAGTTCCCTGACCTTTTCCACCCGGGTTGGCATCTCCAGTGCCACCCCAGGAGCCACAGTTGGGTGACAGGGTGAGGCTGTGGCTTTTGCCCCAGGCCAGATTGGACTGGATGACAGGGTGGACGACTTTTAGCCTTCCTGCACCAGGAAGGAAGGATGGATTTTTTGTGCTTCATGTGCTGAGAAGTCTTTAGCCCTGGGTCCTGTCCTGCTGACCTCGTGTCAAGGAGCAGGAGCATGAGCTGAAGGAGCTTGAATGAAGACAGAAGGCACCATGCCAGAGGTGGGATTTGGGGTATTTATACCTGCATTTGGGTTCCTAACCTAACTAATGAAATCCCCAGGCTTTGGCTCCATGGCACTCACAAGCCAAAGGCACCAGGATCACAACCCCCTTCTTGTCAGAGCAGGTGTCATCTGCTAAGGACAGTGAAGAAGACAAAGGACATTGTTATCAGCTGGCATTCATAGGTGAGCAAAATTTTGGGTTCCTTTAACTGTCAAAGAACCAGGAACATCTTTTTGGGATTGAATCAGTTCATTTCTGAAGCATCACCACACTCCAGTCTCCGCTTTGAGCCTTCAGGATTTCACCGCTCAGATCCAACTGTGCCTAAAAACCTGGATTCCTTTTGAATGAAACCAATCCAAAAGATGCTGCTCATGGGTCTGTTTTCTACGGGACCAGAGTAAACCCCTTCTGAATCAGGTGCAGCGAGGACATCACATGCTCAGGAGCAACCATTTGGCTGCATTGTCCTACTCCTACATGGCCACTTCTTTTCTTACTCTTCCACAGCTCGTTGAGTAGGATTTGCCACATGTCTGTTCAGCAAAGGGACCCGGTGGGGTCCCTGCATGAAAGGCAAACACTAATAAGGACTAACCACACTACAGGATCCCATTCCTTACTCCTGATGACTCAATGCAAGCAGGGAAAAAAAAAAAAAAAAAAAAAAAAAAAAGTTATGAATTCTGCAGCTCAAACAACCTCCGGCAAACCAGGTATTAAGAAGGAAGGGGGGAAAAATAAACAACCCACCAAGCAATTTGACACTTCTACCTGTAAATAATTATTCATCCAAACCCTAGTGATAAGGACATGACACTGTCCTAATGCAGATTAGGACCCTGTTGGAGAAGAAAACCGTTCTTGCTTCCCCACTTCCCATCAAAGGCCTTATTGTTCCCAAAGAGTTAACAGCAAAGCAGGTCTGCAATTACCCGGGAATAATGGGGTGTGATTGGGGCACTAAAGAGTTGGAATTGATTTTTCTTTTTTTTTTTTTCCAGGCTTTCAGCTCTAGAAGCCCCTCCCTGACTTCCTGGTAACTCATGACCAGCAGGGTCAATAGAGCAGAAATCCTTCTAAAGGGCCAATCTGTATTTGAATTATTTAAACAATGTAGTACAGCCAAGTTAAATGGGGCTTATCAAACGCTACACCTCTCCAAGCACAATTGGAGACAGAAGGATATTAACTGCTGAATGCTCCAGAGAGGGCAGACAAGAAAAAAAGGGGGGAGAAACAAGAAAATAAAAAAGGGGGCCAAGACAGGATGATTTGGACAAAGGGAGAAGCAGGTGTTTGGCTAGAGATGGTCTCCTCCCTTTGGACACTATCCCTGCTTAACCTTGAGTCAGGGTGGACTTGCCATCCTCAAGGAAATTAAACCCCACAATTTGGGGTAGTTGAGTCCTTAATCTGCACATCTCCCCCCTTCCCCCTCGGGATGACAGCACATGGGGATCTGGAGTTAGAGGATATAGGTCTTTTCCACACCTCTCCTGAACGGAAAGCAAGGAAGGAGTTGTTCCCATGTCCCGATAGCCCGGGGTTTATTATCCCTGTGTGCACTTTGCCCAGAGAGGGCTGAGACACTGAGCATTCCACAGGGTGGAAAAAGGAACAGGAAGACAAAAACTGTAATAATAGCAGGATTTTCCTTCGAATTCAGGAGCCAAACAACAAACTCATCCACTGAGACAGGCTAAGGACAACTAGGAAAAGTCCAGCTTGCCAAAAGAGAGCTGAGAGTATTTTTTCCCATAAAAGCATCGAGCTTCCTTAGGTTTGGGAGCTGAAAATTCACCCATGAAAACAGCTGTTGATATCATAACAAAGGTGACAGAATCCACCTGGGTGCTTTTCTGGCCATTTTTCCTGCTTTACTCCAACACTTTTGTGGTGTTTCAGGTGCATTGGGAAGCTCAGGGGCTCCCAGGTGGGATGGAGAGGGTAAATAGTTCACAGGTAATTCATGCACTGACATTTTCACAGGACTTATTTGACCTGGAGAGAAAACAAACATGTTTGCAGGTAGGAAACAAACTGCAAACAGTCCCCAAAGGAGCATGAATTCACTAGATGATGTATGGATGGGTGGGAAATAATTCAGCCACATACAGCTATGCAGTAGGGATAGGATTTGTGAGTTATTCATGGACCAAAAATGTATAAATATTGGTTAACTGACCCACAAAGTTTCCCCAGAAAGCCTTGAGTTTAAAGCAAGTGAGAAAAGAGGGGGGGAAAATATTAATAACTCTGTCTTAAGGACACACATCCTTCACTTACAAAGCTACTGTGTTGCCTCTGAGCTAATTAACCCTGTTAATTAATGGGGATTCAGGCATCATCACCCTGAGAGCTGATTTTTGTGGGGGCAGGGGATCTTTACCCACTCTGATCTGAGCTGCCGTGCCCAGGCCCGACAACAGTGGGTTGGGAACGTGCAGTCAGCCAGAGCTGGCCAGGAAAACCCAGAGGGAAACATTTCCTGCTGGGAAAGGCTCTCCCATCCAAACTGGAACATTTCAGGAGACGTTGCTGATTTCACTGAGGTTGGGGAAAAAAAAAAAGAAAAATAATGAGGGGAAGGACAGGAAAGTTTTCCTGACTCTGTTCCATCCTTTTTATCAGAAGTCAGGACTATAAGAAGGTGCCTCGCGGCTCAAATCCAGCCCGGTGCTATCTCAGTATTTGACATTATTTGTCATTTGGGGAAGAATTTCAAAATGTTTAGATTTCGTTATGGTTCAAAATGAAGCCCCAAACTCGACCCTACCTCCCCCTCCTCCTTGCCACCCTTCCCCAGCCACATTTGTAGGAACATCTTTCGCTGCAAATCCAGAAAGAGGGGTTTTTTGGGTGTTTGTTTTTTTTTTTTTTGGGACAACGTCTGTAACCTCCAGCTCTGGGCACTGGGTTTGCTCACTTGGCAGATCCAGCCCCAGGCAGCTTCTGCCTCTCTGTGCACAGGGAGGGGGGGGGGGGTTTCTGCCCCCACCAGCTCAGGATGTCACATCTCCAGAGGGTTCTTGTGCCTTGGGCACTGATGTCTCCATCACCATCACCAGCAGCCCCTGCTTTCGCGCGTTGCCTCCCCGCCCCTCGGCACCGGGAGACGCTGGGAAGGGACGGGATGATCACAATATTGAGAAAGCTCGACCCAAGCAAATGGAAGGTTTATAAACTCCTGGCCTACCCTGCAAGGCTGCAAGGTCACCCCTTATCTGAGTTTGCAGAGGGTTTGCAAAGTGCTGGCAGCCCTCCAAATATGTTTGGGAGTTTTTCGCTCCGACCGAAGGCTGCCGGACTCCCACATTTGACATTCTCCAAGTGCTGTTACGCGACGAGGCAGCGACCGGGGAACAATGTGTGATTATAGCAGCGGGGCTGGGGCAGGGAAAGCCTCAAGCTGAGGCTTTCCAAGGGCTGTAGCAAGTGTGAAGGCTCAGCAGCCTGGGTCTGATTTCCTCAGGGATGCCCACAGGGTGGAGGGGGGTGTCGGGAAAAGCCGGCGCTCACCCCTTGAAAGCCTTTTGAATTGCGGCCCAAAGATGGATTAATGAAGTTTTGCAAAGGGGAAAAATTTGGGGTGTCTTTGTCAGAGCAACCCTGCCTGGTTGTCTCCGTTTTACCTACACTGTCAGGGTGCAAGACCCTGCAAGGGATCCCTTGTGGTGCTCTTGGGGCGAGAGCTGACACCCCCATTTCACAAAGAAACACGGCAAAAAGTAGCCACAGGATGATCCAGAGTCAGTAAAGATGTTTGTGGGCTTGAATCTGGGTTTCTCAAGGTCTGTATTAACCCCTGCACCAACTATTCCTTTATTTAATCCATCAGTAGCAAGTTAGAGCTGGATTCATTAATGGTCTCAATAATTTAAATGAGCTGAGGCGCCCTAATTCTCAGCTGGGAATATTTCTGTTATTTGAGGGGGGGGAAAGGAGGAAAACCAAACTGAAGACAGAGCAAAACATAAACTCTCTCGATGTTTTATTTCCCCTTTTTCTTCCTTTCATCTGGAAACTGAGTGTGCAGGACAGGGAGTAAAAGAAAACAAAAGAAAGAGGAAGGAAAACCAAAAAAACCAAAAGTGCTGGTTTTCTTTCTTTCTCAAGAAAACAAACCCAGAAAGCTTATTCCAGAACACAGTTTTTCATTCAGCAGCTGCCTGCACTTCAAAATGTATTTTTTGAGCAGGAGAATGGAAGGAGAGGAATGGCTAAGGAGAAGTGGGATGTGCTTGGATACAAATTGCACTGGAAGTGCAAAGGGGGTTATTAGTCAGATAGGGAGGATTATTTTACATCTCGACCACCTATACAACGAAATGTGCAACTGCCTAAATGAAATGTTGCCTTAATCATCCTGGTCAAAGTCCTTTGGCTACAAGCAAGGCTTGTTGTACTGTGGATTAACGGGGCGGGGGGAAATAATAAGGGGTTCTATACACACAGTTTTTCTGGCTTTGGTTAGAAACCCCGGGGTCAGAGCAAAGCTCTGATTTCAAACAACTGTATTTTGAGTGATCCTGTTTATCCCAAGTGTCTGCTGAGGCTTTGACTCTGAGCTATTAATACAAAATAAATAATTTTCGCACAAGCTATTTTTACCTCCCTTGCCAGAGGAAATAAAGCAAGGGAGGCCACAGAAGCTACATGTGTGAAAGGCAGAGAGGGAGTGAGATGGACCATGAGCTCCTGTGAGTTTTTTGGCCGCTGAGTGACACGTGGAGCACCACCGGCAGGCGATGCTGAGGAAAACTACCTCGACCAGCACAATGAAGGATGTCTCTCCAACACATAGGAGGTGCTGGGAGACTCACAAGGCATGTTAGACCACAGGTTTTATGGCATCTAAGTCTTCTGGTTGAGAGAGGTTCTGACCTGATCCTCTGTGAGAAGCAGCTTCACAAGCTGCCCAGATGGAGGTGTGCTGGCACAAGATCCTGAGGTGGGTGCAGATGCATCCAGGTGACTGTACTTCTGTGGGAACGGGTGGAAATGTGGATTTTTGGGGAAGCAGCATCCCACCACAGGGCTCCCAAGTAGAAGGCTCATTCTCTGTGGTGTGGGACCCATCCAGGCTGGCCGGGATGTGCTTGAACTCAGAGCATTTGGACACTCAAGGTAAGGAGCAAGAGGTCAAGAGGTAAAGGGAGCAACCCCTGTGTTCCCAGCTCCCAGGGATGAGCTGTGTTTGCACACCTGCAGCCAACCTCCCATCCAGATGGTCACACACTCACAGCCCACTTCCCTTCTCCCCCAGCTGCTTTCCTGGTCCCCTTTTTGCAGGTTCACCAGGACTCTGCACACGGGTACAAGATTTCAGGTCTGGTGCTGGAGTGAAATGGGAAGGAGGTTCAAATGGTGGCATGTGCTCCAACAAATGGGGGCCTCAGAGATGGGAAATAATTCTGCAAAGCCTCAGCAGAGGCCACTTGGCCACCTCCTGGGGTGTACCTGAAAGACAGTCCTGCTATTTTTCTCCAAAACCCCTTTAAAGTCTCCAGCACTTGTGGTGCACCCTGTAATAAAAGGTATTCACTAGACTTTAGGGGTTCAGAAGCGATGGTGGGCTTGGGGGGCATCAGCAAGGAGAGGAGAAGGCAGCTGGTGAAAGTGCAAAGTGATTTCCTCTCAGAATCCCAGCCCTTAGTAAGAAATTCTCCCTGTGAGGGTGGGAAGGCCCTGGCACAGGTTGCCCAGAGAAGCTGTGGCTGCCCCATCCCTGGAAGTGTCCAAGGCCAGGTTGGACGGGGCTTGGAGCAACCTGGGATAGTGGGAGGGAGTTGGAACCAGGTGAGTTTTAAGGTCCCTTCCAACCCAAACCCTTCTATGATTCTGTGATCAGTGTCCATGTCAGGCACTCAAGTCTGCCTGGAGGAAGGAGGGTCCCTGCTCTCAGCTCACATTGTGGCCCCTCCATCAAAATAAGGACCAGAGCTCTCCCACCTCTGCTGGATACGGATCATGGAGGGATGCAGCCCGGCCCTGAGGAGCTTTACATGCTCAGACTCAGACAGGCACAATGAAAGACCTTCAACATTGCTGGATCAAGGACCCAGTGTCCAAGGCTCCCTCCAGAGCAGGCGGGGGAAGTGATTGCTGTGGAGATGTGGGAGGCATTCACTGGAGTCTGGGAGTCTGCAGGGAGAGCAAGCAGCTGGAAAACTGCCTGCCATTCACATCTGGGTCCTGTCCTTTTGATACTGGATCTTAAGGTTCTATTGAATTATGTATTGATCGACCAACTAACCTGCTTAAATCATCAGGTTATAAGAAAGACATAAATTTATTCAAGCTGTAAGATCCCTGAAGTTGTGTCAGGGCAGGTTTAGGTTGGATATCAGAAAAAGATTCTTCCCCCAGAGGGTGGTTGGACACTGAACAGGCTCCCCAGGGCAGTGGTCACAGCCCCAAGGCTGCCAGAGCTCAAGGAGCATTTGGATGATACTCTGAGGCACAGGATGTGACTTTTGGGGATGGTCCCATGCAGGGCTGAGGGTTGGACTCGATGATCCTTGTGGGTCCCTTCCAACCCAGCATATTCTATGACTCTGTGATCTTCAAGACAGGACTGTGCCCTACAGAAGGTGATTGCTGTAGGGAGGTGTAAAATCGCTGTTGAACTACTTGGATGCGGAGGAATCAGATACACAGGTGTTTCTAAAGGAAAAAATAAAGTGAAGATAAGGATTTAAATGCTTTTATATCAAATCTGGTTCTGAATATCCATCACTTGCAATTTTCTAGAGGTAGGAGGAGTGTAAAACTCACTGCAAGCTCACTTTGGATTCAACTTTTTCCACTGATGTCTCCTAACTGCCACTACTTTCAGTTCGGAGGGAGGAGGTATGAACACAGTCCATCCCTGGCACAAGTCACAGATTTCTGTTTTCCATGTTTGGCAGAGTCAGGGCTCAGCATATCCATAGTGCAAAATCAAGCACCAGCTTGATTTTACTGTCACCCTTGGAGCTTCCAGATGTCATGTTAATAAGGTCTTGATCTCAAACAGAGCATCTGTGCACTCCGTAATATAACTAAATGCCAATAAAATCGTGTGTATCGTGCCCATCGTTCCTGGCACAGCTCAGGATCTCCAGTTCCTCAAAGGAAATCTATGAACAACCCAAATCTGAGGTCCCACCAGCACCTCAGGAGAGAGAGGGACCAGCTGGTTTTCCAGAGCCATGAGCCATAGGCATCTATTAACAGCCAGCTTTTCGGCTCCACTAAGTGCACTCAGCCTGACTTGGTTTTATTGGCATCACCCATCTCCCAGTAAACGTGATAAGAGACTCTGATTATCCGTGGCCATCAGACTGAGCTCAGAACTAGGCTCCAGCACAGCTGTCTGAGGGCTCCTTTCCACATGTGCTTTCCATGCCACACTTCCAGGCCCAGGAGGGGCTAATGAAGATTGTCCCCTCGACCTCATTGTTTACTTTTAGGGAAGCATCAGAATTAAGACCAATTTAGCTGCCCCTTTTTTTCCTTTCCTTCTTTTTTTTTTTTTTTTCCGACCAGCTCAGTCTAAACATGCATCTCAAGAAAGAGCCTGTTTTTATTGCCAAGGCAACACGTGATAAGGAAAGATCATCCGTCTGAGAGAAAATTACTTCTGTGGGGCTCAGCAAGTGGTCCCAAGGGTCTGATTCCAGCACAGGAACAGCCCCTGGAGAACATTAAAGAATTATAACCCCCACGATAAGGCACTTTCTTTTATAGTTTTTTATTCCATAGCAATAGTCACAGCTTAAAGATAAGGGCAACATACATTTTGTTTAACTAGGCTCTTGTTCCTTGGTGTGGGGCTCGAAGTGAACTGGCATCCATCAAACCCTTTTGTGATTTACATGAATACCTGATTCTTCTGATAAGGGAAAGTGTAAGTCAACACAGTTCTGTTGTAATTGGGTGTTACCTGTTCAGATACTGCACTGCTATCTCAGCATCAGCTCACAGGCAAGCTCCACTTCACCTTTCCTTGCTTGGCGCAGGGAGAATGTCCCCTGGTTTCACACTGGCCCCAGGGATTGCAACAAGCTGCCTGGAAGCATCTTTCCTGTCTAGTGGAGGTGTCCACAGGACACCGGGTATGCTAAAAGTCTAAACAAGTGATGGCAAAAAATTACAGAATAAAAAACAAAACAAAACAAAACAAAACAAAAAAAACACAAACAAACAACAAAAACAAACAAACAAACAAACAAAAAAACCACAAAATCCCCACTTGAGGTTCAGCATAATCCTTGGCCACAGACTGTGTGATCTGCCAAAGACATGCTACCATATTCTTATTTCTCTGAAGTATCTTAGCAAGCGACATTTCATGTTTATAATATTAAATAAATAGTCCTGATGTGTGTGCGTGTGACAGCAACAATCTCTGGCTCTCAGCATACCAGGACTTCTTTGCATTAGATGACAGAGATACTGAGACATCTCAAAACCTGAGGTGTTTGCAACCTAAAAACAAAGCAGAAAAGGAGCCTACTAAAGGATTTGATGACTGCCATGAACGAGGACTTCTCAGAAGAAAGCCCATAGCTCCTGCCTTGGGCTGTGCCACCTTTAATTAGATGCCAGTGTCCCAGGAAACAACTGTTCTAATTCCAGTGAAAATAAGAGCACCTGGACTTCCATAAAAAGTGTAACTAGAAATAAAAAACAGAAGGCAAGACCACAAACAGCCTGAATCTCCCACCTGGAGCATCTGAGGGCCATAGGATTGAAGAAATTCAATGTAAATCACTAACCAAAACCGCTCATTTTGGATAGGGAATGCCCCAGAGACTGCCCAGTGTTTTCTTTCTTCTGACATCTTTATTCTAAAGATCCCAAAGCAGAGCTCAGGAACCTGAAGTGGAGAAACAGCATGGAAGTTGGCCAAGTTTTATTACCAGTCTGCCACATTTCTGGTTTCCTTGGCCTAAGTGGCAGAAAGCTGCAGGGATCGCTCAGGTAGCGGGGCCAGGAGACCCATCAGTGAGATGCAGACTGGGAAGATCCCCACAAAGGCTGTGAAGAGATGTCTGACTGTATCTCCCTCTCAAAACAGAAAATGATTTGCCAGGTCCCAGCTGGGATGATAGAGGGACACCCAAAAGTCTTTTATTAAGCTAAATTATCCTTTTGGTGTGAATCCACCTGATTGCAGGGAAGGTGCAGCAACACTTTGCTGTGAGAGGGCTGCTCATGGCAGATCTTCCCAAACCACAAGGATATCCCATGTGCGGCTCCTACTGGCCAGATGGGAAGAACATTTCTTCCTTCCAGCAAACACCCAGGGATGGAAAAATAAGAGGAGAGGCAAGGTAGATAGAGCCTTCCTCCCTGAAGTGGGATCCAGGTCTTCAACAAGAGTAAGGCTACAAGTCTGATCCCTCCTCCGCCTCCCAAAAAATTTCTGCTCAGTGCCAAGCCTTGGTTGAGCCCCTCTCACCCAAGTGTTGGGCTCCAGTAGGTCATGGACCACCTAAAGCGTCGTCTTGGCCATGCTTGGCCAAAACCCCTCCCAGTGGAGTTCACTATGGGTTGGGTGGGCACCTCTTGGCAAGTGGAGAACGTGGCTCTATTGCCCTCGGGTGCCCTCAGAGGTTGGGAATATTTGACACTGGGAGGGACCTGGAAAAATGTCCAGCCTATGCAGTTGTACAGGTTGCATTGGCTTGTTTTTATGAGTTTTAAAGAATTTCTTGGCCACCACACTGTTAGAAGGCCAGATTTTATGGTGATGTAGGGAAAGACAGATATGTAGATACGCACTTATATAAACTACTGAATACACTTTTAGCACAGGAGAGCTCAGGTTTAAGAGGCAATTTCCTGGCTTAGCCTAATTCTCTCACTAGACATTTTCCTTCACACTAAGTGAAATTCTGACTGAATTAAAGAACCACTTTTCCTCTTATCTGCTGCTGCTGTTATCTATACTCCAAGGAAAGGCTGGGAGCAGAGGCAGCCAGGGCTTGGCGTTTTACTGTTCCTTTGGGTTTGCATCAAACACCGGGAAGATTTGTTAAAAAACAGCCCGTCAGTCTCCACACAACAGCCATACAACGGGAAAGCCACAAAATAGGCATTTCTTGGATGTCTCGATTTTGTTTTCGGGGAGGATCTCCCAAAATCTTCCACAAACCTCAGTGAAGTGGTATCTCTGGAGCAGGGAGCAACTTTTCAGTTAAAAGGTCCAGGTCCGTTCACCTGTTTGAGTCCTCAAGGGTGTCACGAAAGGGAAGGGATAAAAAACACCGACCCCATTCGTTATTTACTGTCACTACTTCTCTCTGGGTCCTGAGCCAGGCTGGGACAACCAGCAGGAGCCAAGAGACCTCAGCCCCTCCTTGACTCCACCACTGACTCATTGCTTGGCCCTGGGCAAGCCCCTCCACTTTTTTTTTTCATAAAATCATAAAATAGTTTGGGTTGGAAGGGACTTTTTAGAGGTTTCACCTCTTTCTCCCCCTTCAGCAAAGTCTCTGTCTCGGTTATAGGGGCTGCCAATTTGAGGGAAGCAGGAGATGTTGATCCAGCACCAAACAACTCCTCAGCTCCTACTTCCTTCCATCTGATCCTTTTCATGCCATGGTGAGACCAATGCTCGTGTTTAATTAGGGTACCCCTTAAATAAGAAACCTCTTTTACCCTTGGATTTTCCATTAGTGCCTCGTCCCAGGGTTATTCACGCAGTTTTATCCAGGTTTCCTCCAAGTCCTCCCTTGTCTCGAGGTTTCACAAACCTCTTCCACTCTCCTTGCTTGTGTGTCCCGGGCTTTGCAACGCAGTTGGCTCTGCCAAGAGCTGCACTTCTCACTCACCCAGCTTCATCAGCTCAGCATTTCCACTGTGTGACGTGCCTGTTCCCAAAATTCCGAACTCGCTGCTGGGCACGGAGGTGTTTGGAGCTCTCGAAACCAAATTTACCACTGTCCATTTTGCCCACATGTATGTTTTTTATATTCATCCTTAATTCAGGGGTCTTGCAGCCCAAGTCCTTGCAGCACCCTGGTGTCTCTGGCAACGTCAAAATAAAACACCACCAAAATAGGTCCTTCCTCGCTGGACCTGGACGTCCTTCCAAGAAGAGCCCTGCTCCTTGGTCAGTTGGGAATTGCAGCAATCTCAAGAAGAGAAGGCTACGGGGAGACCTCAGAGCCCCTTCCAGTGTGCAAAAGGACCCCAGGAGAGCTGGAGAGGGACTTTGGACAAGGGCCTGGAGGGACAGGACACAGGGAATGGCTTCCCACTGCCAGAGGGCAGGGTTAGATGGGATATTCTGCTTATCCTCCCAGCCCTCTCCCTCATCTCCTGGGGAACTTTAGGGAAGTCTCCTGCTCTTATTTTCCCTCCTATAAAACACAAGGCAAATTTGCTTCCTGTGAGACTGGATAGTGAAAAAGGATATCCAGCATCATGAGATGATGGTGATTGGATTTACATCCCTCTTCCCATAAGAAGCAGACACAGATCTGACCCAAAAAATCCACAAAAAATCCGAGACTGAATATCTTTAATGCACTGATCTGATTTAAAAAGAAACAGAAACCTGGAGTTAAAAAGCAGGTGGCTTTTATCACCTCTTTTATTATTTAATTTGACTGGAATTTCTTTCTTTTAAGATGAATGAACGTTCTGCTGACAGCTGCTCCCTTACTTTCTGCTTTCAAACCAAAATTGATGGGATTTTAGGGGATTTTCTGATGGAAAAAAAAAATACCTTCCTCACAGTAGAATGTGTGTTCAACTGTGGCCATGAAAAACTCAGGAAAACCACAATATCCTTCTGGGGAAGTTACACCATGTAGAGCAGAATTATGGAATGGTTTGGGTTGGAAGGGACCTTAAAGATCATCCAGTTCCAAATTCCTGCCATGGGCAGGGACACCTTCCACCATCCCAAGTTGTTCCAAGCCCTGTCCAACCTGGCCTTGGACACTTCCAGGGATAGGGCAGTTGCAGCCCAGGACATTCGAGGTCTATCCTGCTCCAACAGGTTTAGATACCCAGTCCTTCAGACATCCACATAAATTTGGGCTGTGGTAAGGACAGTTTTAGGGTTCCTGAGATCAGCTCAGCATCCCTGCACCTACATCCCACGATGCACTAACCAGGGCTTGGACCTCTATAAAGGTAAAGGTGAATCAGATGTTGGACACCATGGCCAGTTCCACCCAAGTGTGCATGAACCCCACGTTGCTTGGAGCGACCTGGTCTAGTGGAAGGTGTCCCTGCCCATGGCAGGGGGTTGGAATGAGATGATCTTTAAGGTCCCTTCTAAGCCAAACCACTCCAGGGTTCTATATAACAGCACTGCCTGGTGACAACGCCAGAATGATGGGCTCAGCCACATCAACCTTCACTCACTGAAGTCCTCCCACGCAAATCTACGGGAGTGCACACTTGGATAAGACAATCCAGCTGTAAATTCAGCTCAAAGCCAAAGCTCACAGAGATTTGGGCAGTGTGGCCTTCACAGATAGGTAGCACAGAGAGGTTGACTCACACCAACTCCCCAAGAATCACCACCTGTAAAACATCACGGATTGCTTGGTTTAGGTGAACATAAAAACAAATAAGTGTCACCTCAGTGACAGGCAAGCATGGATAAACCTGTGGATTTCAGGTATTTGCTAGTAAAATTATTTTTCAGCAGGAAACATGTGGCTTAACCTCCAGACAAATACCCTCCTGAGCACCTGTGTGAGAGCTGGAAGGCCTCCATCCAGCACAGCATAAGCTGGAGACCTCCAGAACTTCCCTGAGCAACCTTAGATCTCCCCAGGGAAAAGAATGTGGTCACTCCTTTGCATCTCTTCTAGGTCATCACATGGGCCTGTCCAGCCAGTCACCAAGGCCAAGTGAAAGGTGTCCCTGTCCATGGCAGGGGGGTTGGAACTAGATCATTTTTAAGGTCCCTTCCAACTCAAGCCATTCTATGATCCAGTGACTCCATGATCAACCTTTTTCAAATGCCTTTATCTCCTTCCTCTCATACTTGCGGGGTGGCACTGCTTGGCCCAGCAGTGAAGGACCTCAGCTGATCCAAGGGACTTGCAAAGCAGAGCAGAAACCTTATAACCTGAATAAAAAAATATGGCAGCCAGCTACATATTTTCTTTGCACATCTCGGGCAATTGGAGCCTGGACTTTGCATTGTGTGGATTTTGAAGGTTTTTTCTTGCTGCAGCAGCAGCCTGTGCTCACCAGAAGCCACCTCTGCATCTTTAAGTGCAACATTTCTTGGCCCGCCAAGTGGACAGGAAACTAATGACATTTAAATGAAGAGCTCCTCCCTTTTCCAGCCCTCTGATTATTTCTTTTGATTTAGTAAAGCCCTGGCAGAGCTCTCCTGATGTAATCACGGGAGCCTGCACTTCATGATCCAATTACTGCCAAGTTTCTGGACTGATGGTTTTGCTTTGATGGGAACATTTAAACGTG
This sequence comes from Oxyruncus cristatus, assembly GCA_013399855.1. NCBI lineage: Eukaryota > Metazoa > Chordata > Aves > Passeriformes > Cotingidae > Oxyruncus > Oxyruncus cristatus. The sequence goes on along the minus strand of VXAY01004424.1, from coordinate 125,579 downwards.
TGAACTTTGCAGAGACTGGCTGAGGGCTCTGGGATCTCGTTTTCATTATAGACTTGGTGGAAACGGGAGAAAATTGGTCATCTGGAAACAGCACCTTGTGAGAGCAGTTTTGTCTTCATGGAAAAAGCTAGAAATGTTTCATTTTGGAAAAGAGGGAATGAAATGCTGTGGTTTTCTGTAGGTTAGAACATCTGCTTCACCTTTAGCCGGTCATGCAGCCTGTCCATGGCTTGGACATGCAAACAGCTCTGGGCTCAGCATTGCTTCCAGACAGACTCTGAATCCTCATTCTGGTACCTGCTCCTACTCCTACCTACCCCTCTGCCAAACCTGGCTTGAATTAACCAGTCAGCGCAAATGCTGCGTGCAGCCAGCACACCCACACAACCTCCTTTGGAAAAAGGAAGCTACAGACACAGAGATAACACCAAGACTGTTTTCCAACAGCCTTCTCCAGCCCTAACTTGCACGAGTTTACAAGGAGCCCTAAGCTAAAGCACAAGAAGTTCCAACTCAACGTGAGGAAGACCTTCTTTCCATTGAGGGTGGCAGAGCACTGGAACCTGAATAAACACTTATAACCTGAATAAAGAGGCCCAAGGGGGTCGTGGAGTCTCCGTCTCTGGAGAAATTCCAAACCCACCTGGACACTTTCCTGTGTCACCTGCCCTGGGTGACCCTGTCATGGCAGAGGAGTTGGACTGGATGATCTCCAGAGGCGCCTTCCAGCCCAAACTATTCTGTGATTCTGTGAAAGTTGGGCTGAGAGCTGATGATTTCAGTGCACTTTGTGAGAGTCCAAGACATCTGCTTTGTGCGACGATTTTTCGGAGCTGTCGCCCAAACCCCATCACGTTGTACCCTCAGTCTTTCATGCCCTAAGTTTGCCACAGTCACCTGTCCCCTCCCAACCCCTCCCTCCATGCAGGGAAAGCGGTTCCCGGGGTCTGCCTAGTGAGACAGCATCACCCCAGTGACCCCCAAAGCCTTTCTTGAGATGCCACTGCCCCGTGTTTGCTCATGTCCTGCATTGTCCCCAGCCCTGATAATGCCTCTGGTCAACACTATCAACTTATCACCACGGCAGGATCAGCCCTCCACGTCTTGCAGGGAGGACATCAAGCTCTACCCGCTGATAGACTTATCCATAAGGCCACTCAGCAGTGTTTTGATCAATGCCTTAATCTCTGTTTGCACGGTCAAATCCCTCCCTCCCTTGTCTCTGAGCTGGATGTTGGGATGAATGTCCCGTCAGCTCGTGCCACCTCAGATCCTGACTGTGTGGAGAGCACGTCACAGCCAAAGTCTCACCAACTGCACCCCACGGGGCTTTATTACCTTTATTTTAGCAGATGGGCAACTGAAGTCCCAAGAGAGGTGCAGTGGCCACTCCAAAAACTCAGGACAATTCAGATTGTCCTGGGCTGGGGTTTCCCAAGCCTTAAGGACAATCTCTCTCCTCCAACAGCGCTGTAAAGGATCAGCCAAGTCAGGGTGTTACTGTGCTGACAGCCCAACACAGAAGCCTTGGCCAGACACACTTTTCCATCCAAATTCCTGATATCTTTTGAAGACGTGACCATTTGCTGGGCGTTATTTACTGAGCAACCCTCTTGCAGTCAATGGAGAGGGGATAAGCACGTGTAGATATCTTGATGAGATCAGGACTCATCTGACAGGAAAAGAAGAGGGTGGGGAAGAAGAAAGAAAAAAAGTAAAAGTAAGATTAGAAGCTCATTGATGATCCAGGCTTCAAAAGAGGTCAAATCTAAAGGGAAGACTTCTCCCCTAAATACTTCTCTTTTATTGTTTTCCAAAATGTCCATATAAGGCATTTGTGCTCCACCAGCAGCAGAGAGGAAAAAAATGAGTGAGGGGAAAAGAGAAACCAGAAAAAATGGATAAAAATAGGAAAAAGCTCTATAGATTTTCCTCCTTTTTTTTTTTTTACCCCAAACATGAAAAATGTGAAATTGGCCAGGAATTCTGGGGGAAAAAAAAAAAAACCCACACAAAATCCATCACCAACAGAAGATGCCCAAAGCCTCCACCACGTGGACAACACTAGTGGCCAACATTAAACAGGAAGGAAACAAAGAGCATTTCATCGAAGGATCTGACCTGGAGCCCCAGCTGGATCCCCTTCAGATGCTTCCCAGTGGTGTCTAAATTATTGTCAGTAATTGATGGGGAGGGACAGCTCCTACACCTGAGAAGGACCCACCTCTCTTGAGTGACTGCAGAGGGACATTAAGCCCAGATTTGCCCAGAGGTTCCTAGGCAGCCTGCAGTGGAGCCTTGGGAATTGGTCACAGCATCCAAAGAAACACCAAATAAGCCATAGCAGAGCAGGCCTGGGTTTTGGCCAGGTGGTCACATCCATCCTGGTACACTCCAGCTCAGATAGGTCTTGGCACATTCCCACAAAGTCTTTGGGATATGTTTACTTGGGTGGACGCCCCATCCCTGGAATTGTTCAAGGTCAGGCTGGACAAGGCTTGGAGCAACCTGGGATGGTGGAAGGTGCCACTACCCATGGCAGGGGGATGGAAAAAAGATGATTTTTAAGGTCTCTTCCAACCCAAACTGTTCTGTGGTGCTGTGACTTTGCTGACAGCCTTGGCTGTCTGAAGAAAATAGAGATGGTGAGGGCAATTTTCCAGGCATCTCCCCCGTAGCCAAGGCACCCAGGATCCACCAGCTGATGGAGGAAAGGAAAGGGTTGTCAGGTATTGGAAAGGGCTGCCCAGGCAGGTGGTGGAGTCCCCATCCCTGGAGGTGCTCAAGGAAAGACTGGACGTGGCACTCAGTGCTCCGGGCTGGGTGACAAGGTGGGGATCGGGCACAGCTTGGACTCGATGATCTTGGGAGTCTTTTCCAACCTAAACAAATCTGTGATCCTGTGCTGTGAACAGCTCTGCATGGCGTCTTAACTCACATCACCTCAGATTTGGGGCTGAAATCCCAAGGACAGACAAAAGGCAGGGAATGAGACAGGTACCGATAAGGCTCGGAGATGCTCGTCACACAACCAGCCGCTGGAAAATGGGAGATCTTAGGGTGTCCTCGAAAAAAAAACCCTGTGCTTTATTCCAAATGGGATATGAAATGTGAAGAACAAAGAACCATAGAATCATAAAATGGTTTGGGTTGGAAGGGACCCTGAAGATCAGCTGGTTCCAAGCCTCTGCCATGGGCAGGGACACCTTCCACTACCCCGGGATTGCTCCAAGCCCCGTCCGGCCTGGCCTTGGACACTTCCAGGGAGCAAAATCTGCCTCTAAGTGTTTCTCACCTCAAGTACAGGGACGATGTGACCCAGCTGAGATGCTGAGATTTGCTCAAAGAACAGGTGAGGAACATCTCAAAGGAACATCTGCAAGGGGTGATGACAGAAACATGAACCTGATGCAACCAAGAGACAAAAAAACCACTGGAGACTTCTTGGTTATCCTGGTATTTGCAGTGGAGATTTGTGGCTCTCCTATTTTTAATAACATTTTCCATGTAAGAAGAAAAGCCAGGAATAAAGAGTTAAACAACAACAGCCCCGTTGTTTCTTGGCCTTTTTTCCCTTTGTGTGTTTGGTTTTTGCTTGCAGCAATATAAAATGTAACATCTTTTACCCGTGCTTTGGTTTTCCCACTGCCTGCTGTTAACAGTCAAGGTTTTTTTGCTGCAATAAGAAGACTGAATTCTGAAAATGTTCTTTATTCTCTATATGAACCACCCCTTCCCCCTTTCAAAAAAAAAAACCAAAAAAAAAGAATAAATTTTAATGCAATCTAAGCAAAATAATTCAATGGTTTTTCAGCTATAATTGAAATTGAATTCATCTGAATTCATGTTCCCATTATACTGCCTTTTCAAAAGCCAAACCAGAATCCTAAACAGAGCTGAAAATGATTAGAAATGTTTAAACTTATTGCTTATAGCAGTTCAAGCCTAGATTTTCTTTTTGTTGAGTTTAAACAGCAGTTAATCCAGAAATGTCCTAGAATTTCCTTAAAACAAGGAAACCAACCAAAAACAAGCCAAAAAGCCTAAAGTAAAAGTAAAATTCAACTAAATTTACAAAAAAAATGAAACAAAACTGTTAAACTTCGGAGCTTTCTCCAGCCAGAATCAAAAAATACTGAAGTTTCCAGTTTGCTAATATTGTATTTCTGCCTCTTCCAGACCAAACAAAAAATGATGTTTTTCTTGGTTTTGGGAGGATTTTCCACTGAACCAAAAAATGTGTTTCCCAATGAGTTCTACTTCTGCCATGTGTGTTTTTCTGGAGTGAACATTAGATGTACTTTTTTACCACAGTCTACGTGGAAAGGTGCTAAAAATGGTCCTTTTTTCATTGTCAAAAGAAGATAGTAAATCAAAAATACATATTTTGGGGAGGAGCCCTCTCTGGGTGCCTGCAACCATTTCTCCATGGTGGTTTACATATCTTTGGGTGTTAAAAACTGCAATGTGCTCCGATGTCTCCAATGTCCTGCTGGCATTACAGTGAGACTTCACAGCTGCTCTGCCAAAATTCCATAATCCTGTGTTGAGGTACAGGACTAAGTGCTCTGGGAGAGACAGGTCCTGTCCTGGATCTGCTGTCCCCTAGAAGGCTTTTAATCCTCCTTTCCCTTGTCTTCCCAGATAATAAGGTCCACCTCCCCTGCAGTGTTGTTGTGAGGCTCAACGTGGTAATCTTTGTAAAGTGCTCAGGGATCTTCTGTAAAAGAGGAAAGGAAAAGAAGAAAAAAAGAAATATATAAGATCCAGCCTCATTCTGGTTTATACGGCCAAGGAGCGACTCACAGGTTGCTGCAGGTGATCTTTAAGTTCCCTTTTAACCCAAACCATTCTATGACTCTATGACAAAAACGAGACCAAGATCGTGTCTCTCTCTCAGAGGTATCGCTGCAGAGCCCAGCAGCCACCCTTCATTTAGGCTCTTGGGTGCCAGCACAGGTGACACTGCAGTGACACATTTTTCCAGCCCATGGTAAGACCTGTCCCTTCGAGATGTCTTTGCTTTATGTGCTAAATCAAAGTCTGCCTTGTCCCTCTCCCTTGAAATGCTGTTACTGCGGCTTTACACCAGCGCAGTATTCCCTCAGAGTCAACCGTGAAGGTGGTGGCCACCCAGATGGGAGGGCAAAGGAAGAGCTCTCCCTCCACCCAGGACCTCTGGAAGGTCAGGGAACCCTAAAAAATGTGAGGGCTCCCAGACCCTCTTTTTTTCACCAGAGTTGTCAACTGGTTTAACTAAACTGCACCGTCTCCCTGCCCTCCTGTTCCTCCTCCACTGCTGGCTTTATCTCACCAGCAGGAATGTTAAGCAAGAAATCTCAGGCTGATTATGGGACCAGAGCCCGAGAGCAGGTGGAGGATGCAGTTCACACTGTCCAGCTAAAGCAGAGGATTCATCTCCCTTAATCACAATAGAAGAGGGAGTATGTCCCACTTCCTTGTGGAAGGGGACATATCCTTATCCATCCAGTTCCTGGTACCTGGCCAGAGCAGGACAACATGAGTCTGAGCCCGAGCTGCTCTTTTTTGCAAGCCAAGAGTCACGTTCTGGAGAAGGAAATGCTCCAAGGAGACCTTTGGGCCCTTCCAGTGCCTAAAGGGGCTCCAAGAGAGCTGGAGAGGGACATGGGACAAGGACCTGGAGGGACGGGACAAGGGCCTGGAGGGACAGGACAAGGGGAATGGCTTCAAACTGACAGAGAGCAGGGTTAGATGGCATATTGGGAAGGAATTCTTCCCTGTGAAGGGGGTGTGGCTCTGGCATGGGTTGCCCAGAGAAGCTGTGGCTGCCCCATCCCTGGAAGTGTTCTAGGGCAGGTTAGACAGGGCTTGGAGCAACCTGGGATAGTGGAAGGTATCCAGGATTCCACCTGTCCCCTTCCTACACAACCAGCCCCAGGGTGTCATTCCTGACTTGTACAATGAAAACCCAGAGGTGCATCTGTTCCCAAGTGTGTTGCCCAACAGCTATAACTGTTTAATAACAATATCAACACTGCTTTAATGATCTGAGAACAAGAGCTAATTAGATATAAATTTGGCAACACACCTGAATATTCCTTCCCCATGTGCTGCACTGGAGCTTTGCCTGACGATAACAATATCATTTCATGATAAAACAAACTTTTGTGTTATGGTGCCTTTTACAATTACAGCCTGTTGTGTTTTTTCTTGCTTTTCCCCACAGATGACAAAATTCCACCTTCACCCAAGGTTTTCCATCCTGGACAGCATTCCTAGGTGGATGTGAAGCTGCAGGACGAGTTCAAAAGCCAAAGCCAGAGTGGATTTCAGCAGATTTAAGGGACCACCGGCTCTGCTGCTCTCTGATGCATCAAAAATATCACACCAGCCATATTTGTCTTTACAGTACAAACCCAAAAGAGGAGAAGCAGAAGAAGGAGAAGACTCTTCCCAATGGTAAAGGGAAACCACGAGCTTTATTTGTGCAGCCATAGGAATCGCAGTGGCATAGTCTGAATCCCTGCTGCTCTGAGGGAAGGTTGCGATGTTTGCGTGGTTGGAGAACAGCAGAGCAAGCGGGGTTTTGGTGGGGTATTTCTGGAAAGTTGGTGGAAGTTAATTAGGAAATAAAAAAATTCACATGGTGTTGCCTCAACTCCATAAATTGTGGTGCAGATCACGTGGAAATTAGATATAATCCAAAGGAGCCCTGGCAGCACTTCATGAAATCACTTAGGTTGGAAAAGCCCTCTGAGATCATTGAGCCCAACCGTTCCCCCAGCACTGCTAAAGTCACCACTAAACCACCCAGGTGCCACATCCACACATCTTTTAAATCCCTCCAGGAATGAGGACTCCAGTTGCCAGGACTGGGCAGCCCTTTGGGCCCTCCTTTCATTTGCAAAGCTGAGGCCAGGGAATCTGGGAGAGGCTGAGTGACCATGGACTGGGTTCCAGCTCCCTGTCCCAAGCTCAGGAAATCCATCTATGGCAGATCCAGGTGAAGAGAGGAAGATCCCCAGAAATCCCCAGCTGCCCCCAGTGTCTCTTGCTGGAGGACACTGTCAACCTCAGATCACACACCTTGTGCCAGGGGGAGTTTTTTCCTTGTTGGAAAAGACTAGACTTTTTTTTGCCTTTTTTTTTTTTTTTCTTTCTGAGTTTTCCTTTTTAAAATTGTCAATATTTTGTGGGTTGTGCCTGGCAATCTCATCCAAGGTCAAACCATCCTCCTCCATTACCACTCAGCCCTGCAGCACTTGCCTGCACGTGAAATCCTGTTTGTCCTTTCCTTGTGTGAGAGCATTTCACGTGGATTTGGTCCTGGAAGTTCAGTGCTTGGCGTTTTCCAGTGCATGAAAATCTACTTTGGCTTTGTCATTTCACTTTCATATCTGTCTTATTCTTTTAATTCCTCTCCAGAATAGGTGGATTAATTCAACACCAGTGCAGAGAGAGAAACGCCATTTTTTGGGGGGTTTTGGTTTTTTTTTTTTTTTTTCCCAGCCCAGAAGGA
>VXAY01004424.1:70264-102176 GCA_013399855.1 Oxyruncus cristatus | reverse complement strand
TTTTTTTTTTTTCTGAAGAGTGGCCACTTGGTTTATATGTTGCAGCATAAAGGGTTTTGTGATTTTTTTAAATTGTTTTTAGAGACCCGTAAAGCTGGTGAGCTCCTTATCAGAGCCAGCTGGGCTTGGACCTCTCCCGCCAGCCTTGGGAGAGACTTGGAAATTCATTTTGTTCGGGAAAGAGGGAAAAAAAAAAAAATTCATGGAAAGTCAAGGAAAAAAATAAGTTTTCCACCAGAGGTGGGGTGAGGGCAGCCGGATGAGGGACAGAGCCGGGCCGATCTCTCGTCTCCACCAGGGAACTGGTACTGGACGCTTCTGAATCTGGGATAACAAAATCGCTGCCTGGAAATGTTTCCTCCTAATCCCTGGGAATTAAGTTGGTGTCTGCTGGGGGAGCATTTCAGGAGAGGTCCTGTGGTGGGGGACCTGCTCTTGCTCTTCTTCCCAAAGCTCAGCCCTTTTCCGCTGGTCGGTGCTTCCAGCGACAGCGGGGTGGAATTACAGGGTGCTGGGATAGGGCTGGGAGTCTGTTGCCTCCAGGCTCTTCTAAAAGGCTAAAACCCAAGGCTGGGGGCAGAGATGGAATAAGGGGGGAGAAGGATACCAGGCCAGCCCATCAGGGCAGGATTTTGCCAATTCTTCCTGGGTTTTCCCCCCTGCTTGCACAGAGCTCTCTAATATTTAAGCAAATTCCAGGTTGTCCTCTGACCTCGAGGGCCAGGGGGTCGTGTTGTCTCCTTTGGCTCTGCAAACATCTCCAGACAGTTCAGGAGACATCCCTCTCTTGCCGGATTCTCAGCTCCCTGTGCTTTGGAGCACCTCAATTTTCCTTCAAGCTCCAGGTTCCAGACTCACATTATCATATGTCAGGCTCTGCTTTTGCACAAAAGGAAGGAGCAACTTTTCTGGACAAAGGAAAAGCTGGAAAACTCTGAGTCCTTCATGCTGAAATTCTAGAAGAGGCAAGAAAATAACCCAACCTTTATTAGTTCAACTCCTGTGAGTTTCCAAGCCAGGCTCTTGGGTCTGCAAGTCCAGGAGCCACCATTATTCAATATTCAGGGAACCACCATTATTCAATATTCAGGTAGCCATGACTATTCAATATTCAGGAAGCCAACATTATTCAATATTCAGGGAGCCACCATCATTCAATATTTGGGGAGCCAACATTATTCAATATTCAGGGAGCCACCATCATTCAATATTTGGGGAGCCAACATTATTCAATATTCAGGGTTTGCAGTGCTGGAGCTGTAAAAAAATCAGTGAGGCCGTGAGCCCCAGACATCAGGACTCCTCTGAATGACGTTTGGCCCCAGATGTCTGAGATTATTTTGGGAAGGGAGTGCTGGCCCCAGGGGCTGGCTGCTCTGGGGACTGGCTGCTGGGAAGTTGGGACATGCCTTGGTGGTGTGGAGCATGAGAGGGGAAGCCGGTTTGGGGGGGGTGTCTCATTCTCATGCTCCCCTGGGCTGGGAGGATGCTCTGGATCCCAGGCACGACTGTGGTTTTTATCCAGGGGTTTCCCATGCTCAGTCCTTCATTACTTCAATATGACAAATCAGTGGTGCTGTGTCCTGACCCTCTGGATGTGAAGATCTGTCCTAGAGGGTCTTTCCACTTCCCAAAACAAGTAGGACCACAGGCAGGTGGGTGAAATCCTCCTTGTACCCCCTCCCCTTTGCCTCCAGCCAGGGAAAGGTCTCACTGCATCAGAGTGAACTGCCTGCACCGCTGCCTGCCCTCCCAGTCCACTTCTGTTCCTAAACCCACATCCCAGTCAGACTCTGCCACCTCCCTCCACACAAAATCAATAACAACGGGTGAGCAGGTTAATTATAATCACAGAATAAACGCCACAGTCTCAAAGTTCACTCAACTCCAGCAGCGTTTCGAAAACGAGCGGACAACGCCAAGAAACTTTCATTGATTCCTCCGGGGCAGGTGTGGGAGTTTGAACCTGTCCCCAGGCTGATCTTGATTTGAGACCTGCTCAATTTTCCTCCTTATCTCGACTTTCGCCTATCTTATAATGCCTGTTATTTTAGATAAAAAGTCCAATCAATTGAGTTAGAAAAACTGCAAGTTATATGTTGCCCTGATAAGTTCGGTACCTGCCGTTTTATTGGCCTGGGCTGTGAACTGACCTCTGCAGATGCTTTATCGTCCCATCCTCCCGCCCCACTCGGGGGCTGAGTTGACTTAACGTCCAGAATAACTAATAAAAGAGGAAAAGAGAAAGGCCAGGGGTTAGACAAACTCACTGTCCCCTCTAACGGGATGAGCCGTAGTAAACACCTTTTTTGTTTGTTCCTGGCTGGCGTCCCGCAGGGAAGCCAAAATCTGGCCTGGCTTGTGGTGTAGCTCCTGTGAATGGGATTTATCAGCGTCACACCTCCAAACTGGAGGCAGAGCCTGTGACTAAATTAGTGAAAATAGAAGAAAACTGGGACAGGGGTTTGGATATGTCAGTATTGGTCAGCGCCGTCATGCTCAGTCATGGAGCAGCCCATGTATTTCAGTGTATTTCACTATATTTCAGTATTTCATATATTCCTACATGTGGTATATACATGTTTTATATTTATAAAATGGGGGCTTTTGATACATCATATGTGTTTTACATATACAAAGTGAGTTTTTAAAAATATATGTGTGTCTGTGTGCGTTATATTTGTGCTCATATGTATAGATATAAATGCACGCACGATTCTATGTGCTCTATATAGTAATATAATAATAATAGTTTTAATAGAACAAACAGAGAGAATTGATTGGAAATGATTCCTAGCTTGTTACTTTGTTGCAATGGCATTCTTAAGGACATCCCTGGCATCCCTGCCCTTGGAAGGGGGGTTGGAACTAGGTGATCTTTAAGGTCCCTTCCAACTCAAGCCATTCTGTGATTCTATGGCATGGCATGTGTACACATATATATATATATACACAANAATATAATAATAATAATAATAATAATGATACATTTGACTGTATTACTACAAGAAGGATCTTGCCCATCCGACTTGGATAAATGATCTGCACCACTCTGGGAAAAAAGCCACCCCAACCTTTGAGTTTCTGGAGTTGCAGGATTGTAGAAATGCGGGTTGGAAGATCTCTAGTCCAGTCTCCTGCTTGAAGCAGGACAACCACCAGCAGTAGTTGAAGGTAGTGGTGACTTCACGTGGATGAGGCCTGGGAATGCCCAGGGATGGACGTTGCCCCAGCTCCCAATGAAAACCAAACAGACCATGCTCTTCAATCACTGGTGTGTTTTTTGGGCTTGTCCTGTGCAGGGCCAGGAGTTGGACTTGATGATTCTTGTGGGTCCTTTCCAACTCAGGATGTTCTGTGATTCTGTAGTAATATCAGGGCTCCTGACACAGTCCAAGTACAGACCACCTCAGCCTGACCCCAGCATCTCCTGGTGCAGCCCCTGGGGAGCAGTTTGTATGTGACCACTGCGGGTTGGGGTCACAGAACATCTGAACGTGGCCAGACCCCGTTGGCTGGGCTTAGGGTGAGGGTTCACTGGTTACCCAGTAACTGGTCCCGGTTCACCAGTTACCCTGTAGCCATAAGGCCAGTTCCCATGGCTCAGCCACAGAGCAGCAGCTTGGCATGACTCCACAGCACACCTGCTTGTGGTCCCCAGTGGGTTCACCACGTACAGTTGCACATCAGACATGACCCTTTACATGTGGCCGACTCGGGAACAGCTGCCCAGGTGGGATCATGGAATTGCAGATCCCAAGCTTTTCTGATCTTCTACATTTTTTTTCCCCACTGTTCCTTCCCTGAGGTCATCAAAGAAGAGTCTCTTGTCAGACAAGGTCATTTGGAGATGGGCCATATTTCAAGGAGGATAACACTGAGGCCGTTTTTCCTTAGTCAAAAGAGAAAAGGACCATTTCCAGGTGCCTCCTGCCAAGCAGACCCCAGGCTGTGGATGGCCCCATCCTGCCCATTCCCTGGGCTCTCCGTGCTAATCTGAGATTTGTTAAAAAATATTTGGACAGTCGATAAGCAGAGGAATCTCCTGTTTAACAGAAAAGCCCCAGATATTTACAAGGGTAAGAATTGTATATAGGAGTAAGGAAGGGGAGGTCTCCTTGGTGGGGGGGATCAGGCCTGTATCCCAGCAGAAGGAAACAGACCTTGGAGTTCACTCAGGCACAGCTTGGCAGTAGGCAGAAGTTGCTGTTGGACACCAGGTTGCTATCAAAGGGGTGGCCATGTTCCAACCAAAAGACCCTACAGCCTTGGGGATGTCTGCATTCCTGTCTCCTGTAGAGCAGGCTGTGCACCTTTGGGATGTGGAACATGGTACTTCAGTGTGGAGGTCGACTGTCCCTCCTCTCAGCTCTGGTACAACCACTGGGATTGGTGGTTTGGGGTCTGGTGGTTCTGGTGTGCTGGAGAGATGTGAGTTGCTTTTCCAAGCAACCAGGTTGGCCAGTCCCCAAGGACCATCTCCTGCCCCTTCCCACAAACAGACAGTTTGTTTAGATATGATTTAGAGGCATCCAGGCTGCTTCCACCCACCCTTTTCCCATCCATTTCTTGCCTCCACACTTACGACTGTGCCCTTTGAAAGCTGTCCTCTTGCCCCCCTCCAATTTTGCTCCTTCTCATGGGGAAAGAACATTGTCACAAGGAGAGGAAAAGGGAATCCTACTGCAGAGACAAGACTGAGCTGAGAGCCAGGCCCAGAATTTGACCAACTGTGTCCCTCTTGCACATGATCTCAGCTGGTCCTTTGGCTGCTTCTGCCTCCACCGTCCTTCAAACTGGGGAAAACATATCCATGAAGGAAAGGAGTATTCCCGGCTGCTGGCAATGGTGTGTGCCACAGACCTTGGCTTGCCTCAGGCAGAGGAGGGAACGTTGCAGGGGAGGGACACAATGTTCCCTTTGCCTTGACGGGAAACATTTGGCCTGGGAAGGGTTGCACAGGAACAGTCTCTCCGTGGTGTTTCACGAGGCGAGGGAAAACCAGCTTTCTTTGCCTTTTAGAAAGCCAGACTGGAAGTTGAATGTTTCATCAGCAATCAGTAGGGTTTTTATGTTTTCAGAGGGAAAACTGTTGGGTCCAGGCAGCCAACTGAGTACACAACCATTTTCTCCACCTCTGACGTGTCAGATAAACCCTAAATCTTTCTGGGACAGCACCAAGCCATTTCTGTGCAGCTGCACAATGGTGCTTTTTGCTTGAAACCGTATTTCTGGCTAAGTGTGGGGAATTTACCTGTTTCTCCACTTCCTGCAGATCATCAATCACACAAGTGATGCCTTCTGTTAATCCAGAGCAGGAAACAGTAGGAGCCACATTCCCACCAGCACCCAGTCCAGTGATGGGCACCATTCAGACAGGCACTGTCCTACTCTCCCTATGTCTGGGTCCGCTAGTCTCTAAAATAGTGGGGCCCTGGATGAATTTCTCCCAAATCCTGTCAGAGGGGAAACAAGCAGAGAAGAGGGAGGGGGCAAAAAAGCCAATGGGAAGAACCTGTTTTTACAGAAACACGCTCAACTCCATTAGCTCCGTTCTCAGCTTTCTGATCCCAGCCTGTGTGCTGAGCTGATGATGTCCCCATGGATAAAGGACAGCTTCCCTTTGTCTCCCCCATACATAAATTTGGGCTTTTTTATTTACAGTCACACCCTGCCCTTCTACTTTTCTTTCTCCTTGTTTTGCTGCCACCTTCCTTTCCCGTTCAGCCCTTCTCCGCCACGGTCTTGGACCAAGCAGCACTTTTAACTTCTGTGATCTGACCAGAAACATTTTGGTGGGTTTTTTTCCCCTTGACACTTCAGCTTCTGTAATCACGCAATTTATGGGAACATCTCAACCTGTTCCAAAGAAATAGAAGAAATAGAAGATGTGACTTTGAGCTCCACAACCTGCAGCAAAACACTGATTAAAAGGAGCCTGAAAGGCTTGGAGTGTAGGAATGGTTTCCATACCATCACTTTTTAATGGAAACAATCTTGAGATCTGGGACAAAGCAGCTGGGAATAGTGAATCCCGTTTCCCCTTGCCAAGCTGTTGTGGCTGTCCCCTGAAGCAGAAGGTGACGGTGTCCTGGGTGGAATTCCAGGGTGTCCACGTCCTTTGCCTCAGCTTGCGAGTGCCCCTGAGAGTCCATTTGGGATTTGTGTATACACAGGATCGTGGCTCTCACCTCTTATCATAACAAATTGTTTTAGGAAACTGCTTCTCTGCCGGGAAAACTGCTCTCAGGGTCTGTTTAGAGCCTGTAAGTGGTCTGGCTGTGTTTGAAGGACAGCTTCTCCTTTGTGGAGTTGCTTCATTGGGTTGAGAAGACACTTCTGCAGGGGGAAATGTTGATATCAAATATCTCTCCAGCTGTAAACAAACCTCCAGTGCTGTATTAATGGAAGTCTCCTTCCATTCCTCTTCACCCAGAGGGGGTGAAGGCAGGAGGGGGCTAAAGGGAAGTAGAAGGTAGACAAGCTCGTTGTTTCTAATGCAGGAGGATCTGACCCAAACCAGTGTAGGGAGGGCTCTTTGTTCCCTTCCAGAGGCTGGTTTGGGAATAGAAACCTATAAACTGGGTGCTGGCTCTGAGCTGAAGGATTCAAAGTCCTGCCTTTTTCTGGTTTTATTCCTTTGGGTCCTGATCCATCAGTTTTATGTGTTCAAGATGATTCCTTCATTGCTAACAGATTTATCTGTAGAGTCATGGAATCCCAGAATGGTTTGTGTTGGAAGGGACCTTGAAGATCACCTTGTTCCAATCCCCCTGCCATGGGCAGGGACACCTTCCACTAGACCAGGTTACTCCAAGCCCCGTCCAACCCGGTCTTAAACACTTTTAGAGGTGGATTGTTTAAGAAAAGTCCAAAGATCTAGGAGTGGACATAGTGTCAGGTTGGGAGAGCTGGGGTTTCCAGAGCTGGTGGAAAGGCCCAGAGAAGGCCCTTCAAGCCTCTCTTTAGACTGAAGCCCTGGGCAAGCTCTCTCTGATCTCCAGCTGTCTTGTTGCAAGAGGGTATCTGGTTCTCCTGACCGGGAAGGCAAAAGTCCTCAGGCTTTGGGTGAGCCATGTCCTCGGTCAGACATGCTGTCACAACCCTACTATGTTGGGAAAAGTGCCTGTAGGGGTGGGCTGGCAGTGCTCAGATCTGCTCTGCTGTTGATCCCAGCATTGTCTGTAAAGGTTTGACCCCTGCGGACCCTGGAGGTGGATGTGAAGGACCCCTCCCAATGACTAAGAGTCATGAAGGGCCACATCCAAGAATTCTTTTTCCCTCCCGGACCCCAGCACCCCACTTAGGAGTTGCTGCTGGCTCCCTGGGGACTGAATGTCCCATTGTGGAAAGTATTTCTGACATGAGCGTGCTCAAGGCCTCACCCAAGATTAGGAGGCTGTTGTGCAACACACAAGTGACATTTCCTGCCCTGGGGACCTTGCAGTGCCCATAAACTGTAGGTGTGAGGGGAAAAAAATCTCCTCTGACACAGCAAGCTGATGAGTAGGATAGGGATGGGATAGGGACGGGACACAATCGGTCCTCTCCGCTGGTCATTCAGAAACATTTCGTGATCTGCTTTCACGTGAGAAGCTCCTTCGTTGACTAAAGGCAGGGTTTTATGAAGAATTAAGTAGAGGGCCACGAGCATTAGTCAACACCAGGAGCCCAGCCCATAAAATGATCCCAAGACTGATATCATACAAGATAAGGGCTCAGCAAAGGCACGTGGGGGAGTTCAAAGAGGAAGATGAGGCCACAAGGCTAATCCAGCCATGGGCTGGCGTCCTTCTCAGCCTGATCAGCAAACCTCATCCTTCCCTCAACCCTGTCCCAGTGCTGGCCATACCTGGCTTTGGGAGAGGGAGTAAATCTTTCCAGCAGAAAGGCTGTTACAGAGGTCACCGGATGGACCCATAAATCTCCATTATCAGGCAGCGGCTCCTGTGCCACGGGACGGAAATTATTGCCCTGAGTGTGACTGGGGGAGCCTTTCCTTCCCCCCTCATTGTTCAGGGCCCTCCGGGAGCCGCTCGGGCAATTTGCTGCCTGAATAAACGTTTCCTTTCCCGGCTGCTAAGTGCAAGGAATAAGTGTCAGGGGATCTCATAATGCCAGGATTTAGAGCTCCAGCCCCGAGACAGAAGCCAAGAAAACACTTTGCTGCTTTTTCCTGGGGAGTCTCCTTAATCCCCATTATTAATAACAGTGACAAATTAAACAATTAGTGCACTTGAAGCCCAGTGACCTCCATGCCCAATATAGCTCAGACTGATGGTGCATCCTGGTTCCTGTGGGCTTGGAGCCCTGGGAACATTTGGGTTTCCTAGGTCTTGGACACCCACCCACATCAAACCACGTGGGCTGTGGGTCTTCAGGTGATATCTTTTCATTATTTTGGAGACCCTCAGGTTTTTGAGAGCAGGTGTGGCCAGAAGGACAGCTCAGAAAGCTCCCCTTGACAACTTCATCTCTAAATTTAGTGATGCCATGAAATTATATATATATTTATATATATAATTTCTTTGAGAAAGAAATCCAGTGCCTTGTCTTCCTTCTTTGGGGCCCAAACACCCTTTGTTAATTACAGCACATGCACTGAGCCCCCACACCACCTCCTCTAAGCCAATATCCAGCAGCGTCCAAGACACTTCCTTTGCCATCCTCAAGCTCTCTGTGGAGCAGGTGAGGATATTTTCACCCCAGGTGGTATCTCTGGAGGTCAAGAAGCTCTGAGAGGGCCCCAGGAATGTTTTTTATGAGGTTGCACTCTGTGGATGTCATCTTCTGACTCAGCACAGGGTGGTGCCCGTCGGGGACGCACCCACCTGATACGGCCCCGTGAGGGCTGTGATTAGGGAGAGCCACCCATGGCGTGGAGCCTCCGTGTGCCCTGGGAACAAAGTCTGTGCCTTCCCCGTCTGATTCCCGTTTATGATCATTCCCAAGGATCACCTTTGTCTGCAGCTGAGAGGGAAAATCACACTATTACTATTATTATTATTATTATTGTTGTTATTATTGTTATTGTTATTATTGTTATTATTATTATTGCTATGGAAGGAGATGACGACTTCTGGAACATTAAACCAGTGAAAGTTTGGATGGGAGTCTGAGTAATCTGGTCTAGTGGAAGGTTCCCTGCCCATGGCAGGGGGTTGGAAGGAGATGAGCTTTGAGGCCCCTTCCAACCCAAACCATTCTGTGATTCTGTGAAAGCCTCTTATGAGAGAAGCTCCAGTTCAATCCCAGGGAAACTGAAAATAAAACAAAAAAAACCGACCTCAAACCACCAAAGAAATAGGGAATACAGCTCTGACAAATAGAGATGGGAAAGGAGAGCAAGTCTCAAGACTGGTTCATATTGGTGTTTTGGATGTCTGATGGCAGCCACCAGTGAAAATAATGTGGGCAAATTAGCTGGGTGCCACACAAACTCTCAGGAAATAACACTCAGCAGCAAATTTGATTATTATCAGAAAACAGGAGACTTACACTTTGCCTGGTTTCAACTCCACACCCTCTTCTTTTTTTCCTAAAAACAAAAATATGCCCATTCTTGACATTTCTTCATATCATATTCATTTTCAGAGATCTTCTTATTCAAGAGCTAGTCCAGTTCTTACCATTTCTGAGAGTCATTAGGAATTTCCTCCTTTTTATTTGATTAAAAACGTTCATAATTTGTTTTTCTGCTGGAGAAATCTCCAGGAAAAATTGTATTTTGTAGTTAGTCACAGACACAACTCAAATCACTCAAGTTTCAGCTGTTACCTTTTGGTTACCTCTGCTCTGCTAAATTCTCCCTGGATTATGTCCACAGGTCTGTACTGAATTATTTTCAAAGAAGAAGGGATTTTTCTCACAGGACCAAAATTACTGTGAAAGTAATTTGCCTTTTTCTTTGGAAAACGATAATCAAAAACCTCAACAACTTCTAGGATGAAAAAAAAAAAAATTGAAATGTTTTCCTTTCTTGAGATTTTTCAAGGAAATGAGTTCTTTCCTGACCAGCTGTTCCAATCCCTTCTCTTTTCCAAGGGAATTTATTTGATCTAGATTTTGGCTGTGAATCAACTGCCATTTTAAAGGGGGAAGTGAGGCATTTATGGTCGTGGTATCACTGAATCCATGTGGACAAAAATCACCTGGAGGGATTCCCATCTCTTTGAAGCCACCAGAATTGCTCAAGGGTAATTTTCCTAAGTTGCTGAGAAGATATTGGATTCTTGCTTTTCTGGCTCCAGAGCCCATTGGATACACTCATGTGCTGCTTTCTACCATTTCCTGTGGGCACACGGTGCAATCTCCTGGAATTTTTAGCCCGGTTTTCTAGGGAGAATCAGGCTCCTGTAAATCTTTTTCTCTGTGTCTCTGTTTGCTGGCGCCACTTCATTAATTTTTTTAATCCTTTTGGCTCCTCCATGGTTATGCAGTTTCCTGCAGATTTTCCAAAAATAGTCCGGGGAAAAGAGAAAATAAGGCTGATGTCTGAACATAACCCCTGTTAGATATCAGAGAACCCACTTGGGATTGAGACACAGCTCGGCAAGAAGCCAAATTTTGTTGGTTTGCTCCTTGGGGAACTATTGTCTCCCAGCAGGAAGCTGAGATAATCATGTAACAAGCAGGTGGACAAGCACGAAATATAGTGAAGTTCTTGGTTTCTTGAAGGCTTTGTAGGGAAGGCTGAGCTGACTTGTGTCTTTCCAAATGATGGTGCAGTCGAGGTGTGTTGTGTTGACCTCTGCACCACCTTGCAGATGATCTGGACCTGCCACAGCCAGAGGGATTGGACTGGCCCAGCCCAGGGCAGTTCATAGAATCACAGAGTGGTCAGGGATGGAAGGGAACTTAAAGATCATCTCTTTCCAAACCCTATGCCATGGGCAGGGACACCTTCCACTATCCCAGGTTGTTCCAAGCCCTGTCCAACACGGCCTTGAACACTTCCAGGGGCAGTCACAGGTTCTCTGGGCAACCTGTGCCAGGGCCTCACCACTCTCGCAGGGAAGGATTTTTTTTTAACATCCAATCCAACGCTGCTTTCTGTCAGTGTGAAGCCACTCCCCCTTGTCCTGTCACTCCAGGCCCAATTGTCCTCGCTCTCATGTCACATCTGCAGCTGAGCCTGGCACAGGATGAACCAGGAAGGTGGTGGGTGAGTGCACCAACCCCTGGATAGTGACATCAAGCACGATGGAGATTTCCATCAAAAGCTGAGCCTCTGACACATATTTATGCCCAGTGACGTCTGTTATCTGTCAGCCTGAGCTGGGGTTAGAATCACGGAATCACGGAATATTTTTGGTTGGAAGCGACCTTAAAGATCATCCTGTTTCGACCCCCTGCCACGGGCAGGGAACCTTCATGTTGCACATGTGGATTCACATAGCTCAGGAGATGCTTCCCTTGCAGAGAGCAGGCAGGAGGCACATAAACATCTCCTCCCTTGTCTCTCTGCAGCCCTCTCTGCAGAGGGAGTTGGGATGGGTTGGGTGAGGAGCATTTCCATGGGGGAGCAGAGCACACGGCACAGCTTTCCTGCCCCACTGAGATGCTCTGGCAGCTCTTTGATGTCCGAGCGGTTCTGCTCTCTGGGTCCGGGCCTGTGTTTATCCATGGTCACAGGAATTTGTCTGGATTGTAAACACGGCTGTTTGCCTGTCCCAATCTGTTTGCCCTGGCTATGTCCAGTCCTGAAAATTGGATAACGTCAGAGCAGAAGGGAAGGTTTCTATTTCTGTCTCACGGTATCCGTGTCCCAGCACATCCCTGCTGCCACTGAAGTCCTGCAGCCAACACTGTATGGCAGGGAAAGGAGTCCCTCTTCCCAATAACCCTGGGGGCTTCCTTGGGAAAGAAAGAGCTGTTTCTTGCAACCTATAAAATCTGAATGCTTTGTCATTTCTTGAAATGTCCCTTCTGGGCTAAGCTGAGAACCAGAGCAGCAATTACATGTGTGGCCACCTAATTAACCGAGTGTTTTCCTTCTCTCCTGCCATGGCAGCAGAATTCTTTGACGATTATTCCGAGGGGCGAGAATGTGTCAACTGTGGGGCCATGTCCACCCCGCTCTGGAGGAGGGATGGCACAGGGCACTACCTCTGCAATGCCTGCGGGCTCTACCACAAGATGAACGGCATCAACCGGCCCCTGTTCAAACCCCAGAGGAGGCTGGTAAGTCACGATCACACAGCGCGTGTGGGGTGAGGGTGAGGCACAGACCTGGGCTAGCTGGAGGTGCCAGGGAGGTTTCAACTCCCCGGGTCCCCATCTGCCCAGCTTAGGTGGTTTTGGTCCAGATTTCCAAAATAAGTCAGATTTTCTCGCGCTTGTGACACTCCAAGGCCTTGTGCTGTCCAGACCAGTTCTCCAGGCGCTCAGGCCAGGCAGTGGAAGGAGCTGTAGGACAAAGGGCAGTACTTTGGTGTTGATTTAGCAACAGCCATTCTTTGCTTTAGTATCCCTCTTACCCTCAGGGTCCCTATTCCCTGGTCACTGCAGGGTGACCCCTCTCACTTCCCGGTGACTGGGCACCTTTTCTGGATACCCTGTTCCTGGCTCCATTGGTTGAGCTGAAACAGAGCTTGAGCTGCAGGTCAGGGCATCCCAAAACCTGTGGAGTCAGGGTGGGGTATGCATGAGGAACCTGGGGGACAGAAAGGTTCATCCTGGAGAAGGAAAGGCTTTGGGGTGGCCTAATTGTGGCCTTCCATTACCTGAAGGGAGCCTACAAGGAAGATGGAGAGAGACTTTTTACAAAGGCATGGAGTGACAGGACAAGGGGCAATGGCTTCACACTGACAGAGTAGATTTAGATTAGATATTAGGGAGAAATTCTTGGCTGTGAGGGTGGTGAGGCCCTGGTACAGGTTGCCCAGAGAGGCTGTGGCTGCCCCATCCCTGGAAACAAGACGGGTTGGATGGAGCTTGGAGCAACCTGATCTGGTGGAAGGTGTCCCTGCCCATGGCAGAGGGTTGGAACAAGAAGAGCTTTAAGGGCCCTTCCAACTCAAACCATTCTGGGATTTTATGAGCTTGGCATTGATATCCTGTCTGTCCCTGACCGTTTTGGTGAGGGACTTCTGGGAAGGTCTCTGTGTCCTCAGGGACACGAGTCCATCACAACCTCAGGCAGAAAGGAGGCACCAAGACACCCCTGAGAGCCTGTTTCCCCGCTCCTTGTCTTCCACGAGACTCCATCCCCAACCTGCCCCGCCCTTTTCGTCGCTCAGACCTGTCTGTGCTCAAGCCCGGCCCTCCCCTGCAAGTGTCAAAAATGCCACCGGCACCTCGAGTGTTGCCACCAACCACAGACACTCAGCGCCCTCTTGTGAAAACCCCTTCCAGACACTGCACCGACAGATCCAGGCAGGATTTCACCTTGGCACCAGGACGTTCCCTCTCTCATTTCCTGGCCTACAGATTATCTGTGTAGTCAGGAATGGCCCGTTGGGTACCAGGGTTGGTCCTTTACAGCGATGGATCTCTGCACAGTCTCGGGATAAGGCTTGGAAAACTCCATAAGAAATATAAATCCATGAGTTGTGCAGATCCTTATGTGCATATTTGTCACTTGGCTGGGCAGCTGGCAATCTGGAAATCTTGCAAAATTGGCCAAATTCCTGCTTTTTCCTCTAGAATAGAACTTCCATGAAGAAAAGGAGGACACGTCTCAGGGTGCAACGTAGGGGTGTGGTAAAAGTAATGCCAACTGATCTGCCTAAATGAATATATTCAGTGCAAGTGATTTTAATCTGTGACTGTGTAATCCATTTTTTTTGGAGACTGAGATATTCCAGAGAGCCCTGCAAGGGGAGATCTTTGCCCTTGCCGCAAGCTCTCTCTTAAGCTCTCACTCCGCTTATGATCAAAGCTAAAACACGGTGAGATTACAACGAAAGTTTGGTTTCTTTGCACCAAAGGGGTTTCCAGCTTTCAAAGTCTTAAAAAGTACTTTGAATTTCAATTTTTTATTGTGCTACAGCTGTCCATAAACTGATCCTATTTAATGACGAGGGAAAAGACACGGAGAGGAAGCTGTGGCAAAGATCACAGAGGAAATTCCCGGTAGCTGCCAGGTCCTCACCTCCCAGGCTTTCACCCCATTATACAGCTGCCAGCTGTGTTGTTCAGGGCTGCAGAGCTGGTTGGATGTCCAAGACCTCCAGATTTCCTCCCTGTAGGCTCCTCTTCATGAGAATAGGCATTATCGCACAGCTCTCATCCTTCTGTTCAGTCCCAATTATCAGCAAGCAAAGAGGGAATTTGATCCCTGCCCATCCAGACTTTATCCTCAGCCCCTAAGACGTGAGCTTTGAAGGATGCTGGGAAGAGTGTGAAGGTGTGGAGCAGGTGGCTTTTCCTTCTTCCACCTCCCACTCTGCTTCCAAGCTCAAAACTTGTATTTTTTATGGCTTCAAGGCCATTACTTGAACTTCAGAAGGCCTGTTCCCTGCACATTAGTAGGGATTCCTATCAATTATCCCATTGACTGTTAGGAAGACAGTGCTGCTGGAAGCTCTCTTTTTCTTACCTTCCCCTCAAGCCACATGAGCCACATCACACAAGGCCAGAAAGGAGTATGTAACATTCATGGCATTGAAAACATCTTCTTGGGATAGCCATGATGCCTGGAAAGTGAAGGGTTTGGAATTCTGAAAGGGTGGGACAGTCTGACATCCAGACACCTTAGTGTAGGTGAGTACAGGTGTAGAGGGTCTCTAAGCTGCTACTACACCTGCTGAAGGTCTGGGCCTCTGTTCAGGTGATGTGTGATTCTGGAGAAAAGGAGGCTCAGGGGGGGCCTTCTGGCTCTCTGCAACTCCCTGACAGGAGCAGGGAGCCGTGGGGGAAGTTGGGCTCTGCTCCCAAGGGACAGGACGAGAGGAAACGGCCTCAAGCTGTGCCAGAAGAGGTTCAGGTTGGACATCAGGAAGAATTTCTTCACTGAAAGGGGGGTTAAGCATTGGAAGGGGCTGCCCAGGGAAGTGGGGGAGTCACAGTCCCTGGAGGTGTTCAAGAAACTACTGGGCATGACACTCAGAGCTCTGGTCTGGCTGACAAGGTGAGGATCAGTCAAAGGTTGGACTCGATGATCTTGGAGGTCTTTTCCAACCTAAATGATTCCATTTTATGTCTCTGGTACCATCTGAGGTGTGCCAGGACGGCTGAGACATCCTGGCAGGCAGAAGGGAGTGGAAAGGCATTGGAGCAGAAAACAAAAGGCAAGAGGAAGAGCAAAAGGCAGTTGTGTCACCCACTGCAAAAGGCAAAAAGAGGAAAAGGCAGAGAAATAAGAGGCAAGAGGAGAGGAAAACCTGGGGCATACTGGTGAGAGCTCACTGGGATCTGGGACGCTGCTGGTGGCAGCAGGGGAGGGCTGATGTGTTTTCTCTCTCTGCAGTCGGCGTCTCGCCGCGTCGGCCTCTCCTGTGCCAACTGCCACACGACCACCACCACGCTCTGGCGCAGGAACGCCGAGGGAGAGCCCGTCTGCAACGCCTGTGGACTCTACATGAAGCTCCATGGGGTAAACATGTGGATCAACACAGTCATCTCTTCTCTCTGTGGGAGGGTATCCATGGCTCCAAGCCGGGGAGCGGTTCTTCGCACAACTCTGTGCTCTCCTGGAGCTGTTCTTCCTGCTGTCCCTTTGGGGTTTAGTGCCCCTCAACATCCTGGTTATACTGGCAAGGGATGTATGCAGGGTATTTCTCACATGCTCATTAGGTCCCCTTTGCAACAAAGTCTTAAAACCTAATAAAACCAGGTCCAGATTCTTCCCACC
Source organism: Oxyruncus cristatus (assembly GCA_013399855.1). NCBI lineage: Eukaryota > Metazoa > Chordata > Aves > Passeriformes > Cotingidae > Oxyruncus > Oxyruncus cristatus. Next base: position 86,380 of record VXAY01004424.1, on the reverse strand, counting down.
TAAACTCAGGCCCAGATTCTTTCCACCTAGCTTCTCCACTGGGGTGTCAGATCCCAGCTACAACTTGGCTGTAGACTTGTCAGGGACTGAAAGGTGGCTTTTCTTGCAGAAAAGTCCAGACAGCCTCTTCCTGTCAGTGGGGGCTTCGTGTACTTATGTCACGTCTGATATATCCAGGAGAGTCCTGTGGGAGGCCAATGCATAGCAGGACTTCAAGATGCAAATCTCCAGCCCTTCTCCCATCAGCCAGTGACAGCAGGACCACCCCCATGGTAGATTCAGAGGCCTTCAACACCCTGGTTGTTGCTTAGTGGCCAATCCCAGTTCTGTTCTTCATTGTATTGACATCTCTGCCCGTGGCAGAGAGGTTGGAACTAGATGGTCTTTAAGATCCCTTCCAACCCAAACCATTCTGGGATTCTACGACTGTTGCTCCTAGTGTTTTTATACACCTTTAAATACAATAAAAATCATATAAAGCAATAAATAATTACTTTATTTTTGGTATCTCTTGCTTGAACAGTTTGTACCTGAGTAAATTATTCCTAGAAATCCCAGCATGTTTCCGACTATCCCAGCTCAGTGGGAGCAGCTCCTAAGGGAGGTCACCCCACACAGGCTTGATACCTTTCCCAAAAACAGGTATTAGCCAGAAAGAATGTTTTTGTTCTGAGTTAAACGGGAAATTCAATCAGATGAGTTGTTGTTTCTTCTGGCCTTAAAACACTGAGTACCCAAGGTGTGAACTGCCTACCTATTCCCATTTGGATGCACATCTTGGAGCCTTGACATCTCTCTCCACACAGAAGAGACCCGGGAATCTGGGCTCCATCTTGTTGCTGTTTTCAGTTAAATCGCCTGGTTTTCACGGAGCCCACAGGGCAGAGCTGGAATCACGTTCTCTTAGATGACCTTAAGGACGTTCAGAAACCAGTGGGCTTTTATATTTGGATCCACAGGTTCCAAGGCCTTTAGCAATGCGAAAAGAGGGCATTCAGACGAGGAAGCGCAAGCCGAAGAACCTTAACAAAACAAAGACACCAGCAGGTGAGTGTTTATCGGACAGGGGTGTTTATTGTATGTGTTTAGATGTTTGCAGCTGTGTTTCTGACCACACCGTCCTGTGAGTCAGAGATCCAACCATAAAACAGGCTGGTTTTCCAAAAAAAAAAAAGGGGGATGTCTGAATGCCTTTCAGCAGCGACAAAGCCCTTCCCGCTACCTTTTCATTTATTTTTACCACACTAACTTCTTGGCGGGTGGGTGGGTACAGCTCTTCACTGAAAGGTCTTTGGAAAGAGCCTGGTTTTCCACCCGCTTTCTCCCAGGCCCATCCAGCAGCGAGAGTCTTACCCCGACCACCAGCTCCACCAGCAGCAGCAGCAGCACCACGAACACCGAGGAAATGCGGCCCATAAAAACCGAGCCCGGGCTCTCATCTCACTACGGGCACCCCAGCCCAGTGTCTCAGGTACAGAGGGCAGGTGATGGCGGTGGGAAAAAGATGGGAATTAGGACAGTAGACCTGGGGAGAAGAACATCCTCAAAATGTTACTTAGGTACTTAGATGTAAGTACCTGAAAGGAGCTTACAAGAAAGGTGGAGAGAGACTTTTTACAAGGGCTCGGAGGACAAGGGGGAATGGCTTCAAGCTGAGAGTAGGTTTAGCTCAGATATTAGGAAGAAATCCTTCCCTGTGAGGGTGGTGAGGCCCTGGCACAGGTTGCCCAGAGAAGCTGTGGCTGCCCCTGGATCCCTGGAAGTGTCCAAGGCAAGGTTGGATGGGGCTTGGAGCAACCTGGGATAGTGGAAGGTGTCCCTGCCCATGGCAGGGAGTTGGAATGAGGTGATTTTTAGGGTCCTTTCCAACCCAAACCATTCTATGAGTCTATGAATCTCTGTGGAAAAAGGCTGCTTCTTTTCACCTCAGAGATCTAGGAGTTCACAGTGACAGATTTATCCTTTGGGATGGGGTAAAAGCCCAGATTTTTGTCAGTTAGGCTTTTTAATGATGTGTGGCAGTTCTGAACAGACAACAGGAAGCAGCAGCTTTTTTGGAAACATTAAATTCCGTTTTTTGAAAACATTAAATTCCTTCTAGTTGGGCAGCTCTAGATGTCCAGTAGCAAAAAAATGCCCATTACCTTTCTGTGATTTGATCTGTCTTGAGCAAGGGAAACCCTGGCAATACTTCCCTGCTTTCTCTGCACTGGCTGGCTGAGTGTTGGGTGATATGAGCATGAGGGCAGAGAGCTGCAGGGTGAAGTGGTGTGATCTGTACCACAGCCACCACTAGATGTCTGCGGACCAGCACAATGAGGATTCACGCAGGATGTTTTCATTTGAAAGCCAGGAGAGCCCAAGGCCAATGAAGTTTCATTTCCAACCCAGCAAAATGATAATTTCTGACATTTAGAAGAGAACCACATGGCCTGTGTGCAGCAGCAGGAAAGAACAGGGTCTTTCCCTGGAAGTGTTCAGCACCAGGTTGGACGGGGCTTTGAGCAACCTGGGCTAGTGGAAGGTGTCCCTGCCCATGGCAGTGGGGGTTGGAACAAGATGGTCTTTAAAGTCCCTTCCAACCCAAACCATTCTGTGATTCCACGACTCCAGAAAAAGAAGGAAAGAGACTGCCCAAGGTATCACACACAAGCTGCAATCCACAGCAAATCCAGAGACATTATTACAATAGCACCAGCCCACACTAAAGGGATTCACATGGTCCTCTGTGGCTGGAAGCTTTGTTCACAGGATTCTCCTTTTTCCACAGGCATTCTCAGTCTCTGCCATGTCCGGCCATGGATCCTCCATTCACCCTGTGATCTCAGCTCTGAAGCTTTCCCCGCAGGGTTACCAGTCAGCCATCAGCCAGTCTCCCCAAACCAGCTCCAAACAGGACTCCTGGAACAGCCTGGTGTTAGCTGAGAACCACGGGGACATCATAACTGCATAACCTGGGCTCCCACCAACTTCAGGCTGATGCGCTCGAGAGATGAAGAAGATGCCACGTAATCATCAAGTCAATGCTGTTTCCCACCTCACCTGCTCTCCTGCCTTCTCTCTCCTTTGTGAGATGTTCCACCACAGAGGTAAAGAGGACTGATCTGAGGTCCAGGAGAGCTCTCATGAAGCAGAGGAGACTAAAATCTCCAAGTAACTACTGGATATGAAGCATTTTCCCCCACTTTAAATGAGCCTCTCTATGTGATTGTCACCGCCTTTTATGAAACAGAAACACAGAGATGGACCCAATTCTTGAGTTTTATTTAAAAACATCTGGTATTTGAGACTCAGACAATGGTGGAGCAGAGACACTTCTTTTCTTCTGTCACCATGCATTCTTTCCCTGACCAGAAGAAAATGCCACTGTCTTCTCATTACCCAAATTCTGTGATTTTCCACCAAATGGAGCCAGTTCCAGAACAGTTTGCTGAACAGACTTCTCTAGAGATTCTTTAGTGGCTTTAGTGGATTTGATATGATCTAGGGCAGACAAAAAAAGAGACACCTCCCCCTCCTCAGCTCACACTTGTAGAGCACTGTCTCTATTTTCCTAGATGGTCTGGAAAGCTGATGAATGTCTGTATTTAATAGTAACTCCTTTCCTATTTATCTTTATGAAATCATGGGACTGTGTTTCCAAGAGGTTGTTGGCTCAGCCTGGAGAAGGTCTGTCCAAAGTCAACGTGGGATTTTGGAGGAGAAACCTGCTGGAAGCAGGTAGAGGAGACCCACGTTGGTAATCAAATCCTGGAGGAAATGGCTGGGCTCTTCCCTTATGGACAGTAACAAGCCAGGCTTAGAGAAGATTCAAGTGCATAGCAAGTGAAAGATGCCCTTCTAACGCTGCTGTGCCATTGCTTTTGAGACTGATAATTTAATTATTTTGCCTACTTTTATGTTGGTTTGGATGTCATTGATGAAATCTGACTTCTTTTTGGCTGTACTGTGAGTGCCCACTTTCCCCCCTAACAGCTGGCTCATGACCATTTCCCACACCTAATCCTTTAGGATTTCACCTCTGGCAACAAGCAAAGGCTCCAGCCTCTAACGGAGGTGGCAGGGGCTGTTTCCTTCACCAGACATGTACACAGACTTGCTTGCCTGCAAGAGAAGTGTAACTCCATTCCTGCATGAGTACTAAACAAGACTTGCCTGTTTTCTTGCCCATAAGGCTCTCAGGAACCAGGGAATCGGAGCAAATGGAGTTGGAAGAGATGCTGAGAGCTCACTGACTCATTCCCTTTTCCCAGAGGGATCAATTCTGCCTAACTCAGCCCTGCCTGCTCTGTCTTTAGCATGTGCTTAACAAACTCCAGCATTGCAGATGCCACAGCTCCCCTGTGCAGTCCAAGGGCTTCACCAGATGCTTGCCATGGTGTTTACATCAACATTTAGAAGGAAAGACAGCTTTGCCTCTCTAGGCAGAGAATTTTTGGGAGACCTCATCCTACCAGATTCTCCACCCTTGTTTCTGTCCACTCCCAAACTCTGTTCCCCTTCTTGCCTCCCCAGCTCCTCTCTTTTCCTCCCTGCATCCAGAACTTGAGTATGGAACTACCAAGTGAAAATTTCTAAGAGGGACTGTGTGTCCCTCCCAAATGTGCCATCCTCTGTCTCCCGCTGTTTAACATTCCCACAAGGAGTGTTTCCACCCAAACACTTGGCTTGGTGAAGAAGAAAGCCACGTACAGGTTTGAAGCAAAAGAAGGGCATTGTGTTGTCTTTGTCTGAACTCACCATTTTCCTCCTTAGCTTCTCTAAGGAGAAGGATTCAACTGGACTGGTCATGAGAAAGACTAGGACTGGAGTCACAGCAGAGACCTGGACCCTTCCACATTCCCTGTGCTCTCCATAACTCAGATTGGCAGGGATTTGGAGGGGTGACAGAGCCTCTGTAATCCCTAGAGAAAAACACCATGGCAATGGTGCCATGGGAGCAGCTGGATGATGTTTGCACCGCAGTTTCCACCCTGCCTTGCTGGGCTAATGCACTGTTTAGCCTCATTAATGCTAATTACAGACAAGGAAAAGACATTTGTGAAACATGAATAAAAATAAATGAGATTCTGTGATTCTGCTCAGGCCTGGCAGGCTGCAGAGAGGGGGAGAAATAACACCTGAAAATACGAATTTGGGGTGAAAACACAAAGGTGTTTCTCCATTGGCATGAAGATTTTTAACCAGCCTCCTCCTTGAACTAAATTCCTTTGTAAATGACACTAGAGATCTCTTGGGAGCTGGCTGTGAATTCCTGGCCATAACAGAGCAGCCTGCACCACAAAATGCATGAACCACTTGGCTCATGCACACATTGGAGATATCCAGAACTACCCTGGATAACCTGCGAGGAAGGGGAGCAGGTGGCCTCCTGGAGAGCAGCTGAACTCCAGACCAACCACACCCCCCATTTCTCTTTCCATACTGAACTCCCAGGGGTTCTGCCCACCCTGCCTTATTGCTGTGCTCCTCCTCCTCCCCTCAAAGACAAAAATCCAGGGTGGAATTTTTTCTCCTGCCCTTAAAACACACTCCAAGATGTCATAAAGGACTCTGCTTGCAATGCCAGAGGGGAAAATCCTTGCAGAACCTAAGTGTGGTTATGCTGCCTCAGGTTATCTAAATGACCACAGCAGAGATTTATTAACTGGTTTTTAGCCTTTCTCAAAGCCTTAAAAATAATTATTGAAATGGAGTGAAGAGCATTTACAAGACCCTAATGGCAGAACAAGATGTCTGCTTTCAAAAGCTCTGGGGGCTGTGAGAACAACTTTAGGCTTAGAGGACAAGTCTTCAGAGGTAGAATTCTTTTGTCCCCCCATTTGCACCAGAAGCAGAAGTTTGGCTGCACCTGCTTCTGTGGTTCTTTTCGATCACCCAAAACTGCTGCAAAGCTCTTTTTGATCCAGGAACATTTATTCTGGCCAGCATTGTTATCAAGGTGCTTAGAGACTGACTTCAAATGCAGCACCGTCATTTGAGGTGGTGTACAAACTCACCATAAATGACAGGTCCTCTCCTTCAGAGCTTGTAATGATCAAATTACACAGTAATTTAAATCAGAAGGGATGAGATCAGATTTCTCAGGGCCCTTCATCAGGCAACTTTTGAATATTCCCAGGGATGGAAACCCTGCCACCTCTCTGGTTTCCTGTTCCAGTGTTTGACCACCCTCATGGTGGAAATTTTTTTTCTGAATAAATGTTAGATTATAATAAGAGGCAGAATCTTTGGTAAATTAATTGCTCAGACTTGGGGATTCCCAAGCAACAAGTCATTGTGGGAGGCTGAATGTTGTCTCAAAGCTCAGGAATCACACAAAGCCCCTTCTCATGGGTGCGAGCTGGGATGGCCAATGCAGGAGGACAAACTCTGGAAGTGACAGATGAAGGGATACTCAAAAGACAAGAGGATAAAAGTGCCACCACTTTCAAGACACTCAGCTCCTTCTAGCAGGAGGGGTAACTCACAAAATTGCAGGTTCCACCCGAGCTCTGCTTTCCTGCCCATGATGGGGGAGCCTTTCGAGCCTGCTTTGGTAATGAAATTAGATACAATTATTAGAGACCCAGAAAAGGTAATTATTGCTCTTATTATTGCTATTATTGCTATTATTGGAGAACCTCGTGAGGACCATTCCAGGCCAGGTCCTCCACAAATGCAGGACTGAGAGCTATCCCTGCCCTGAAGAATGAGAGGGAAGAGCCCACTCCTGCAAAACACTTCAGCACGTATTCGAATGCATTTGTGGGACTTGTTCCCATAGAGATCATCACTATTCACGAAAATGTTGATGCTGAAAGGTTTTGCAGCACAAGGTTGGGTTGTGTGGTGGCTCAGTGGCCACCAAAGTGAGATAAGCGGACGAAAACCAGGATGAGGAGACAGGACAGTAGAAAGGTCACTTAACCATTTCCAGATGTCTTTGCTCCTTGTGGAAGTGCAATATCTTGATTCACTTCAGCTATTCTTTGTAAACTGATCAGAAGAGATCCTCGGATCACTTGCAATCTTACGGGCTTGGATGGGGAGGATTCAATCAGGAGGAGCTCGGGAATATTGCAAGGGAGCTTTGAAACCAATCAACAACTCAATGTAACATTGAAGCTGTGACTATGTCAAGGGTGGTGTTTTGTTTTTCCTTTTTTTCCTCCCCACGTATAAAGTTCGAAGCTTCCCAGGTCATCTGGGAAAGCCTCGTGGAAACAGACACTTCTTTGTAAGGGGGAGAGGGAAACCAACCAACTGAACAAGCTGTAATTATTTAAAGATGTAAAAAAATATCTATTATGAAGTAGTATGGCTACCAATCCACGTAACTTCTACACCTTTAGAACTAATGGAAATAAAACAATGATAATAAAACCAGAGGGTTTCTGCCTGACTCTGTCTGCCCTCATGGGCTTCTTGGAGAGAGATGGCAGTAAATGATAAGATATTAAGTGCACCTGGAGAAGAAATGGTGCAGTGGGTCATGTCCCAGGGAGTTCATAATGATGGAATTACAGAGTGATTTTAAGTCAGAAGGGACAAGATCAGGTTTTTCAGAGCCCTGTTCAGTCAAGTTTTGAATATTCCCAAAGATGTAAATCCTACCACCTCTCTGGGTTCCTATTCCAGTGTCTGATCATCCTCATGGAGAAAATGTTTTTCCAAGTCACAGAATCATAGAAACATAGAATGTTAAGGGATTGGAAGGAACCTTAAAGACCGTCCAGTTCCAACTTTTCTGGGCAACCTGTGCCAGTGTCTCACCATCCTCACAGTAAAGAATTTATTCCTAATATCTGTTCCCCCTGTAAAAGTGTAGCCACATAAATGTTAGATTATAATGAGAGCTAAAATCTTTAGTAAATTAATTGCTCAGACAAGCAATGAGTCATTGCAGGAGACTGAATTATCCCCAAGCCCTGGAGCCACACAGCTCCTTTTGTAGAAGCTGGGATGGCCAATGCAGGATGACAAACTCCAGAAGTGTCAGACTCAGCAACGGAGCAACTCAAAGCTGGGATAGATCAGAAATGTCCTGGGCTGCAACTGCCCCACCCTGGAAGTGTTCAAGGCCAGGTTGGACAGGGCTTGGAGCAACCTGGGATAGTGGAAGGTGTTCCTGCCCATGGCAGGGGGTTGGAACAAGATGACCTTTCAGGTCCCTTCCAGCCCAAATCATTCCATGACTTTGTGATTCTAATGCAAATGAGGAAAAGCAGCCGGTGTGTTTTCCATGCAGCCGGGAACACCCCTAACACAGCACAGAGGGGGAAAAGCCCCTCAGGGCACTCTAATAACACTGTGATTTATCGTTTTGGTCTTCTCACTAACATTTTTTCAATTAGGAAGCTGTAGTTCAGCCTAAATCCCTTAACCTGAACTCAGAGGCAACACCCTCAAGCCCCAGTCACACTTCATAACAGCTGCGCTCACCCACCCCCGCAGGAGCACAGCTCCCGCACAAGCTCCCGCCCTCCTTCCCAGGCTGCCCAAGTTCCTTCCCAGTCCAACCATATCCTCGAGACCGGTACAACTGGTGGGATGAGTGAGGTCAGCACCTGAAACCCGCCCATTCCTGCCCCACCAGCCAACTGGGGAGCTCTCCTGATATTCGGGGGGAGGGTCCTCCTCCCCTATAAACGTAGGTGGGTGGAAAGGGTTTGGCTGTAGATGGTCCATTGAGGGTGGGTGGAGGAGAGGGTGGAAGTGCTGTGGGAGGTGGTTGGAAGAAGAGGAACTGGAGGCAAAGGAGGGACTGTGGAGCCTGGAGGAGCATTGGGGGGGAAGACTGCCCACCCTCCTCCCTGAATGGATGCACAGGGTTGGCCTGGGGAGAGTTGCGTCTTAAAAGCTGGATGTAGGAATGTGGGGTTTTGGGGGAGTGCATTGGGTGCCTCCACTGCCCTGGGGAGATGTGGGTGAGAATGGGGTTGGAATTCAGGACTTGGCTGTTTTGGAGACCTGCAAATGGATGCTTGGCTGAGCGTGAGAAGCTCTGCACCCCTCGGGTTGCATGTGGAGAGTCAGGACTGTGCCTTGAAATCCCTGCAGGAGCCTTGTATGGGGGTGGAAGGTCACTGTGGGATTTCCTGCCATCCCTGGGTGCAGGTGAGCTGACAGAGCTGGATCGAGGCGGATGAACCTGGGCAGCCTTGCTCTTGCTCTGCTCTGCTGTGGGTTCCTGGCTTCTGTCTGAGCACAAGGACTAGAAATGAGCCCATACGGGGTGGGGATTTCTTCTGGAAGCCTGTTTCTCTGCCCCAGACGTGTAGAGGTACCAGCTCAGGTGGTCATGCTCCTGGGGAGATGGGTGTCATGCCCTGCAGAGGGCTGGGGGTAGTCACCCTCCTCTTCCTCCTTGGAGTGGGGAGCATTTTGGGAGAGACTGAAGTAGGTCTAGAGGAAGAAGGTGAAGTAGGGAGGTCCATGGAGAGAAGGGGATCAGAGACAGCTGATGCTGGTTCTTCTGATGTCCTGGGGAACAGAGCAGTCGCTCCTCTTGAAAAGGAGCATTTCTCTGCTGTCAAGGGGGCTACAACTGGGGGAATGTGAGCATTAACACATTACAGAGTGCCCAGCACTTCCAGTCTCTCACAGTGAGCCTGTTAAGAACTGAATCAGTAGCTGTCTGACATGAAGCCAGTGTCTGGATAATCCTTGGATGACCTGTGTCCAGCAGCCAAATGCTGCTTCAGGGATCCAAACTCCTTCTGGTGCCTTTGGCAGCATGAGCATCTCTTTAGCTGTCTCTTAATCTGCCTCTTGCTCATCACAATATGCAGATTTTTTGGGGGGTGAAACGGGAGCAGGCCTGTGAATAATTATCCTGTGTCCTTGGAGACAGAGGACTAAAGCTCAGTCTTTGTGTGACCACTTAATATCTGTACCTGGATCTAAGACATTAATTTAATGTTCCCTGACGTGTTTTCCTTTTGAGCCCTTCCAAGAGGGATTTGGTTTGTGCTGCAGCACAGGAAGGCTTTTATAGGCCTTGCCTTGCTCCTATTGAAGGTATTCCCACACCTTGCTGCTCTTCACAGCTGTACCAGAAGTTGTCCCTTCACTATGGCAGGACCACATGGCACTGGAAGCTTTGGTTTTAGTCACTCTGAGCTGCTGCAAACATGGGCTGCTGTCTCTGAGCCAGCCCAGGCAGCAGAAGAAGCTGAGATGCTGGAATGAGGTGGGAATGGCTCTTCTGGTGGGGGACCATGCACAGGATTGCTGTTGATTTTCACACTGAGCTGTCTCAGAACTGTGCCTCAGAGCCTTCTACTGAGTGCTGTGGAGCTTGAAACTGAGCCTCTTGTCAGTGCTGGTCTCTGGGAGAACTGGCACCGTGGGATGAAAGGCAGACTGAGCTTTCCTGTACACCCGGTCCTGGCAGAAATCCTCAGAAGAACTGCGAGTGACTGGGATTTCATGCCAGAAATAACTCCTTATATACTGGTGTGACTTCCTGGAGGGAGGCACAGGATGCTGTGGGATGGTGCTGCTTCATCTCCCCCTCACCCAGAGTCTTCTAATCACAGATGCTGTTAGCAGAGTGTAGGAATACTCCCTAACTGGTTCCATGTCACTGCAATCAGTGGGAAAAGCAAGGGGTGGAGATGTGCTAATTCCAGAGCAGCACTTTGCACGGTGGCAGTATCAGGAAAAAGATGGGTCACTGGCCTGTGCTGGTTCTGGGTTGATAATCATAAAATCACAGAATGATTTGGGTTGAAGGAGCCTTAAAGATCATCTGTATCCCCACCCTGTGCTGTGAGCAGGGGCATCTTCCACTAGACGAGGAAAAAGGACTTCCCGAGATCTGCAGGCCAAATTCCTGCTTGTGGGGTGAAAACTACCATTAGAGCAGGTTGTTCAGGGCTGTGTTTGATTAAATTACATATATTCCCACAGATGAAAACTCCTTCAGGTCCGTGGTCCTGAAAGAAACTTAAGGAAGAAAATGGGGGTGAGGAGACGGTGGTGAGCTCTGCCTCTGGCTGGTTTTGGGTATTTCTGAGTGGCAACTTCCCCTCAGGTTTAGGGAAGAGTGTGAGAAGGACCTGCTAATCCCTCAACAGCTGCTGGAGATGCCAGAGGGCCCATCAGTGAGGAAGTTCCAGCTGCTGACCTCCCCTTTTGTGGGACAAGTGGTGGCCAAGGTGGGGGGAAGCAGCCGGAAGATAAACGTGCATGACCTGAATGCCCTGAGGCTCCAGGACTCCCAGGTGAGCTGAGCTAAAGGATGAATTTATTGATCCATGACAAGTCTGAGGGAAACCACCCTTGCCCTGCATCTGGGCCACAGAAGGTGCAGAACCTGGGAGTGTTTCCCTCAGGGTTTTCCCCTGGCTAAGCTGAGATGTCTGTGCTGTGGACACACATAGGAGATGGTCACGCTGGGTTGGTCCTGCTGGAGGCTTCACTTGCCTGACATCCCTGAGATGATGATTTGGACCTGACTGGCCAAATGCTGGTGCAGCCCCAGCTCAGATTAAAAGCGGGAAGCAAAATGAGAAGCACAGAGTGCCCCCAGCAAAAAGTGGTGAGGTGAATCAGAAACAATGATGACAGATTTCAGAACCCTGAGTGTCTCTCCTGGTGTGTCTCTTTGGCATGACAGAAGCCTCAGGGGGGAGATTTACATTGGAGTGGCATCTGAGCACGTTGTGCTTCATGAAGTCAAGGGATGCTCTGGTGGGAATGACTCGGGTGCTGATGAATCCTGTGTTCAGGGTGGGGTGATGTGCCCTCTGGCTAAAAAAGGTTGTAGAAAATAGTCACTTGCATGGAAACAGCCAGAGGAAGTGTTCCTTTCTATGTACCCAGTATATCCCTGGAAGTGTTCCAAGTCAGGTTGGATGAGGCCTGAACAACCTGGTCTAGTGGAAGGTGTCCCCGCCCATGGCAGGGGGTTGGAACGAGATTACCTTTAAGGTCCCTTCCAACCCAAACCAGTCTGTGATTCTACGATCCTATATGGATCCGTGGTACAACCCACCTCCTTCCTCAGGTTCATGGGAAGAACTTGTACCTGGCATTTGTGGCAGCTGAAGATCCCTCAGGACCAACTGCAGAAGAGACGGTGCTGCAGAAAGAGGCTGCTGCTGTGGTGTGTTCTCCTGTCCAGGGAGGGCAAGAACAGGTTTGTGCTCCACATCCCCATCCCCAGGATGAGGAGCTGCAGGAACTCCAGCACTCAAGGTCTGAAGGTCCAGGCCACTGGCTGCGCTTCCACTTCGGCTTGTTCGGCAGCGTCCGGGCAAACGAGTTCTCCAGAGCAAACAGAGCCAATAAAAGGGGGGACTGGAAGGACCCTGTACCCAGGTATTTCGTGGAGCCCCCTCTCTCCCCACCTCTCATTCTGGGGAGACACTCCTCTATCCAAACTGAATTTGTGTGGGGATGCTCTTAGCCTTGATTTTTCTCTGATAATTCCTGAGGTAAGGAGGCACGAGAGATGGTGTGAGTGGGTGTGGGGTGTGTTCAGTCTGCAGTGGAACTGTGGGATGCATGTTGCCTGCCAGCTCAGGGATCATAGTACCAGCTCTGTTAACGTTTTTGTCTTAGAGAAGTTTTAGGATGCCAGGCTGAATCATGCCCTGAAAATGCCAGTTTCTCCCAGTTATGTGTTTAAAAAAAGCCTTGGATGAATGGCAAATGTCTAGGGCAGCTGGAATCACTGTACTTGTTAGGGACACACTCCATGCACCCCATCCTATAGTCTTTTTAAAGGATTACTTCATTTCTGTGCAAATATTCTTAGACACAGTTTTCTGTGATACTTTTGGCATTGGTTTCCCTGATCTGTGGACCCTGCTGCTGGAGCCTTGGTCATCCAGGGACCACAGGGCAGGAGAATGAATCCACATAACCTGTGGAGAGTTGTTCACCACCAGGTTTTGTGGCTGAAATCATTAAAGAGGCCACCTTACCTTGAGACAGTGGCCTGGTGCAGAGTAGGACAAATGGTTCAGGAATGTTTCTGATGAGACACTTCAGCCTTTCTGCTTCTCCCAGGCTGATTCTCCACTTTGAGAGCGGAGGCTTCCTCGCTTTCTACAACTGCAGAATGCACTGGTGCTCCTCTCCAAGGGCTGATCCTGCTTCTGACATCCTGTCCGTGGAATTCCACCGTGGCCGGGCACTGGATGCCCTTCGTGTACCCAATCCCATCTGCTACACCCTCTTAGACCAAAGATACTTTTCAGGGCTGGGTGAGTTCCAGGGAACACTTGGCAGAGCAAGAAATGGAGGAAGGTGGGTGGGATGTCTGCAGATCCAGAGCTGCACGTCTGAGAATTTTACTCCTTTGCCTTGTGGCTTCTGGTTCATCCAGCTGAGGGTACATGGTCTTCTTCAAGTTCTGCTTCAAGGGTAGAGGGAAGAGAACCCTGTCGAGTCGAATCCCAGCTCTAAGTCTACTCTTGGCATGCCACCTCTGATACAGGGAATGGCATTGCTGGCTGTGATCCTTGAGGGAGAAGCCACAGATTGGAGACAGAAGTCTGCATTATCATGATTAGGAAGACCCGTATTGTCTCCTTGTTTCTGTCCCTTTCCAGGGAACATCATTAAGAATGAGATTTTGTACCTGGCCAAGATCCACCCGCTAACACAAGGCTCTCTCTTGGCTCCCTCGGATCTGGAGCATCTGCTGGACTGTGCCCTTCAGTTCAGCTCTGACTGGCTGCACCACAAGCTCCGTGGCCAAGGGCTGCACCCCCAGATCTACCAGAGGGAGCAGTGTCCCCTTGGCCATCCAGTGATGAAGGGAACTTTTGGACCACTGGGTGGCTTGAAGAGACTTACGTGGTGGTGTCCTCAGTGCCAGCCTGAGGTGCTGCCAGGGGATGGGAATCCTTCCCCAGTCAGAGAGTGACCTGGCTTTGCATTCCTCCTTCCATGCTCTTAATTGCCTTGAGAAGGTCTTCATGGTTTCTTTGAGCTGTTGAGTGTGGTTCTTAGTGGCAATGAGCTGGTGGAGTTAAGTGTTCAGTGGAGGTCACAGGACTCGCTGCAGCACTGAGTGGATGCAGAAAGTAAAGTAGTTGTACATGCCTTTTTTTTTTTTCCCACAATGAGCAGTGTAAAAGATTTTGACCAGTTCTGAGGTATTTTGGTCACCCCGTCTGGATCACAGTGGATGGAAAGTGTGGAGTGTTGAGCAGGTGTTTGCTGTGGTCTGAAGTGACCCTATCCCTTGACCCTGGTGGAGTCAGCAGAACAGAGTATTTCCCACTGCCTAAAAAGCTGATTAATTAGGAATTAAATAATCCTGCCTCTGTTTGGAGCTGAATACCTGTGTGCTGGGTGTGGTTAAATGTGAGAGGTTGCTCCCTCTGTCAGATCTGACAGGAACAGTTCCCCTCCTTCCAAGGGGATAAAACCTACGTCAACAGTGCTTGGTGGAGCTCATCTTGTTCACAGGTTTCAGCTTTGTGGCCAACTGCCAAATCCAGATCTCACTTTAACAGTAAAAAAAAAAACCCCTAAAAATACTGTATGTGGGACAGAGATTGCATAAAACTTAGGATCTCCAAGGAAACCTGCAAGCAAAAAGGTTTGGAAATAGAGATGAAACCTTCTTTATTGAGCTCTGTCTCTGTACGTGAGGCAGGAGCTGCTGCTGTTCTCTCTCCATGGATCTGGGTTTATTTTAACAAATTGTTTGCTTGAGCAGAGAAATAAAAGCTGGAGTTGGAAAACTGGTGACGTTCATCTTAAATTCAGTGTGTCTTTTCTGGCAGTGTCGTGGTTAAATACTGAGGTGTACAGAGAAATTCCAGATAACTGGAGTTGATTAACAGCCAACTGTTTGGTGCTGCCTGTAGAGGATGGTAGCAGCAGCTTTCCTCAGAAGTTTGTTTTAATGCAAACTGGATCTAAAGATGGATTGCAAATCAACTGGGAATGCTAGAGGTAAACTCCTCTGTTGTAGGCTGCTGCTTCCCAGGCAAGGCTTGCGCAGCCTCTCCCCTGGGAACTGCAACACCCTCGAGTGGTTACAGGTTACAGGATTGCTGAATAAACTAATTAATAGGGTTACGGTGCCAAAGGAGGTGGTTGATGTTCCTTCTGATTGTATCCTGCAAGGTGTCAGTGAAATGCCCTTTAAGTGCCCTTACAAAACAAAGAATCATCGAATATCTTGAGTTGGNCGCCCCTCCCCGCCCCGCCTGTGCCCACTCGCGCCGCAGCCAATCAGCGCCCGCCGCCGGCCGTCACACCAGCCGGGCCGCCTTCCCATTGGCTGGCGCTGCTCNATGCAAACTGGATCTAAAGATGGATTGCAAATCAACTGGGAATGCTAGAGGTAAACTCCTCTGTTGTAGGCTGCTGCTTCCCAGGCAAGGCTTGCGCAGCCTCTCCCCTGGGAACTGCAACACCCTCGAGTGGTTACAGGTTACAGGATTGCTGAATAAACTAATTAATAGGGTTACGGTGCCAAAGGAGGTGGTTGATGTTCCTTCTGATTGTATCCTGCAAGGTGTCAGTGAAATGCCCTTTAAGTGCCCTTACAAAACAAAGAATCATCGAATATCTTGAGTTGGAAGGGACCCATAAGGTTGATCAAAGTCCAGCTCCTGGAAGAAAGTCACATGCAATAAAAAACCCCCAAAAGCTGAACCTCACACCTTAAGGAGGAGGAGGCAGCTGGGATCTGTTGGGTTCTCAGGCCAGAGATGCTCAGGGGGCTGGAGCCCCTCTAGAGACAGGCTGGGAGAGCTGGGGGTGTCCAGGGAGACCTGAGAGCCCCCTCCCGTGCCTCAGGGGACTCCAGGAGANCCTCACGGGACTCCAGGAGAGCTGGAGAGGGACTTGGCACAAGGGGGAATGGCTTGAGACTGCCAGAGGGCAGGGTTAGATGGGATATTGGGAAGGAATTCTTGGCTGTGAGGGGCTGGGATGGAATGCCCAGAGAAACTGTGGCTGCCCCATCCCTGGAAGTGTCCAAGGCCAGGTTGGACGCGGCTTAGAGCAACCTGGGATAGTGGAAGGTGTCAGGGTTGGGACTGGATGAACTTTAAAGGCCCTTCCACCCCGAACCACTCCACATTTCCATGACGACGCTGCCCCCGCCCACTCCCCCCGCAACCCTCGCTCACACTCGGGCTCCGGGGCCGCTCCTTC
>VXAY01004424.1:44695-68774 GCA_013399855.1 Oxyruncus cristatus | reverse complement strand
TCCGCTCTGCCCGCAGGACTCGCTGGGATGTGGCCTCCGCACCTGCTACCGGTACCTCAACCAGACCAGCCGCAGCTTCGCCGCCGTCATCCAGGCTCTGGATGGAGAGCTGCGGTAAGAGGAGCGTCGCTGGGGTCCCGGGGAGCGGGGCTGGGGGTGCGGTGACCCCCTGGCACCGGGGCTCCCTCGGAGGTGGTGGGTGTGATGCTCCCCAACACTGGGGATCCCCGGGAGGTGGTGGGTGTAATTCTCCTCCCCAGCACTGGGTCTCCCCAGGAGGTGGTGGGTGGGACACCTCCCAGTACCAGGGCTCCCTGGCAGAGCTGGCAGGAGGTGGCCCGTGCAGTGCCCTCATATGCCATTTTTCTCTAGGAGAGCTGGTGGGACACGCTCCCTTTCCCATCGGGAGCTGCCTGGACTCACTGGGCTCAGCCCCACCCCGTGCAGCGGGACGTGGGGTTTTTCACGTCCAATCTGGCTGTGCCACATCCCCCCCCTCCCCCAGACTGGATCCCTGGGCTGAGCAAGCCCTGGGACAGACTCTGCAGCTTCCAGGCCAGCAGACTGTTAAACACAGGGCCTGGCCGTGTGCCGCGTGTGACGCTCTGGGAATGTGTCCCGGCAGTGCCAAGGCTGGCACTGGCCTTCGGGCTGGCCAGAGGGAGGAGGTGAGCAAAAACCTGGGGCTGACCAAGGGTCTGGACCCTGCCTGGGAGGGTGATTTTGGAAGCAGCTGCCTCAAAACCTGCGCAGTCATTGGAGAGGGATCGTTGCACACTCATTTTTTGCTGTGCAAACTTTGCTGCCCCGTGAGGGAAAGCAGATAGGAATAGTAGGGAAAGCTTTAGATGGGAATAATAACAGCGGATGCAAAGCTCAGCTAGCCCAGGGCCTTGTGCATATAAATTTTCTCCCTATAATTCCTTATATTCATATGGTAATTACTGATTGCAGTTTGTAAATCCCCAGTTAATCCCAAGGTGGGTTAACCATCACATTGGGGGGTTCTGTAAATTGAACCAGACACATCTCAGCTCTGCCAAGCAGTTGAACCCAAACACTGGGTCATCTGTTGGAATTCTGAGCCCTGGTTTGGCATTTTGGATGGTGCCCCGTAGCTGTGTCCAGCAAATATGAAATGGTGCCTGCAGCCTGGTTTACCAGAAAGGCAAAGAAATTCAGTGGTTTGGCTGGAATTGTGTGGAAAAGTACGAGTGGGGCCAAGAATTAAACCTTTTTTTTCCATGCTTGTAGTATTAGCTAATGTAGAAATTAAGGGGAAAAAAGGCCAATTAATAAAACACCATGAAACCTGTTCGCAGTGCTGGTCTGCCCTGTGCATGCCTCGATCTTCCTGCAGTTATCTTTGTCTGGTTTTTTTTCTTCTTTAATCCTTGCCTTGGGATCAGGAAGGCCTTCTCCCTTCAGGACCCAGAAACTTCTGCCTGGCATCCTAAAAATGCTCTTGCAGGATCTGTGCAACCCACTGCCGTGCAGGGATGGTGGTTGAATTAGAGTGGCGCTGTGGTGGATCAGGAGAAGCTCTGATTCTCAAAGCACAGTAGCTCTGCTGGAGAATTTAGGGACAAAAGAGGGAAATACAAAATAGGGAGGATATGGAAATAGGCAGAGCAGCAACCTTACCAAAGGAGTTAATTTTGCTGGATCAAAAAAGTGCTTTCATTGATGTTAACCCCATCAGGGAGTTCAGTTGAACCCCTGTGGTTACAGACATACATCCCAGTAGGACTGCTGGAAAACAGAGAACTTCTGGATGAGTGCTTGGACCAGAGCTTCCCTGGCCAGGCAGGGTACTGGTAGTTGAGCTGAAATGTTTGTTTCCTCCTTTCTTATTTTCTTTGGCCCCATAACCTGCATGTTTTGCTGGCCAGGGCCCTGTCCAGCTCATTGCTGCCTGGTTAGGGCGTTGTCTCGGAAGGTGGGAGGCTCAAAACTGCAGTTTCATGGGCAGCTGAGCCAACATCTCAACTTCTGCTGGTGCAGAGGAGTGTGAGCCGACATCACAGCTCCTCTCCTGGGGATGGAGAGGAGGAGAGGGATGCTCCTGCCTTCCCCCACTACCAGACCCACAGTTCTGCCCGTCCTTGGGACCCTTCAGGATCCGTCCCTGAAGGTTTGGAATGTCACAGGGTGAATGTGGTGGGAAGAAAAAGGAGACCTCCTTACCTGAGAATGGGGGAGCTGTGTCTAGGACAGGGCTGGAGCTTGAGTCCTGAGATGATCCAGACTTGCCCTTTGGCAGTTGGCGCTTCCAGCTGGCCCCAACCCAGGCTGACCTTGAAGGTTTCCAGGGATGGGGCATCCAGCACCTCTCTGGACAACCTGTGCCGGTGTTTTACCACCCTCACAGTAAAAAGTTTCTTCCTTTTAACTTGCCAAAATTGCCATGGATCTAAATTCAGTATATGATGACAGTTAGGGATGCAATTCCTCTCTGGATGCAGAAGTGGGGTTAAATAAATGTTTAACTATGCTGGGCTCTGGAATTACTGCTGACTCTTCCCTTGGCATGGTGCCTCTGTGAGAGGTTCTTCTGGAATGGCATTTCAGGGTCTGCTCTACCCTTTCTTGATTGCTGCTGGTGGAAGTTGCTGCTGGAATTGGGTTGAAGCCCTGGGCACTTGGATCCTGTTGGATTAACCTTTGCAGCCCAGTTAGTATGGAAAAACTCATGCTAAGGAACAGGAATGAGAGAGCTGCTGTGAGCCCTCGGATATGTGGTTTGATGGAGGCGTTAAATACCCTTCAATCAAGGAAAAAAACCCCAAATTTAACAGCACTGGCTCTAAGAGCAAGTCAGTTTTCCCTGGATGCTTAATCACTGCTTGCACATTGTCATCCCAGGAGTACAACACTGTCACCAAGTAATTAGCATTCAAGCAGTCCAAGCTAGTTTCCATTCATTAAACAATTAATGAAGCCTCATCTCCTTGACATATCACTGTGCTCATGGAGAGGTAGGGATTATTTTATATAAATCCCAGAGCTGGAAACAGTATTTCTTGCTGTCAGTACTTCTGTTTTTGCTTCTGCTGCAGGAATGTGGAGGCAGGGCTGGGGAAGGCAGGGAATGGGAAAGGAAGCAGGAATAGGGGAAGGCAAGGGCGGTGGGACAGGGAGGGGAAGCAGCTTTCCAGCATCTGGGACACACGGGGTGGCCTGAATGGCTTGTGCATGGAGATATAAAATACAGGGTAGTTTGGCTCTATCTGCCAGTCCTGATGTTCCTGTTGCACAGGAGAGTGTAGGCCCCCCTTTACTGCCCAAAACTGGATAAAAGGCTACTGTGTGCAGAGAAGGGGAAGTGATGAGAAAAATACAGCTGATTTTTTTCCCCTTGCCTATCTTACATTTACTTTTTCCAATAAAATGACCTCAGGCTCTGTCCTCTGGGTCCTGGCTTTGCTTGCAGGGTTGGATCTTCCCTGCTCAGGGAGATGACAGGCCTGACCCTTCCCTGATATGCATTTTAGAAAGGCAAAAGCTGGGCACAGTTCTCCTCAGGAAGGAAAAGCCTGGATTTCCTGACCCAGCTCCGGTGTGCTGGAAGTGCTGGTATTTTCCAAAGGTATCAACAACCTGGCAGTGCCAGTGTGTGTCATACTGAGCTTGAAGTGCCCTTGCTGAAGGCTCTGTGATTCATCTCAGCAGTTTATCCTGCTCAATAGAGAATCCCAAGTAAGGAATTCCTGTTTTTTCTCTCCTCCCAGACACGCTGTCTGTATATTCTACCTGGTGCTCCGTGCCCTGGACACTGTAGAGGATGACATGAGCATCCCCTTGGACGTGAAGGTCCCAATGCTGCAGGAGTTCCACTCCTACCTCTACCAGCCGGAGTGGAAGTACATGGAGAGCAAGGAGAAGGACCGGCAGGTGCTGGAA
Organism: Oxyruncus cristatus; assembly: GCA_013399855.1. Taxonomy (NCBI): domain Eukaryota; kingdom Metazoa; phylum Chordata; class Aves; order Passeriformes; family Cotingidae; genus Oxyruncus; species Oxyruncus cristatus. The sequence continues at coordinate 64,871 of VXAY01004424.1, read as the reverse complement.
GACTTCCCAACGGTAAGGAATCCTCCTCCTGGCTTCAGCTGCCTTGTGGCACCTTTGGGTGCCTGGTCGTCTCTCCACATTGGGCCTGCAGAGCTTGTTCAGTCCCACGGCTCTTCCCAAGAGCTCCATCACCTGTATGTGGGGCTGGGCACTGAGCTGGAGTGAGAAGCACAAACACTGTGCAGCTCTGTGCATCAGAAGTTGTCTGGCTGTGGAAGAAGTGCCAGCTCTGAAAAGTGGCACGTTGCCTCTTCGGTTGGAAAAGTAAATGAGGTAGAAGTAAACGTGGAGAAAGATTTGGGTTTTGTTGGGTGTCCTGTGTCCCCTGGCAGGCTGGGAGACAAGGAAGGCTTGTCTGGCAGCCGGCTTGTGGATTGTCCAGGGTTCACAGTGATCCTGCAGGATCTGCTCTAGAGCTCCAGGAGTTCTGTCTGCAGATCTTCAAGGTGCATGTTAAGGCCAGGCTGGATGGGGCTCTGAGCAACCTGATCTAGTGGAAGGTGTCCCTTGCCCATGATGGGGGAATTGGAACCAGATGATCTTTAAGGTCCCTTCCAACCCAAACCATTCTATAATTCTGTGATGCAAGATAAAAAGCACCCTCACTGTTATTAGTAACAATATTGCCCAAAGTTACTGCTCTAAGGATCCCTCTGAAAGAAAGACACAGCCAAGCAAGCCACAGCATTCTGGGGCCTGTTCTTTGGCCTGGAGGATGGTTGAGAAAGTCTGGCCATGTTTAAGCCATTAAACTCTCAATGTGCAGAGCATAAAATCACAGAATGGTTTGGTTTGGAAGGGACATTAAAGCTCATCTGGTTCCAACCTCCTGCCATGGGCAGGGACACCTTCCATAGACGAGGTTGCTCCAAGCCCCATCCAACGTGACCTTGAATTTTTTTGGGGCATTCATAGTTTCTCTGGGCAACCTCTGCCAGTGCCTCACCACCCTCATGGAAAAAAACTTCTGATAGTATTTGGTAGAGGTATTTGCAGGGTGTGCTTCTCTTTGTAGGGAGTTGAAGCCACTGAGGCAGAAGCAGAGCTGAAATACTTATTTTACAGACAGACACAGGGCAGGGACGTGCCAGCAGCCATGGAGAGAGCCAGGAGGAAAACCTGGATCTGCACTGGTGTCAGGGCTGTGATCATTCACACTGCTGTCCTTGCTGCCCATACCCCTGGGCTGGCTGCAGTTACCCACCGAGGGAGAATAAAGCTTAGCACAAAAAAATGTGATGCTCCACAGTTTTGGGAAGGGAAGGATGGAATTTTTAGCTTTTTTTTGCACTGTGAGAGTGTCTGAGACCTTGCAGGTGTCCCTGCCCATGGCAGGGGGGTTGGAATTAGATCACCTTTAAGCTCCTTTCCAGCCCAAACCATTCTGTGACTCCATGTTACTGGACATGCAAAAGAAAGATTTCACACTTCCTCCGTTGCTTGATGCCTTTTTTTTGTGGGAAACGTGCCTTGGGAAGCCAGAGCTGGAGAGAACTCAGGAGAACAGAGCACCACAAACCTCCCATTTTTTTCCCCATGGAAGTGGCTGGTGTGATGGAGTGCTCTCAAATTACAAAAGAAAACAACTCTGTGTACCAAGTGTAGTTAGTTTTGTCCTACAGCTCCCAGATGATAGCAGTCCAAGGTCACAAAGATGTTGCTGTGTCTCATCTGCCTCCAGAGCCCGTCCCGTTTAGACTGAAAACAGACTGAGCCTGTGCTCCAAGGACCTTGAAACAACTCTGGCTGGGGGAGTTGTCCCAGATCTCCAGCCAGGGCAGGATTAGAGCCTGATAAACAGTATTTTTCTGATTTTTTTAATAAAGCTGCTTTTTCCTGACGCTGTCCTTCATTTTTATTACCGTGCTCCAGATCTCCATGGAGTTCAGGAACCTGTCAAAGGTCTACCAGGATGTGATTTCGGATATTTGCCACAAGATGGGTGTTGGAATGGCGGAGTTCTTGGAGAAAAAAGTGGACTCTCAGCATGAATGGGATGAGGTGAGTCACCCTGGACAGAGGAGTGGACTGAACATGAGTAGAATCATGGAATCATTAAGGCTGGAAAAGCCCTCTAAGATCATTGAGTCCAACCATTCCCCCAGCACTGGTAGGGCCACCACTAAACCATGTCCCCAAGTGCCACATCCACACATCTTTAGAACACTTCCATGGAGGGTCTGCTGTGTCTCCATGGAAAGAGGAGACCGAGCATCCCTGTGGGAACAGGGTTGAGCTGGATAAGGAGGGGTGTGTGGGCTTGGGAAGGCTTTGAGAGTCATCTGCTGGTCCTGTGAGTGACAGGAGGATGGTGTGGGTTGTTGGTGTTGCCCACCAGCACGTGTTTTGGGTGACCCATCACATCAGTTGTTCCCCCATGGGCAGTTTATTTGTCTGCTGGAGGCAGAGGGACACCTTAGTGGCACATCCCTGGTGAGGTGTTTGGGAAAAGGTTTTGTTTTCATGGCAAAGCTGAGACAACCCAGGGAGGGCCATGAGAACTTGTATGAAATGAACTGTCAGTTCCTTCTGAGCACTGTTTTTGTAAAACTCCCTGTGGCAAACAGGCAGCTCTTTGTAACTGCTCCTTTCATCTTGTTTCCCCCCCCCCCTTTTCCCAACCTGGCATCTCACAGTATTGTCACTACGTTGCTGGGCTGGTGGGGATCGGCCTGTCCCGTCTTTTCTCTGCATCAGAGCTGGAAGATTCTATTGTGGGGCAGGACACGGAACTGGCAAACTCCATGGGCCTCTTCCTGCAGAAAACCAACATCATCCGTGACTACCTGGAGGATCAGATGGAAGGAAGGGAGTTCTGGCCCAGAGAGGTGAGGGGAAACCTGATAAAATCACTGCTGGTGGCTGTGCATCTTCTCTGTAACAATGGTTCTTCTAATGACAGCTGGCTGACAAGTTCCACATCTGTCTACAGCTCTCTGGGCACACATGAAGGGACGATGTGATGTCTCCCCACGCTGCCAAGAACTTGTTGGGCAGCTTTTTCCCCTCTCTGTTAGGTTGGCTGTAGGAATGAGGGAGGATAAGGCTGGTTGAGATCCCAAAAGGATACCTGGTCTGCTCCTAAAGGCAGGATTAGCTCTGCCTGTGCCTGACAGCCACTTGTCTGCCTGTCTTGAGATCCTCCAAGAATTTTTCTTTCCCTTTTCCAAGTGGCTCACCTCTCTTAAAGAGCGTTTCTTGATGTTCAAGTGTTTAAGGCCAGGTTGGATGGGGCCTGGAGCAACTTGGCCTAGTGGAAGGTGTCCCTGCCCGTGGTACAAGATGAGCTTTAAGGTCCCTTCCAACCCAAACCATTCCGTGATTCTGTGTCAGCCTGATGTGTGACTCATCTTTTCCTTGCCCTACCTAGAGAAGGTGTGGGGATGAGTTCATCCTTCTTTACAGCCCCTTTGTATCCACCAAGGTCACGTCTCCACAGCCTGCCCTTCCTGCTTTCCTTTATTCTAGTAGTGCTTCAAGGCTCTTGTGGGTCTCCGGTGCTTCTTATTGCTCTCCCACACCTCAGGCTGTTCCTGGTGTCTCCTCATCAATGTCCCCTCCAGCTCCTGAGTCCCTGTCTTGGTGTGTAGGTTTGGAGCAGATACGCACAGAAGCTCTCGGACCTCGCCAAGCCGGAGAACATGGAGATGGCCGTGCAGTGTCTGAACGAGCTCATCACCAACGCCCTCCACCACGTCCCAGACGTCCTCACCTACTTGTCCCGCCTGAAAAACCAAAGTGTCTTCAACTTCTGCGCCATCCCCCAGGTGTGTTATACTTTTAAGTGGTTCTTCACCCATCTGGTGAGAAGCTGGAGGTGAAGGAGGTTGTGGATCACGCGCTTCTAGCCTGTTTTATTCTCCCATCTCTTCCTTCTTTCCTGGTACCTTCCCCTTCTGTCCTTGGTGAGATTGTTGAATCGAGGTGACCTCTTGGCACGTTCCTCACAGTGCAGTAAAGGCTCTCCGTGTGTCTCCTTAGGTGATGGCCATTGCCACGCTGGCTGCCTGCTACAACAACAAGCAGGTGTTCAGGGGCGTGGTGAAGATCCGGAAGGGACAAGCTGTCACCCTCATGATGGATGCCACCAACATACAAGCTGTCAAAGCCATCATGTACCAGTATGTGGAAGAGGTGGGTTCAGCAGCTGGCTTTGAGTAATTTCTGGCTGTTCCTGCTCCTGTTCTTGGTGTGGAATTGGGAACACTTGTGGCGGCTCTGTTAATCCTTTCCTTGTATCCCTTATCTCAGTGGTTGGCAGGGAATGTGGTATTGGCCTGGACCAAACTGGATGCTTGATGTGTTCCCTTGAACATACCCTTGGTCTGTTCACCCTTCTCATCTTTTCTGATGAGAAGTAGAGACTGAGGCCAGTGGCATCCTGGCCTGTGTCAGCCACAGTGTGGCAGCAGGACCATGGAAGTGATTGTCCCTCTGTGCTGGCCACTGGTGAGGCCACACCTTGAATCCTGAGCTCAGTTTTGGGATCCTCATGACAAGAAAGACATTGAGGGCCCGGAGTGTGTCCAGAGAAGGGAATGGAACTGGGGAAGGGGCTGGAGCACCAGGAGCAGCTGAGGGAGCTGGGTGGGGCCAGCCTGGAGGAAAGGAGACTCAGGGGGCAGCTTCTTACTCCCTACTTTAAGGTCCTGTGGAGGTTAAAACTTCATGTGGAGGAACAACTACTGAGTGGTTTCATGGGAGAAAAACCACCCCGCTCCCCAAAAACCAAATCAGTGGAGGCTCTTAAGTAAAAAGACGTCACTTCTGTACCAGGGAGACCCCAAACCGTGGGTTATTGGAGCTCTTGTGCCCACCTTGCTATGACTCGTGCAGGCACATATGCCAACTGCCATGGCATTTGAAGAGAAAACCCAAAAGACCATGGAATTAGCTGGTGGATGTGGCTGTTTCCAGGCAGTCACATGCTGAGGTGTCCCCTCTGGTTTTAAGTGGGTTGCAGCATGTGTGCAGTGAGTGGGGATTGCAAGGTGAAAACCACTGGTGGATGAGGGATCTGTGTGGTCCATGTCCCGTCACGGGGTGCCCTCAAGAGGCAGCTTGGCTTAGTGCACTTCCCAAGGGAGATTCCCTGGACCCATCCATGCATCCTGTGCTCCGTGGCAGTCCAGCAGCGAGGTTGCTCTTGAGGACACAGTGGCCCTTAAACCTTCCTCTTCCACCCAGTGTTCCCATTTCCCTCCTCACCTTTGTGTTGGAAAACCTAACTCCTCTCTTTCCTCCTTCCCTAGATCTACCAGAAGATCCCAAGCACCGACCCCTCCTCCAACAAGACGCAGCAGGTCATCGCCTCCATCCGCGCCATGAGCCTGCCCGGCAGCTCCGTGGCATCCCGGCACCACTACTCCCCCATCTACCTGTCCTGTGCCATGCTCCTGGCAGCCCTGAGCTGGCAGTACCTCAGCACCCTCTCCAAGGCCACCGAGGAGTACGTCCAGGCGGGAGAGAACTGATGGGCAGCGGGTGGGCGGGGGGAGAGCCAGTTGGCAGGTGGGCAGCGGGCGCAGGAGGCTCCATCCGTGGGGATGGCCGGGCCCTGGGCACTGGGAATGTGAGAGGATGGGACACCCCCGGTGAGCTGCAGCCCCGGGGTGACGCTGTGGCATTGGTGGACTCCATCCTCACCGCCCTTGCCAGCTGCTTGGATGGTTACAAATGCTAAGTGGAGTCTTATTGTTTGGGGTTGAGTTACTTTTTTCCCCCCTTCTTTCCCGTTGGATGGTTTTACCTGAGGTTTTTCTTATTTTTCTTTTTTTTTTTTTTTTTTTTTTTTTTTCCGTTAGGATGGTTTGAAATAGAAACTCCAGTTGCTTGTTTTCTTCCTTGAGATTTGAGGCATCTTTTCCAGCTCAGAGCTGAGCAAAACCCCCCAAGGGTTTTGCCTCTCTTTCTTAGGCAGCCTCTTCCCCATCGCCTCCCGTGCCTGCCCCGTGCTGGAAGGATGCTGCTTCAGGTGGGAGAGGAACATGCTTTCTTATCCAGGGAAAAAGCTCTGACCACCTTCTGGCCCTCAGCCCAGGCTGTTTGACATCCTGCAGCCTGGAAACAGGCAGAGGCAGTAGTGCTATTTCTGTTGTGCTGAAGGATGCTGAAAGAAGCCTTTTTAATGTTACAGAAATAGGAGGTGAGATGCTCTGTCCACTTGAACGTGCCCCCAGCTGCAAGGCAGCTGTGCAAGTTCCCTGCCCTGTGACAGACGACCCCTGCACTGGCGAAGCCCTTGGATTAGTAGTGGGGAGAGGGTTAAAATGAGGAGGGAGATGCCAGCTTGGCCCTGAGCTCATAACCCCAGGCCCGACTCCACTGTTGGGTTTGGGCTCAGTCAAAGGGGATGGATGGTGGTGGCACAGCAAGGCAGGGGACTGAGGGTTTGCACTCTGCTGTCCCTCATGGGATGTTTTTTGGGGGGTCATTGGCCACCCTGAAAGGCAGCAGCAACCCCTGCCATGGGCTGGGAACACTGGAGCCCCCGATGGGGTGACCAGGGCAGGTCTCCCTGGCCCACTTGGCTCCGGCTTTGGAATGGTGCTTTGGGTTACACTGATGTGGGAGCTGGAAGAGGCTGGTCTGGAACACATCGGACACATTTGGACTTAGAAGAGGAAAAAAAAAAAAAAAACAAACACTTTAAAGGCAAGTCCTGTTACTCTGGGGTGGATGGTTGTTGTCAAGGTCCCTACCCACCCCCCCTCAAATGCTGCTTTGCTGTTGTGAAGGGAAAGAGAGCCCATGTCCTGGAACAGGACAGAGCTGCCAGGGACAGTTTGGTGGCCTTTGCAAGGCCCATCCCCTGTGGCCAGGCTGTTCAGAATGAGAACCCCAGCTCCACAGGTACCAATGTAGATAACTTTTAAGCTGTTGTTCTGAAGAAACTTGCGGTAGCTCTCTTTGTGCAGCTTCCAGTCTTGTTAAGAATAAAGTTTTCTTTGGGAAAAAAAAAAAAAAAAAGTGTTGGATCATAACTTTTTTTCTGGCTGTCATTTCTTTTACACCAGTAATTCCACACACAAGTTACAAGCCCTCAGCTCGGATGCAATTCCAGTGCTTCCTTGGTGCCAAGTCAGGGTATCGCAGCACAGCCCTGTGTGCCAGACACGAAGGAAGAATTTTAACCAGAGTGACAGCTGAGGGGCAGTAAATTAACTTTGAAAGGAGCTTGCCCAGCAGGCAGCAGGAGTGGTGGCACAGCCCTAGGCCATAGACATGTGCTCCAGTGCTGGGCACAGTCCTGGCTGTTCTCTGATCCAGGCTGAAGCACCTTCCCCACCACCAGCACGAGCCCCAGGCAGTGGCTGTCACCAGTAGGGCCAGAGGACAGGGATGGGACTGACCACACCTGCACAAGGAAGTGATTCTCCCCTTCTGCTCAGGTGAGACCCCACCTGCAGAGCTGCCTCCAGCTCCGGGTGCCAGCATCTGAAGGACATGGAGCTGCTGGAGACAGTCCAGAGGAGGGCACAGAGATGCTCTGAGGGCTGGAGCCCCTCTGCTCTGGAGCCAGGCTGGGAGAGCTGGGGGGGTTCACCTGGAGAAGGCTCCAGGGAAACCTTAGAGCTGCTTTCAGTGCCTGAAAGGGCTCCAGGAGAGCTGGAGAGGGACTTGGGACAAGGGCTTGGAAGGACAGGACAAGGGGGAATAGCATCACACTGACAGGGGGAAGGGATAGATGGGAAATTGGGAAGGAAATCTTCCCTGTGAGGGTGGGGAGGCCCTGGCACAGCTTGCGCAGAGAAAGCTGTGGCTGCCCCATCCCTGGAAGTGTTCAAGGCCAGGCTGGACAGGTCTTGGAGCAACCTGGGCTAGTGGAAGGTGTCCCTGCCCATGGCAGGGGATTGGAACTGAATGATCTTAAGTGTCCCTTCCAACCCAAACCATTCTATGAAGACACAAAGGTCTCACCTGCTTCCACACCAGACAATCATTTGAGGTGGTCGGAAGTCAAGCAGAAGCAACCAGGGGCCAGGAGACAAGACACTGGAGAAATCATTTATTGGCACGGTTGTTCCAACCACAACAGCATAGCTCTGGCTCACTGGTGTTTGAGTAAGCAGAGGTAAGGGGCTATTTGACAGTGCATGGGAGAGCCTGCTTCACGTGGTTCAGCCTGCAGCCTCAGCTCAGTAAGATACTTTGTGCTTTAATATTAAAAAAGAGAAAAAAAAAAGCTCTTTTGCTGTATTAGCGTTGGCAAAATCATGATTCCTCCTACACAACTATTACACCTCCCCCCAGTAAAAAAAATAAGGGTTTTTTTTTTTCTTCCTTAACACTTGTGGCTCAAGAAAAAAAACCCTCCAGTTGTGTGCAAGCCAGATACCTCCAAGCATCTGCAGCAGACTTGGGAACCATCCCTCAGGTCGGCATTCAGCACCTCCAGCCCCAAAGCACCCCAATTTTGGGTGCTGCGCCCTTGCCCAGGGTACACACACCAAGCTGCCCAGCCATGGATATTAAGTGGTTTGCTCTTTCCAGTGTCCTCCTGGATTCTGGCAGGATATTTGATCAAAGGCTCATGGAGCTCCAGCCAGGCCCTTCCCCGGGATCAAGAACCCCAGACCACAGCACATAAAAACCAAAAGAACAGCTCAAGTGGTTTAAGAAGCCAAATGGATGGAGCAGAGCAAGCGATGCACAAAGGACTTGGTGCAGGCAGCTCTGGCCAGAGCCAGCCCCACATCAAGTCCATTGGTATTTTGTCACTAATAGGTCTAAATTTAGCCAGTTCAAGGTGCACACCAACAGCCCCTGCTTGTTTTGGGTACTGACAGTCAGACCAACCCAGCCAGGGGTGCACAAATCCCTCCTGGCTATGGATTCCCAGCAGGATCCATCTCTGCTGCCCCAGCAAGTCCCTAATCCCAGCACAAAGCTACTGCTTCCTGCCCTCCCAGTAACAAACTGGGCTGGAAGGGGTCCAGGCTAACCAGACACCAAGAGACCAGCGAGCTCCCCAGCAGTCCTTCGAGCAGGGAATGCCCCATGGCTGCAACCCACCAGGAGCAGAAGGTTGGCAGAGAGCAGTTCCACCTCCAGCTCCGATGTACAGAAACAAAACAAAAAAAAAACCAAAACAAAAAAACCTGAAAAACAACCCAAAAAAAAAAAAGAAAAAGAAAAGATAAAAAGCTTTAATAATCTCAACTATAGTCTCTTAGAAGGGGGGAGTCTCTGCACCCAACCCACTATCAGTTAAAAAGCATCGGGGACTCAGGAGTATTTGTGGTTTGATCCAAGGTTACATCCTCTTCCAGTACTGCTCCGTCCTGGGGATGCCGGCCACGACCTCGGACTCGATGCCGCAGTGGTCCTCCCCTCGGAGGATTTTGAAGAAGCCTGGAAGCACACCAAGAGCAACACTCAACCCCACCCTCCTCACCGTGCCCAGGAGAACGGGGAGGGGGTTCCCTGCGGGGCCTCACCGTTGTCCCCCCAGTCGGTGTTCCAGGAGTTGGCCACCAGCCAGTACGGGGTGTCGTTCTCCACCCCCCAGCCCAGGATCCGGATGGCGTGGCCTCCAACCTGCTCCCCGGACACGTGCTGGTACACCCCTGCAAGGCAACACACCAACACGTCCACGGGCACTGTGCCTCCACGCCACAGAGCACTGAGAGGAAGGAATTTTACATGGGGAGACAGCGGCAAGACAAGAGGGAACGGTGCTAAAGTAGAAGAGAGGAGATTTAGATTGGGTGTTCGGAGGAGTTCTTGGTGCGAGGGTGGTGAGGCCCTGGCACAGGCTGCCCAGAGAAGCTGCGGCTGCCCCATTTGTGGAAGTGTCCAAGGACAAACTGGATGGAGCTTGGAGCAACCTGGGATAGTGGAAGGTGTCCCTGCCCATGGCAGAGGGTCGAAACGAGATGATCCTTAAAGTCCCTTCAAACCCAGACCATTCCACGATTCTATGGCTGATGCTCAGCACCAGCTCTGCACACAGGGTACCCAGAGACACTCAGCAAGGGGCCAAAAAGCAGTTCAGAACAAGGAACTGGGGTCCTTCTCCCAGGATTTTACCTAAAATCCAAGCTGTTGCTCTCAGCTGGAATTTGGGGCAGCCCCCATTGGGGTTCCCTCCCTGAACCAAGCCCTGATTCCCTTTGCTATAAAAACCAGTGGATACAAGAGATGGCACCTGCCCATGGTCCTGCCACACCAGATACTCAAGTGTGAGCTTGAGATCTCCTTTCAGACTTGAGCAGAGGGACAAGGGCCACAAAGGAAGGACCCTCTGGATGAAGTAGGGAACAGGGCTCCCCACAGCCTCAGTGCTGACACTCACCAGACTTGTACATCAGGAAATCCTCATAGACAATAAAGGCTCCTTCCACTGGGCCGTTCTTGTAGATCTCAGCCATGATTTCCTTCTCACTGCGAGGGACTCCATAGGAGGTGATGCCTAGGGAGGAAAAAATTCCCATCGTTAGGACAGAACTGTCAGGCCACACAGGGATCGGATGGCTTGACTGAGACTGCACCGTGTGACCCTGCAAGAGGCCTCTTCCCTTTCTTAAACACAGGTTAAATTCAAACCCAGCTACTCTGGAGACACTGACACAGTTAGGCAGGCAAAGTGGGCTCCAGATACCCCTCTTCTAGAGGGAATTATTTCATATGAGTCCTATTCTGTACCCAAAGACCTATTCCAGACAGCTTCAGAGGGAAGGGAAATTTTCTTCTTGTACATCCTCGAAAAACAATCCAATTTACTTGAGGCTGAGACAAATCTCTAAGAAACAGCTGGATTACCCTAATGTACAGGGCTGGCTCTACCAAGGAGCCAGGAGGAGGTGGCTTTGACACCAGAGAGGGTGTCACCACACTCTTCAACCCAGCCACGTGCACCACGAGGACTCAAACCATTTTCCTTCCCCAGTCTCAGCTGATGGGGAATACAAACACAAACTGTGCGTCTGCCAGGCTGGTGTCTGCTCCAGGACCAGCAGGCCAGGGTCTCCAGGGACAAAAGACAAAATAACCACCGTAAACCAGCCTGGGAACAGGCCCAACCCGGCCAACCCCACCAAGCTGCCGCAAGGAGCAGCTCTGGAGCTGTGCTGTCCCCTCCCTTACCGTAGTGCTTGTCCTCCTTGTAGGAGGGCGAGTATCCAGGTTCACAGTGCCGGCTGCATCTCGGGGTTCCCCCTCCTTCCCCAGTGCAGGGGGGCCGGGAGCCGTTCACGTGGTGCTCGCAGGGTGGGATGGAGTAGGGACGGCAGCCTGTGGAGGACAGAGGTCACATGTCCCCAGATTTCCTCACAGCCATGCTGGAGAAGGCACCAGATGCCCCAGAAAAGGGCCCTTCTGACCCAGGAACCCCACAGACCAGTGGGGTGCCAGAGCAGGCCTTTTCCCTGCCAGTTGGGCAATCCCTCCGTCAGCAAACGGTTTCCCTCTGGACCTGCTTCCCACCACCTGCCTCTCGATGAGGAGACGGAAAAGAGGGAAACACGACGGGAACATGGTCATGCCAGGAGGAGGCTGAGGTTTCCACTCTGGAAGTTACTTTTTGAAGGGGAAACATGCCAGGAAGATCTCCTGACCTCATCCAAAACGTACCAAACTAGTCCAAAACCGGCTACAACAAAAAATTCACAGCCTGATTCATTCCTGCTATGGAAGCAGGAGAGCCTTGTGGGATTGTTAAGGGCTACTGGCTCCCTTCCTGGATGGGCCTCCTGCCTCTCGGTGCTGCTCAGGGACCCTTGTTCCAAAGGAGTGATCAGAAGCAGCCATGGGGACAGGAGCTGGGACAGCAGAGATGTTTGAGCCCAGACCCAGAGGAGGGAGCAGCCACAAGGATGCAGACCAGGAGAGAGGCATCCTGAAGGCCACGAACCTTAACCAGGCAGAGACGGTCCTCTTTGTTTTCCTGAGGGTATCTGCCAGGACTTACCCACGTGGGAATCGTAGAGGCCCCCAGACACGAGGCCCCTCTCTGTCCAGTACCTCCACGCGCCGGAGGGGTAACCACCATTGCACCTGCAGGAAGAAGCAGCAGTTCCAGCCCCAGCCTGCCCATTTTGGGGGAGGCAGAGGAATGGAGAGAGTTTGGGTGGCTGAAGGAAAGTTTCGGGCATATTGAATCTTCTTTTAGTCTGTTCCTGCCTTCCCCAGGACTCGCCTGGAGACACCAAAGCCCTCAGGTAAGGAGCTAAGAGCCTCCAAATCCCACAGTGCCTCCTTACCAGGTTCCTTATCAGCTTCTGCTGCCAGGAGCAACAGGACTTGGGAGACCAAACTCCCTGCCCTGCGCTCAACAACTGGAAAATCCACAGGCAAAAGGTCTGTGCCTGAAAACCAAGGATCTGGGACAATGAAAAGATCCTGCCCTTGGCTTTGGCAGTTGCCAGCTCTGCATGGGAGGGCATTGCTGTGTGCTTGCCCTCCCTCCACCAGCCATCATCATCCACTATCGTGGGGGCAGGATGTGTCCCAGAGGACTTCCTGTCCCTGAAATCACCTTTTTGTTCCCATCTAACTCCAGCACTCACAGCACAAGCCTCTGGTGGAGCTTCCTGCTCGTTAGGAAGACCAGGAAGACAGAGGTGAAGCAATGAGCATCTCCAGATTGTGTCCCTGCTCCTCCTACCCCCCTTCCAAGTGCCCAAGGACCAGGAGCAGCTCACCCCATGCCGCACTCGAAGCCACAGCATGACAGCAAGTCCTCAGCTGACACCTCCACACTGACCTTGGCGTTGGTGTGGACACAGATTCGGTCTGAAATCGCTTCTACGGCGCCAAAAGCCTGTGGGCAGCCCCAAAACACCATTAGAGCTGGTCACGGGAGAGAAACCAGGAGACCTCCTGGCAATGAGTGCAACAGGCACGGGCCTGGCTGGGAGAAGACACTGAGGAGCTCAGACACTGCAGGATCCCCCCTGTTCCCTCATAAAGGGCAGCACAGATGCTCCAAGGGCTGGAGTCCCTCTGCTCTGGAGACAGCCTGGGAGAGCTGGGAGGGTTCACCTGGAGAAGAGAAGGCTCCAGGGAGACCTGAGAGCCCCTTCCAGTGCCTAAAGGGGCTCCAGGAGAACTGGAGAGGGACTTGGGACAGGGGCAAGGGGGAAGGGCTTCTTCATACTGCCAGAGGGAAGGGTTAGATGGGATATTGGGAAGAAATTCTTGGCTGTGAGGGTGGTGAGGCCCTGGCACAGGTTGCCCAGAGAAGCTGTGGCTGCCCCATCCCTGGAAGTGTCCAAGGCCAGGCTGAGTGGGGCTTGGAGAAATCTCATCAAGTGGAAGGTATCCCTGCTCATGGTAGGGGGTTTGGAACTGGATGACCTTCAAGGTCACTTCCCCCCCAAACCACTCTGTGATTCCTTGATTTACACAGATCAGTAACAAACCCAACAGCACAGTTTTTGTCCAGCAAAGTCTGTATTAACAGCACCTTAAGCTGCCTGTGTTCTTACCCAGCAGGAGCCACAGGAGCCCTGGTCTCTTATCTCACTGATGGTGGGACAGTTGGGCCACTGTGTCCGTGAGTCGAAGTTATCAGGCAGCTCCATGTCTGCAGCAAAGTCCACCCTGTGAGTGAGAAGAGGGAAGTCCCGTCACAGGAGCACCAGTGTAACAGGACTGGTTGCTCTGGACTCTTCAACCTCCTCTGAAGGTGACCTGGAGGATGAGGGCTCTTGTTGTTTGCTGCCTGAAGGAGCATAAGTGCTTCTGATGCCCTCAGACCAGGTCAGCAGCTCCTCTAGTGTGTTAATTTTCAAGGACAACAAATTACACAACTGTAATTGTTGTGGGAGGACACAGGACAAATATTCCCCTCACGCATGCTCCATGCTTAACTCCATGATGGTGTCCACCAGGCTGCACCCATGGGAACACCGCTCACAGTCTGCCAGGAGAGTCCCTCACCCACTCCAGACACATCTGGAGGACCCACACAAGCTTTTACAGGAACTTCACCTTCCTCTCCCAGCACTCACCTCTCAGGGAGCTTGGGTCCACCCAGGAAGGTGCCACAGAGCTTCTTCACATAGCTCATGTCAGCATTGTGGAAGTTGTGCCCTGCCTGGAAAGAGACACACAGAAATGGGACACAACTCTTCAGAGCCACCATAGCGTGGTGCTCCAGAGCTCCCTGAATCCCAACCAGAGTCTGACACTTGCTGTAAAGCCCAGGGGTCAAGAGCCAAGTACCCAAGAGACACAGAACACATCCCCTTCCAGGATCAGCCCACCACGACCAGTAAGGTCCATCTCGAGGCTTTGGCCACAGCAAACTGGCCAAGGAGGGTTTGGGCAGGTCAGCAGCAGAGCTGGATACCTGCTGCTTGTTTCCAGCCCCCTCCAGAGTTTCTTCCTCTTGCATTGCTCCTATTCCACAAACTTAGGAGTGCTCTGCTCCAAAGAGGAGAAGATCCAGTTACTGTCACTCCAGGAATCCCTGAGAGCATCACTTCACAGGAAAAAAATCAACTGGAACCAAGGCTGGTTTGATGTCACCACCGTGGTGAGACTCCCAAAGCTCAGCCACCGAATCCCACAAAGAGACAATATATTATCAATGTATATCCTCCCCCGCAAAAAAAAACCCAAAAATCAACCCAGTGCTCACCTTCCAGGTGGTGTTGAGCTTGTTTATGTGGTTGACCAAGTCACTGGAGAGGGGAGGGAAGTAAGGAATGCTGCGAGCATTGGCGAAGGCCACCAGGGCACACAGGATGGACACGGACTGCCACATCTTGGCCACAGAATGGGACACTCCACCTGCAGCCAGATTGGAGCATCATTGCAAACTTCCCAAGGTAGGCTCGGACCACAAGCAACGCCGAAGGACCATCAACAGCAACACGTGGGAGGATAAAACATGTGGCTGCACCAGGCCCCTCTGTATCCCGAATCACCCCAGAAGTCAGGAGAGACACAGGAGCAGAGAAATAACCCTCTTCCTGCAGCTCAGGAGAAATCAGACAAGGCAAGCCTGTTTGTTGACCACTGCAGGATTAGCAGCAGCAGGAAAATACTTTTTGAAGCAGATCCAAGGGATTTGGAGGGTATTAAAACCTGTGTTTACTTCCACAGAAATGGAGAATAAGGGCTAGGAGAAGGAGTAAATGACATCCCACCTCTGCAGCAAACCACAGGCAGGGCTGCAGCCCCAGGGACTTGCCGACTCCTGGCCCTACTGCAGTGGTCTTCCGGAAAAGATATCACTCCAAATTCGGACTTTTTGGACTTTACAGCCTCATTTGAG
Organism: Oxyruncus cristatus; assembly: GCA_013399855.1. NCBI lineage: Eukaryota > Metazoa > Chordata > Aves > Passeriformes > Cotingidae > Oxyruncus > Oxyruncus cristatus. Next base: position 49,645 of record VXAY01004424.1, on the reverse strand, counting down.
CCAGCCCGTTGTCCTGGGGACCCTGATGGGAGTCACAGCCCCCAGGTGTGACCCCCTGCCCATCCAGAGGATCCCCCACATGCACTGGAGGTGCCTGTGGCCACTGCCCCCCTGCTCCCCCTCCCACTGGGGTTTTTCACAAGAGAGGTGCAGGGCACCAGGAAAGCCCCAATTTGGGGAACAGAGACACAGGGGAAATCCAAGAGCACGAAAGACTGGACCACAGCCTCCTGTGCAGGAGCAAGAGCACCACCCACCCAAAGATGCTCCAGGGCTTGGTGGCTTCTCTGCCTCCTTTAATCTAATTCACATCCAAATGCCCAACTCCAATTTAACCCCCAACACCAGCAGCTCGTTCCACGTCCCCACGCCTGACTCAGACACATCACCAGGCCACGAGCTCCTCTATCTCTACAAACACACCAGGGCACCCTCCTCCTCCTCCAAACCCTCCCAGCTCCCTCCCACCAACACCCACACCCACCCCGGCGAGCTCCGAGCCCCGTGAGCGACCCAAGACCTCGGATGCTCCACAGCAGAGACACTCAGGCTTTAATTCCTGCTCATCCCAGGGAGCTGAATGTGTAATCACCTTTGCAAGCCCGGGCTTAGACGGACACGCAGCTCCTGCCAGCAGCTCTCCAGCCCCACGGCGGCAGAGCTGGATGAGCAGAGGATGGGGATGGGAGATCCCAGACACCTCCATGCCGGCTGCTTCCACCCACTCACAGCCAAGTTTAGCCTTTCCAGAGAAGAAAACCCAGCAGGAGTGTCCTACTTTCTGCCAGCAGCAAGCCCAGGAAGCTGCAGCTCACTGTATAAATGGGCTTTTTTTCCTTTCCCCCTCCTACTTCCACCGCCCTGCCTTCTTTGTGCTTTCAGCAGGATGCTCAGCACAAAAAACGGTGTCGTTTCTGCAGCACAGGGGTCCTCCTACCCCTAAATCTCACCTCTTTGAAGTGGTTTCATGCATATTTTCAGGGGTTTCATGCATATTTGCTTGCTTAGAGGTTTCTGCAGGCAAGGGACTCGCTGGCATTCCCGGTGTCCCCTCCGTGCTCCCCTGCTTACGCAGTAGGAAGGAGGGTACACCCAGAGAAATAAATAGACATTTCTAAGGCTGCTGTGGTTTTTGCCTTTGATGTCATCACTGTGGTGAGACTCCCAAAGCTCAGCCACCGAATCCCACAGAGACAATATATTATCAATGCATATCCCCCCCCAAAAAAACCCCAAAAATCAAGCCAGCCCTTTCAACATGGCCACAATAAGCTTGCAGGTGACCAATAAATTTTTTATATTTTTTAATGAAAAATAGATTAAAAAAAAAAAAGAACAACACACACACACACAAAAATCCAACTCCCAAAAACCTCTGCAATTCCTGCAGTCAGCTTCGTTTTTTCCGTAGCACAGGAAGGAGGTATTTTCGAGGCCAGAAGCCACACAAGAGACACTTTTCTTTTCAGGAGGACGCCTGTAAATTTGCTGACAGGTTGAAACCCACCCTGCAAGGAACTGATAGGCTGCTCACACCCAGCTTTTGAGGGACAGACAGAGGAGCTCTCACGTCCTCAGGTTACCAGGCCACGCTCCAGGCAACCCGAAACCCAAGTGAAAATATATCCCCGCAGTTTCCCCTCCCGAGACCACACCGAAAATAGATCCCCGCAGTTTCCCCTCGCTGCTTCAGCTCCGCTGCTTTGCATCTGGCCCACGACGACATGGCCCAGGGCCAGCAAACCCAAAACTGGGAGCCAGCCCCTTGCTTCAGCAAACAAACTTCGTGCCAAGTCCCTCCTGGGCACGGAGCTTCCCTGTGGGACACCAGAGAGCCGGGCATGCTCGACCCAGAGAAGAGAACACTCCGGGGAGACATGAGAGCCCCTTCCAGTGCCTAAAGAGGCTCCAAGAGAGCTGGAGAGGGACTTTGGGCAAGGGCCTGGAGGGACAGGACAAGGGGAATGGCTTCAAACTGACAGAGGGCAGGGTCAGATGGGGTATTAGGGAGAAGTGGTTCCCAGTGAGGCCCTGGCACAGGCTGCCCAGAGAAGTTGTGGTTGCCCCATCCCTGGAAACATTTAAGGTCAGGTTGGATGGGGCTCTGAACAACCTGATTTATAGTTAAAGATGTCCCTGCTCATTGCATGGGGGTTGGACTAAATGACCTTTAAACCTCCTTCCCAACTCACACCTTTCTATCATTCTAGGAGGTCTCCTGTGGCCATGAAGTTTCAAGGGGAACCTGACACTCCCAGCTGGCTGGCAGGGAACATCCCGGCACCTGGCTGGAAAAGGAAGGGGAAATCCTCGACCTCGAGGGATTTCTTCCTCCCTAACCCCCCCCTCCTCCTCCTCCCAAGCTTCAGCCAGCGCCCTGTGCACAGCAGACCTATAAATAGGGCACACAGGCACGGGACTGGCAGGATGGATTCCTGATTCCCACTGACAGCGGGTCATGTGCAGCCGGAGCGAAACGACCCCGGAGATGCTGCAGCAAGAAAAGGCTGCTGGTTTCCACCATCACCCCCCTTTCCCAGCTGATTCGAGCCGCAAGAGCTTCCTGAGGCAGCGTTAACAGGCACGTGCTTCCCCCAGCACCTCTATCTCCTCCACACACACCTCCTCCCACTCAAACCCCAGGGCTGTTTCAAATGCCACCAGAGGAGCAGCACCAAACCCAGAACTGCGTAACAGCTGCTGCACCCCACAGATACCTGCTCCTCTTCACGCACAGCGAACAGGTCAGAGGAGTTGCTCCGGCAAACCCAGGAGATCCCCTCCCTTTGCAACCCGTCCCGCAGCTCCGGAGGTGCCTCCCAGCTCCGGGATAACCCTGGCTAAGGCTGTTTTTCCGCAGGTCACATCCCACCACAGCTCATTAGCTTGAAAATGAAAACAAGGCTGTTGGACTTCTTAGGACACGGCAGCTTCACCCTAGAAAGCTCTCCAGGTGGCAGGAGTATGCTTGGGGCTTAAGAAGAGCCCTCCAAGCTGCTTCACCTCCTCCTGGGCTGGAGCCCTGAGAGGAGAGAAGCCCCCTTCTTTGAGATCCAAAACTGATAATGCAGTTTCTTGAAGAATGAGCAAGAAATAAGTACCCAGCAGCACACCTGACACTGGGCAGGACTCTCACAGTTTCCCAATTCAGCCAACTGCTTGCTTAAAAAGAGGAAATTTGGGCCCCCGAGTGCAGCTGTCAAGCACCCCACTCCCATCCAGTGAGGAGCAAGCAGTGAGGCCGACGGGTCTCTGACAGGAGCTGCTCAGAGCAGCCGCAGCCTGCGAGGGAGGAGAGTCTCTGAAGGGAGATGGCTGTGCTGGTGCTGCAGAATCCACCCACATCCTTCTGTGCTGTCGCAGAGGAGGAGGGAAGGAGGAAACACCACCCAGGTGCCTTCTCCATCCCTCTCAGCCAGATCCGGGAGCCAGGGGCAGTTCCCTGCCGACTTTCCCAGGGACAGAACTCCAGCTATTTAAACCCTGTTACTCCAGACATCGGCAGGATCCCACAGCCCCCTCCTCCAAGCAGCCAGGGGAGGTGCACGGTGCCCCCAACAGCAAATGCCCTCGCTGCTGCAGAGTCCCACCACGAAGGTCTTCGCCAAATCATCCCAAAAATCAAAGCCTATGATTCCCATTTAACTTTTATTAGGAAAACAACAACCCGACCCCAAAACCGGCTGTTCCAAGCCCAGCTCACATGACTCAGCTGAGGCAGGTCAGACCACGAGATAAGTCACAGCCCTGAAGCACCTCAGCTCCTCCACTGTCTGGGCCAAACCCCTCCAGGCACAGACAGAGGCACTCACACACCCTTCTCCAAGGGTCTGAGGAAGACAAAAGCTGTCCCACCCTCAATTCTAAAACACCCCCCAGCCCTGCAGGGCCAGGGATGCCCCTCCGGGGCGAGGGGAGGTGCTCAGCAACGCCCAAGTCATGTGTCCTCCTCAGCACCAGCCCTTTGCCCAGGCCAGGCTTTGTCCTTTGTCCTGTTTGCAAGGGTTAGTCTGTGAATCCAAGCCACAACAAAGCAAAGCCATTAAGGATACGATCCAGCTCAGCTTGCTGTGCCACCAGGTGAGCTTGGCAGCACCAAACCCGTGGCCTGGTGACTTCATTACAGCTCTCACTGCACTGTCAGAGCTCGAATTCTTTTTTCCTCAAGAAAAAACAACATGAGGCACTCTTTCCCACACTTACTCCTTTCTAGCAAAGCCAGATCACAAGCACAGGTTAGATAACGAAATCCCGGAAAGGTCTGGGTTGGAAGGGACCCTAAAGATCATCTAATTCCTACTAGACCAGGTTGTTCAGTATCTGGCAAAATAAATTCACCCTGACACAAGCTGCAGTGCTCGCCTCTACAGCTGCCACGCACAGAAAGTACAAGATTCCTCACAAATAAAGTTGCACCGATTTGTTTTTCCTGTTCTTACAGTCCAATCCCCAAACCAGAGTCTTGCACAAGACCTCAGACGCCCCGTGCTTCGGAAATCCCTTCCCTTCATCCGCAACCAGGAGGGAAATGCCCGAAGGAAGCGATCTTTGCTGTCTCACGCCTGCAGAGCATCCCTGGGACTGGGATACAGGGATGAGAGATTTCTTCCAGGCCAGGGCGACGCATGGCAGCTTCTCCAGCGCCATTCCCAAGCCACTGTCCTGGTCCAGACCCAGGCTGGGCTGCGATCACGGGATGTTCCCAGGGTGCCAAACCGACCGCAGCGTCAGCTGACGAGCAGGGCTGCGGTGTTTTTCCTGCCTTTATTATAAAAACGACGCTTCCTCTCCCTTCCCGTGACCCTTACTGCAGGTCTGCTGATTTTCCACGGTTCACGGCGTTATTCCCCGCAACGACCCGCACCCTCGAGCCGCAGCGCAAACCCCTTCCCGCATCCCGCAACCGCAATCCCCCTCCCGCGCCAGACACGGACAAAAATCCCCGCCCCC